>BLKR01001184.1:0-326976 GCA_011170035.1 Teleogryllus occipitalis | reverse complement strand
GATGAGTGTCTTGCGCGAGGAAAGGCGGCAAGAGATCGCGGATGCTTGTGATCAATTACCACGACAAAACAACGGGGAACGGGGCGCCGCGTCACTCCCATGGACACCGCCGTCCAACCTGAACTTTTCAGGGAACATCAACGAAAATCCATGTGAATTCATTCGCCGGGTCGAGGACTACATGGAGCTCACGAAAGCTATTCCGAATCAATTAAAAACAAAATTTGTACAGCAATTGTTACGAGGGAGCGCTGCGAGCTGGCTCCTGGCCATTCATCCATTTCCTCGTGATTTCAGCGATTTCAAGGCCCGATTCCTGGAGCGCTATTGGGGAGAGCAGGTCCGGTATGATTACGAAAGGAGAGTGATGGAAGGTAGATGGGAGGAAAGATGGGGCATCTCATTATTAGATTACGCGATCGACAAGATTGCGGCGCTAAGGTTATGCGACCCGCAAATCTCAGATGCAAAACTGATTTGGATGATTACCTCACACTTTCCCTTTCAAATTCAAAACCTGTTGAATAGCGTAGACTCGCTCGATCTCGAGAAAATGCAGCTACTTCTCGCCAGGTATGATAGAACACGTATGTGTCAAGGGTCAGGGGGAGGTCGATCAAATAGGCAGGACGGAGGGGGAGGAAATCAAAGAAGCGGACAATGGCGGCGAGAGCATAACGATTTCCCGCCAAGAAACGGTGAAAGCCCGCCATCGCATCAGGCAGCGAACCGGGGCCCACCGCCGTCGGCGCCGCGTGATAGAGCACAGGAGGAACGTACGAACAATCGGGGAGGTCCCGGTTCGTCAAACTAATGTCGTTCGGTATCGTGGGACGCCGGGACGCCGAACGAGTGCAGGTGCGGGAGCTACAGGTGCCTATAGGGGAAACGGCGAATGTGAACTTTGCCATCAACGAGGTAGAGGACGAGGAGCAGAACTTTCTCCGGGCGCGAAAATGCCCTATTATCACTTTTACATGTGAAAGGATCGAAGCGAGGGCCCTCATTGATTCAGGAAGCGAAGTTTCAGCCATTTCGGAGGAGTACTACTTGAAATTAAAGAACCATCGTATTACTCTACCCGAACTTCCCATTAATAAATGTTTGTTGTCGGCGTGGGCAAGAAGAAAAGCAATCCCATTACTAGGCAGGTCCTATTAACGTTATCGTTTAGCACAGATCAATTTAATGCCACATGTCTCATTGTTAAGAATTTAGGATATGACGTTGTTTTAGGTGTCGATTTTTTAAGAGAATATAGCGGTAAAATAGATTTTGAAAGGGGAGAAATAACTCTGGATCCAGGAAGACTGATGATGTTTGAGGAAGGTGATGCCGACGTTCACGAGCCGAAAGAGGCTAGCATGTTTTCGATTACGCGGGAAGAAGCTCTCGGTCTAATTAACGAGAAAATGCAGGAAAATAGCAATCTCAAGCCGGAAGAGCACTACCGCCTGCAGGAATTGCTTCAAAATTATAAGGACGTTTTTATCAGGCCAACCGACCTCATCCCTGACTTTCAACTCCGAATCCAGGTCACAAATCCCGAATCATTTAAGTGTAGGAGTTACCCTATACCGCAGGCCCTTAAGGCGGACGTAGACCGCGTCATGTTGGAAATGATCAGAGACGGCATTATCGAAAGGAAACCGACCGCCTACATTACCCCCCTCGTGATCGTAAGAAAAAAAGATGGAGGCGTTCGAATCTGCCTCGACGCCAGGAAATTAAATGAGATCACTGTGCCCGATTATGATGCGCCGATTGCGATAGATGAAATGTTATGGAAGTTTCGGGAGACCAGCTTATTTTCGGCAGTAGATTTCACAGCCTCGTATTGGCAAATTGCAATACACCCAGATGATCAAAAGTATACGGGATTTATTTACGATGGTTTGAGCTACGTATGGAAAAGATGCCCGTTCGGACTTCGCAACTCAGGCGCGTATTTTATTCGATGCCTGGATACAAAACTACCGCCGTCAATTAAAATGTTCCTCACCCCATATGTGGATGATCTTGTAATTTCCTCCCAGGATTTCGACCAGCATCTAGAAAATTTGGAGGAGTTATTCAAATGCTTGATCATCAACAATATGCATTTAAATTTAGAGATATCCCAGTTCTGTAAGAGGGAAATTCAATTTCTGGGGTACATAATTGACGACAAAGGGACGAGAATCGATCCGGAGAAGGCACAGTCAATTGCAAGGATCAAGCCGCACCTCGCACTCGTCGAAGTTCCTAACAATTTGAATTATCTAGCATTAGGTTTGATTAAGTTTAACGAAAATAAATTTTATTACTCACTTTATTGGTCTATTTGCATTTCTTAAGGGTTTATTAGTTGTTAAGGGCAATTTTATTTTTCTCATCTAATTATAGTTCATTGTCAAGGGTTAATTTCGTTGTCATTATTGGTTAAGTTAGATCAGGTCGTTATAGCGGGCAATGTTTCTATTTTGTGGTTTTTGTGCTCACGGAGGCCGTTTCCGTTAGTTAGTTTTGTTTTAAGAAAATCCATCGCTGTGCTCAGAATTTTCTTGGTGGGAGGGGATTGCCAATGTAACGGTACGTCCTCCGAAATAATAATATAATAAAATACAATACTGGTCATATTATGCCGACCGCCGCCCCACCCGCTTAGGTGCGTGGCCGCGCCGTTCAAAAGGTTTTATGACCGTCTCTGGGTGCCGCGGACTCAATAGCCTCTCCACACTAAACGACAATTATCGAGGCCAAGCCCTACCACCGGTCTCTGCCAACCCCTCGTCATCACCCCCTCAGCCGAATTCGGAGACATATTTATGACCGTCAAAAGCATTGTGCTACCGAGACGCACCGGCGCGTGCCGCGTCGAGTCCCGCGCTCGCTGGGTATGCCTTTTGAGTCCGATCCACAGACGTGCTGCTTAAAAGAGCATCAAAATTCGTTTTGCTCAAGTGTTCACCCGGGAGTGAGGCACCAGGCAGGGCAATAAAGCAATAACGTCAATCAAAGAACGGCCTGGGCTAACCGTCGCCGACACCCGAAAAGAAAGGAGTAAAACGCCGTGACCGAGGCGCGAAGGCGGGGAAACATGTGTCACCGTCTTCGGACGTGCCGCGCCAATATACCACCCTTTCGTTATGCGCACGTGGTCACCTGTGGACTCGCGAGACCTACTTTTGAGCATACAATGTCGCACATTGTCGATGCGAGCTCGCGAGCCATTGGCTCAAGTGCCGCCTCTTTAGCGAAGGGCGAGCGAATCGAAGACAGGCCCCCGGTCCGTGGAGAGGGAAGAGGTGCCTTCGTTCGTGGTAGCGCGCCGCCCAAAACTGACTTGTATCTAGAGATCGGTGAGAGAAACTTGTATCTAGAGATCGGTGAGAGAAACTTGTATCTAGAAATCGGTGAGAGAGACTCGTATCTAGAGATCGGCAAGAGACACTTGTGTCTAGAGATCGGTGGGAGACACTTGCTCTACCGCGCGCCGCATAAACTTAATTAGTCACGTGAGCTGAAATGATTACTCTCAAAACGTGCGCTAGTTGACTTGGCGCTTCATTCGAGATTTTTGCTCTGCGCAATGTCACATCATTGGTGAAATTCATTAGACTCGCTACCGGAAGGCACTTCCTCTCCGGAGACCGCAAGCCGAGCGCGGAATCACCATTGTTTACGATCGGCAACGAGACGTTGTGACCTGGGTCGCGTGTCATGAAATGTGGACGACGCCAGCGCAGCATTGGGTCCAGAGGGAGCGTGTTGCTGGTGGTTTCCGCCTGAGTACGCGCCACAGCCGCCCGACTCCAGCCCGGGAATGCATCACTCACCACTGCTGACATCACGCCTCAGAAGAGTACCAGATAAGTAGTTTTGTGCAGCCAGGTGACGCTCAGCCCTTGTTTCCCGCGTAAGTGCGGACGAACTTTAGATATTCGGAGCTGTAGCGGATGTGCCGGTAAAAAGGCACGAGGGTAGCGGCCAAGTACTTGTGTTCAATTTTTGTATCAAATTTCATTTTAAAGTAAATAAGAGGCCGCCGATGTACAAAAAAAAAGATGTAAATTCATTTGTAAAAATCATTGTTATGCCAATCATCATCATAATCATATTTTAGAATAAGTAAATATTATCTTGAAATGCCCATCTGTGTATTATTGAGCATGCAAACCCCCGACCCACCGCCGACGGGTTACATTAGAAAGACATTAAACAATACATAGTAAAGAGGTACCTACGGAGTTCCCTTATTTATATTTTTAAAAGAATGAATGTAATATTTTTGTATGATTTAGAATAAATTGCATTTTATTCTTTTTGTTTTTAATTAACATTTTATTTGTAATAATCCCTGGAGAGCAATGTTGCTTGACCGCGGAAATGAATAAAAACAAATATCTGGGTCAATTGGTATATCTGAGTTCAGTATTTGCTCTAACTTGCATGTATTGAGCTATCATTGCTTTATGAAATTTATTATTTCCTTCGGCGAATAGTACGTATCTAATAACGTAATTTCATCCCTTATCATCACCATTTCGTTTCATCTTCATAGTTACCATACCGTTAACTCCAATTGAGGTCACTAATGACCTAGATGTTGATGCGACCTTAAATTTTAAAAAATACCGCAAGTTTAAAAAAGAATTCCATCAAATATGACTGACAAAATAGCAATTTCCTTTCACATGATTCCTTGACGTATGTCCGTTTACTCCTAATCCTGTTTGCTGATATTTTATTCAACAAAAATATAGAAAAATACATGGCAATACCTTTAATTACAGTGCCAAACGAAATAGAATTTATTTTACCATCTGAAATAGTATTATAAAAATGTCTGAAAATCAGAAAATCGGAAAAGCGGCAGGTTGTGGCCATATAAATAATATAATATTAAAAGAAAAGGATATTCGGAACATTGCAAAACTTACTTCTATCTATAAAGCAGCCCTTAAGACTAAAATACTTCCCTAAGAGTCGAAAATGACCCATATACTACCTTCTTGTAAACTAGGAAGAAACCCACATCCTGAAAACTATAGGCCCATAAGTTTATTTCCAGTTTTAGGAAAAGTCTTTGAAAAAGTCATAGAACCAAGATTAACTAAATATTTCCTGAAAATTAAAGCCATTCTAAACGAACAACTTTGATTTAAAATATATCATTCAATCACACACCAACTCCTTCGCATTACTGAATTTATTGCACATAGCTTTCATGAGAAGAATAACATCATTTGACTATTCCTTGATATACCTCAGTCACTTGATAGAGTTTAGCACACTAGATTAATATATAAATTAATAAATTTTGGCGTACCTCAATATCTATTAAAAATCATTGGAAGTTTCCTAACAAATAGGCAATTCTGTGTAAAAATAAAGTCTGTTTTATCAAATCCGAAGTCAATAAATGCAGGAGTTCCACAAGCCCCAGTACTTCCTGTTTTATGTATATATGTATATTATGCCAACCTTCAGGGATACCCAAACACTACTGTACGCTAATGACATAGCTTTTTTACTTCACATAGTGATATAAATATAGCTTTTGATAATATACAAAGCAGTCTGTATGAATTTCAAAACTGGATCCTAAAATGGTAGATAAAATTCAACACTGACAAATCGTAAGCAAAAATATTTGCTTTACGTCGATATCAATTTCCTCCCATCTTAAAACTCAATAGCTGTAATGTGTCTTGGACAAAAAGTAATATTCCAGTAAAATATCCTGGTGTTCAGATACTGGTTAGATCAAAAACTAACACGGCCATCTCATATTCAGGCAATATCTAACATAACTTACACCCAAAATTTGAAAATTAAATCCGTTAATAAATTTCAAATCTTCCATTAGAATAGAATGTGCTACTTCAAATTAATAATACGATATTATCTGACTTATATCTGCCCAAAAGATATTTTCCGCCCACCATAAATATTTAATGAACTCGCAAATTAAAATTATAAATAATATTAAAATTAACAGAATGAATACAATCAATTTTATTAAGCACATATACTTCGTGGATGAAGGTTATCGGCCTACTTGATGACTGCGGGATCGTCCCAAAATATTATGAATTTTTATATTGAAACTCCCTGTAAAACATAACTTGAACAGGAAGAATAAAAATTTGGGAAAAAAGCATTTGCATAAATAAACAATTGCTTGCTAAGTATTAAAATAAATTATTACAACAAATGAAGTTCTTCCCCGCAATGGGTGCCCCATGAATTTAATGGATGTTATGGTGATATCTATCAGTACGTACCGAAAAAGATGTGTGACTAGTATAATATTCTGTTAGATTTGACCTTCGGGAGACTCCGAAAAGTCATCAACAAGCAGGCGATGAGGAGATGGAAACCATTCTGGGCAAACAGATAAGAGGCCTCCCATGACCCTACCCGACCGCTCTAGCCCCCTGCGGATTCTGATACGGTGGCTTCCAAAAAGCCAAAAAAGATATAAAGGCGATCGTTGTAATAACAATAAAGGTTACCGCCGGATAAGATGGTAAATGGTCCCTGAGACCAAATGACATAGGAGTAGTTACACTACAAATCTAACATAAAAATATGATATTTGAAAGGTTTATTAGCTCCCGTCCCACCTTCGACACCCCTCTACAGCCAAAAACGTGTTTTTTAATTTTAATTTTTTGTCAACTTACCACTATTTTATCTTATTGACAAACTAAAATAATTCGTACTATCAGAAAACATTTTTGGATATTTTCTCAGCAGATGTATTATCTCAAAATTAACACAGAAATAAAAAAAAGCACCCAATTTACACAATTCAATTTCAATCAATCGATTTTTTTATTTCTGTGATTTTTTTCTTTGTAAAGAAATATATTAATTTGTTTTGTAAATAATAAACAATTTACACGTTTCTGGAGTGATTATATGTTTTTGAAATGAAAATTTTTGCGTAAAAAGCCATTTTTCAAACCAACTTTTAAGTGCTTATTGCGCATCAATAATTCGAAATATCGTAGGAGTTTATTAGACAAAATATGCTTAAAATCGACTTACGAACTTATTTTCAAAGTTTCGTTACTTTTTCCCTGGACACCTGTATATTTCGCCCATCGTTAAGCTACGCATTCCCCATTTGGGGTGGTGCAGCAAAACCTCGTATTTACAAACTAGAGATTATACAGAATAAATATTTGAGAAAAGTATTAAAAGCACGCCGGCCTGAATGACCGAATGCCTGAGAGCGTGTGACGACTCTGCGCTTCGGTCGGAAAGGTTGCGAATATGTGTCCCGCCGTGCGCATGGTTGTTTGTCCCTTGTCTCTCTTGCATGTGTTTTCGCGGAGGGCCTCGCTTTCTGCTGATCCCAGTGCAGAGGAGATCGCGAAGTGTGTGGGTGTCTAGTGTATGGCCGAATGTACGTCCCATTGAGGCGTAAGAGGCAACCGGCTGTCGGTTGGATGAATGCCCCAGAAAAGAAATTAGAAGAAGCTTGGTTCATTAGAAATGATTAAATATTACATGAACTTAATATTCTCTTAAATCTTAGATCCTTCGACTCTCAAACCAATTTTATGCTTCTTCTTCTTCTTCTTCTTCTTCTTTTGCAAATACTTCTTTTCAACTTGGCAAAACACTCATTTCTTTTCCGGTCATTAAATAACACAACTCAAAAGATCTCTAACGTGCTTCACAGTAATATTCTCCCTCTGCCTTGTTTTAATATATTTTGATGCATTATTACATTAATTGAATTTAAAATAATTTAATTGTAATTGCATTTATAAGTGTTGTATAGTTTTAAGGTAATTTCGACTCTCAAACATTAAACCAGGCATGTCAAGGTTGTGGACACGGTAACAAGCTTACTAGAGCTCGCGGTCACTGCGATGAGAGTCACTGGCGCGAGATATAAAAGTAAGCGTTGTACAAAAACTATGGAGAGGCGGTACGTCACTGGATACCTGGCCCATGACAGTGTTTGGGAGAAGTTACTGGACAGTTATTATCACAAATGTAGCTATGTTAACTCCCATTTTCTCTTCAAAGCAAAGAAATGATCCATTAAAATGAAATTATATATCAATCAGATTTCAAATTCTCAATTGAGAGTAAATGTTTTTTAAATGTAGCAAAAAACTTAATTTTGTAATCCTGCTTACCTAAGAGTAAAATAAAACCATGAACTTCGTTGAGGTTAAAAAGTTACCCATGAAACGTTCAGGTTAAAAAGTTAAACAGACAAATATCCTGGTCTGTTAAAAGCGCCGCCCGCCCGGAAGCGAGAATTATTGATTAATAGAGACTTGTTAATTTATTTCACATTATTGCTAATACAATAAACAACTGAATGATTTAATAACACAACAAATAACAAAATCAAGGAAAGAATTCGCCATTCAATTGTATTCCTGTCACTAAGCAAAAATGTTTATATAAGCGAGAATTTAGTAAGAAAATAAACAGCAAATAGTAATAAATAGTGAAGAATACAAACATAATATAATTCTCGTTAATTAATAGAAAAAATCTGACAAACATGTTTTCGTATGAAGCCACCATTCACCGCCTCGCACCGCTCCAGCTTGTACACGTCTTTCTCGATTTTAAAGGGAAATGAGTTCGGAGTCAAGGGAAGTGGCCCGTGCACTTAGGAGCGCCAAGCTCCCCAGACGGGCAAATAGCTCGTGTGGGTGCGGTTTGACCTGCCTGCATTAAAGTAAAACTACTTACTAAATATGTCAGTGGCATGTTTAGAGATTACTTTTTACGTTTATCCTATTCGATTATATTCGATTTCAAGTTATTGTAATTGTTCATACCCTTGAAAGACAATCGTTATCGAACAAGGTTGAAAAAATGAAAACAGATTTACGAGATTTCATCGATTCACCATCGTCTTCTCCTCCTCCTTCCTACTCTTATTTCTCTTCCTTTCTTCTTCATCTTCTTCCTCTTTTTCTTCTTCCAGACGAATTCGGATATCCTCTGTTCCCCAGCATTCCTCCCGACTATGAAGTATTGTACTCACTACTATTGTGAACTCCTAGCATCGTCGACCAGCACAAACCGGGAAAGGAGTCTCAGTGCATCAACTGATGTCATGGCAGTTCCTCTGACCGGGAGGTCCTAGGTTCGAGTCCCGACGGTGTCAGGATTTTCGACACTAGCTTCAGCTAGGTCGAATTCAGTCTCTGGAGGAGAATTCTAGCGGTCGGCTGCTCTGATCGGTAGTTTTCCGTGGTTTCTCCAATCAACACCGGGCGAATGCCGGAGCAATACCCTAACAAACGGGCCACGGACGGCGCGCGATCTTTCCTACCTCTTCCTTGTCCAATCCTTTCCCCTTACACACTTACACTAACATGCACTACACTACCACACATACCGATAGACCGGTCTGGAGCTTAGATCTTGTCCTGATTGGGGCGGTGCTCCGCTTGTGGGAGATACTTGGTTGGGGAAAACCCCGCTAGCCGACGGTAGGTCGGCGCCGGATCTCGCCATACAGCAGGGGAAGATCACCGTCACTTCCTGACATCCAGAACAAAAACACGCTGTACACGCACGGGATTCATGACCATAGTAGTTGACGCGCTCGGAACCACTAACAATCAATCAATTAATCGACCAGAACAAGACCAGACCCTTTGCCACACATCCAAAAGACAAGAGCGAACATCGAAAGATTTGGGATCCAATGGGTTGACAAAGTTCGCTCTCTAACCCTTTCGGCTTTTCAGCAGGATTCTCGAAATTTGAAGATTAACTAGTGGTGATAAAACACATTTTTTTCTCGCATAATTATGCGAGATTGGCTCATTTTTTCTCTTAGTTATTTGTTAACTTAATATTATAATTAAAATAATTTATTATTATTAACTTTATCTTTATAATATTAACTTTATAATAATATTATTATAAAGTTATTTGTAACTTTGAGAATGTTCAACTAAAATAGACATACACAAATTTTTAAGAATACTTTGATGAATCCGATGAAAATATTAATAAAAAAATTGGAGTCATTTTTGAGAAAATTTTGGCAATGTGAAGGCACAAAACAAAAATTAACCAAAGCATCAGTTTCAAATTAACTGGATTTCGAGTTCGGCATATCGATCGGGGATTATCAGTTTTAGAGAAAATCAAGCTGAGGACGGCGGAAAATCATGTAAATGGCCATTGTTCACACACAGAGATCCGCTTTGCTATAAACCAATTTTGCTGTATCAATGACCCATAAAACGTAAATTTTAACTTCACTCCATACGTGATAGAGAAATTTATTTATTACATTTAGGGACATGAATTACCCCCTTTTTTGGAATTAGAGACTCATAAAACAAGTTTTTCTGTCGAAAAATTGTTAGTTTTTCTTAGGGCAACATTACAAAACTTTCAGACAGTGATCCCTTATTTTACGTAAGTACTTATTATGTGGGACAGTATACTATGGAACCAATACGCTAGAAAGAAAAAAATTATTAAAAGATTTGGCTTAGGTTCAAAACAACTAATGTAAATGTCAGCTAGAAATACCAATTTCTTAAATTTAGTACA
Source organism: Teleogryllus occipitalis (assembly GCA_011170035.1). NCBI lineage: Eukaryota > Metazoa > Arthropoda > Insecta > Orthoptera > Gryllidae > Teleogryllus > Teleogryllus occipitalis. Next base: position 316,431 of record BLKR01001184.1, on the reverse strand, counting down.
TACTGTTGAACCACGACCAAAATTAGTCTTCATTTGAAAGAGAGTATCTGACATATCGCGGTAAATAAACACAAACAATAATGAAACTGAACTTTCGGTTTGAGGTTGGGTCAAGGTTTGCAGGAATGACGCGCTAAGACCCAGTCCGACGAGGCGGGCTCCCGGTTCTCGCCTCAGGAATCGTGACTGCAGCGAGTCGCTGCAATTCGGGGAACTAAGCCTGTAGGGAATTTACGACCTCACAAAAACGCGCCCGGACAGTCTAGTTTTAGTGGTGTTTTCCCTTACACCGAAAAGAAAGAGAACTGGACGGGCCATGTCTGAATTCTGAGCAAAAACTCTCTCGTCGCAAGAAGTTAAGTTTCTTTTCCTGAGACTACTGCTTAAAGCAAGACGTCAAAATACACGTAATCATTATAATTAAGATAATTTTAAAATAAAACAACTTTGATTAAATGTTATATTTGAGAAATATAAAACACTGCGTTTTTTATTCAATATCAATATGCGAGTTTGATTTGATCCGTCACTTTTTACGCGTAACCTCAATAGTAAATATAATTCACAAATGCCTTTTTTATTGAGAGAATGTGTTATTATCGCTTACAATGCAATATTTTTGTATATTCCTACAACATTGAAAGGAAATCAATCATTCTCAAAAACGGTTCTAGGAGCACGGTTACAAAAATGTAATAAGAATACACATTTGCAAGTTGTCAAATTTATTTTATCACAGTTATTATTCAGATGTCAAGTATTGCTGATTGCAATGAGCATGTTATAAAAACAAGGTATGATGGAATGAGGTAACAAAATGATGTAATAATCAAACCCTGAACTGAACGGAAGTGATGTTTCAGAACATCTTTGACATGGATGCCACTTCCCTTTAAAGGAAGTGGTTAAAATATCGAGTACCTAGAATGTAGAGTATTATGGCACATTACAACAATAATGTATTGTATGAGTTCTTTGGAATGGTGATAGAAACTGATCCTTTCTGGGGATGAGTTACTGTCACTTGCTTGTCACTCGATCTCCTGTAATAGAAAATGTATTTAAATATTGGCCATTATTTTAAAAAACAATTCAATGAAAAATATATCTCACCTGTTGTACAGCACCATCACTGAATCACCGCTGGGAGTGGTAAATGCAGTAGTGGAAATGCCCTTCTTAGAGCTGGGTTCAACAGTAATATGCACCGATCCTTCAGGAACGAATTTAGTGAAATGTCCCATCGCATAGAAAATGGGCTGCTTGTAAAATTCGTCGGCATCCTTGTTGACGATCACAGCGGCGTCTACAAAGTTGTTTGCCCAGTTGGGACCTCCTTGCATATCAAGGCCCAGGTTCCAGTCAACCCAACCGGACACCCAGTGGTTCATATCCTAAAATGATTCATTAATTTTGATTAGTTTAAAAAATGTGAGTTTAAGAAATGAATTTATTTATGACGGTCGCATAAACGAACAAGTCATTAGCGGCTGCAAGAATATTATAAAGGGTTACAAATTTAGGATATTGATTCTGATTACAAAACTTCAGAATTATCTTTCTTGGATCTTATGGATGACAATTACTGTGGAATCTAAGTTAATGCTTAGCACAATACTAATCTTTTATACTACACTAGTGGAACCCGGCAGACGTTGTTCTGCCCTTCTCCCTGTTTCTCCTTCCCTCTCCCTTTCTCTCTCCGTCCTTCCCTCTCTCTCCGTCTCGGTTTCACGGTGTTGGAGTTAACCGCTCTTATTTATACCAACATCCATGTATATAAAGAAGATACTAGACTTATTTTCATATTCTAATAATGTTCCATAATAAACAAAGTAATGAAACTCTTTACTTTCAGGAAGTACCTTATTTTTTAAACTTTTTTAGTTATTTGTTCTACACTTAAAATAGATTTTTTGTCCAGTTTTCTTAAGGATACTTGAGCATAAACTAAAAATATGCTGTATTCCTGCACATTTCTGCAGACTCCAGAAATGTGCATGACCAAATTTGATATCAATTTAGATATCAAAAAAAAGTTGCCCAGGACTGATCTGATAATTTTCGGACTTTTCGATCTTTGATCTGTCGGCAATTTAACAATTATTGTAAATATTGTTTTAAAGATTACAATTTTGTAATGCTTATTTTGTATTGTTAACAATAACGCTAATGAAATAACAAACTTTAGCCAGACATATACTTTGTTAGAGACAGCCCTTCTGAGGCTCAGCGGACGGCAAGAACTATGCACTTCCAAAGATTATATAAGCTAAAAGAAGAATTAAAAAGAGAAAAATCTATATAGAATAATTTATTTTATTATTATTACTACAGAGAAGAGCGTATACACTTACTTTCCGAGGGAATAGGAAGAATGTTGAATGGGAGTCTCTAGAAATTAGGAGAGTTAAGGCAAGACTCTGTGCCCTGTACAAAGCGTATGCCGGTTATCCAGCTTGGAAAGATATCTACATCCGATTGGGTAGACCTTCGTACTTTAGTAGGGGGATCACAAGCACAAAATTCAGTTTAGGCCACAGAGAACAGATGTTGGAAAATTTTCATTTACAAATAGAACAATAACGGACTGGAATAAGTTACCTGCGACAGCCTTGGAACCCTTTCCTCTAGGTGTTCAAAGATTTAAAAATAAATTAACTAATGGTATTTGTAAACTTTATTAGTTTAGTAAATTGGATTATTATATCAGTTATTATTTGATTATTATTGATATTTTATTGCTATTATTATTGTGTTAATTACTATTAAATTCGTTCCTGTTCTAAATATATAATTATATTCGAAGTAGTATTGTACTGAAGTGTGGTGAAGTGTTGTGCAGTGTAGTGCAGTATAGAAGTAGAAAGAGAAGTGAATTTCAAATGTTGTGAAGTGAAGTGAAGTGAAGTGAAGTGAAGTGAAGTGAAGTGAAGTGAAGTGAAGTGAAGTGAAGTGAAGTGAAGTGTAATAAAAAAGTCGTGTAATCTTGTATTTAATAGTTTCAAATAACTGTGCATGTCATCCAAAAAATGTAGTTAAGGCTATTATTGTTAGCATATTATTATTATTATTATTATTATTATTATTATTATTATTATTATTATCATCATTATTATGTCTTGAAATAATTTGAAGTTACGTTGTTAAATAATTTAAAGTTAATATTAGTAATGTGTAAATTGTAGAGTTCTGCCACCAGGTTGTATATACCTACCTGCAGAATAATAAATATCTATCTATCTATCTACTACCTTACTTGAAATAAGCTCACTAGCCTTACGACTGCGGTAATCGTCCCATTTTGTTTGTTGCAAAAATTGTATTTTAAAATCTCTGGAAAGCATTCACATTGAACAGGAAGAATTAGTATTTGAAAAAACTACGACTCACCGCCTATAAATCCTACAAATAAGTTAAATGCTCAGATTATCTTCTCGTTCAATTAATTCCGAGATAGCGACGAAGACTACACCAATTCCGATATTCAACTCTTTCTAAACTTTTTTAAAAAATTCAGAGATATAATCTTTTTGCGAAAAGAGCGTGTAGTACCTCCTTATCTGTGAATAATTCGTGCAAAAATTGTTTAAAGTGTCCTTTCAACAAAAAAAAACGAGAAGCCCTCAATCTTACATCAGCAAATGTATTTCGTGCTATGGCAGTTCGGGGGCTACGATAAGCTTTACTTTTCATCAAATAAATTCTTCAAACTCACTCGATTACATAAAACGGTGCGCCAATCTCCTACCCTTTTCTTCTTCTTCTGGAAACACCTACAATAAAACATCTTTCAGCTTCATTAATTTCCGAGATCTGTTTCAGAAGACACTATCGCAATCCGGGCGAAACTCTTCTTGATGAGCCGTCGAAAGCTCTCGGCTATTCATAAGTCGAGTTGAAATGACGTTATCCACATCCCCACATCTTAAACTCTCCACCATCATTTCGGATCGGACCACCATCACCCGTAAAATTCGTTTATATTTTGAAAGTAACTACTTTTAACGAAGTCGAAACGTTTCTTTAGGGCCATGAGAGACATCTGCAGCCATGAGAGCTTTCTGCAGTCTCATTGTAATGCTTATCTACTTGCTATCTCCTAAGTCCGCCTAGCAAGCAAAGAACTCTCTGGTTAAAATGTAAGCGAAAAAGGATATGAATTCCTAAAAGCGCTTGAATCTTCTTTTATTATCTCTGCACGTAAACAGCGTCCTTGCCTTGCAACTACTAGCTTCCTCAAAGGCAGCGACATCAGAAAAATATTAAATTAACATTTTAAGATTTCTATTTAAAAAATATCAATGTAATCATTCCAACCTATTTTGAAAACCAGTCAATATCAAAATACGTAAGGAAGAAGTATAAAAGTTTTTAGCAAAGCACGAAATTGTAAATTTAATATTTATTACTTCGTTTGAGAAAATCATTATAAGCCTGTAGGTATTAAAGTTATTACGAAAGTAGATCATTGCATACATCGTAATGCCTGATAAAGAACAGTATGTAGGAAGAAGAATGTTATATTGATGTTTCTTCCCTACAATACAATATGTAACCACAATTTGTTGAATTGATTCTAATCTTGAAATAGAAACTACTTAAACAGCGTAATATTTGTTTATATATTACCGTTAACAAGCACGTTAACAAGTAGAGCTTAAGCTAGTATTACGCATGTTTCATGTGTTATTAAACGTTCAAGAATGTTAGTCGAAGAACAAACATATTCATTTAACATATTTACCTGAATGATATCTGCCATGTAATCTTCAGATCGACTCCAAGATCCAAGAGCTACCTTAGGGTAGTTCCATGGTCTATCACCTGTAAAATATTGAGCAAAATGTTTGATGGCTTTAGAAAAAGGTTGAAAAGTTACAGATTAAGACTACAATACCATTTATTCAAAAGTATCTATCAATATCACTTGAATATACGAGGGCCATTTCGTAAGTCATGGCAACTATTTTACGTCTTCCAAAATACCATAAATGTAAATTGAGTAGGCTGAAATCCTGTTTGAAAGGGTCTCAGGTTGTTTTTCAAAATTATATTTTCTGGATGACCGTTTTTTCGAATAGCATCCTTCCGATTTTCTTTTTTCCGCAGTCCCATATTCCGTAGCCAAAATTTCCGAAAATTAATAACTCTGAATGAAAGATGAAAAAATAAGTTTAAGAAGAAACATGTATTTTTCTTTATTTTCACGTTTATATTGAAGGTAAGGAATTTAACCAAAAAAAATTTTAACCTAATCTTTTCAAATATTAAATTAGGTGATTTTCTTCTTGGTATGATTCGTATTCGGATACCATAGTGTGGTTCCGAAACGTATCACACGATTTTCACTACTTGGTCTTCCACATAACTGTCGTACAGCAAGGATTTTTCTCCTTGAAAGGTTTTTGTGAACCGATCAGGAATTCCTCCGAGTTCGGCTAAGGAAGAGGAGTCTCCTAGTTGTTCTCTTTTTCTTCCTCTTTTTATGGATTTCTTCAAATTTTCTCCATCAGGTAGCAAAGAAATGACATCTGCAGGAACTTCGTGTTCTTTCCTTAAAATCTGTCCAGCGTGTAATTCAGGATGCTTTGGGCTATTCTCTTGAAACTGTTGTTAACAATTTCTGCTTGTGCTTCTTTCCAGGCGCTTATGAACGTTGGGATTCATCAATGACTTTGTGTACAACAATATTTTCTCAAGTCATTGAGGTAATGGCTCGAGTACAGCATTCATCTTGCCTTCATTTCACACAATCCCAGTGTATTTTCTATTAATTTATTTACCTTTGTAATAAATATATCCGTCTAGAATTAATTCTTCCCCATCTACCAGAAGTTATAATTATTGCAATCATTTTTTCAACTTAGTTTTTAGAACAATGAATTCGGGAAAAATGTATTCAGAAAGTTGGTTCCGGAAAATAACTGTAATCCAAAAATATGCATTCCGAACTTTTATTTCGGAAAAAAATATTTTTGGAAAAAAGAGTGCGGTTGGAAGTTCGGAAAATCGATTGAAAGTGTACGAGATGCCAAAACCGAATCGCGTGCGCGATTGATTGTGTGTGTGTGCATTAATGGCTAGTGACAGCAAATGCAAAACTTTGTAAGCTACGGACTGTATTCCAAGATAGAAGTGATAAAGTGCAAGCGGTCAAATGTGAAATTTGCAGCTCAATCAGCGCATCGAAAGTGCTCGTTAGTGTCATACGGAGCTACGACAATCGCTGGGCGAGAGTGCGTTGCATTATCGTAGTGTCACGCGTGGAGTGGAGGTCCTCGCGTCACGACTGCTGACCTGCCGGGCAATGGGGTGAGAGGCGGTGCACAAAGGCGAATCGTACCCAGCCAATGGCAATCAGCGTCTTATCTTTAGCCAAGATGTGGGAAAATCTTAAGAGTTTTGAAGAGAATAAAGAACGTCCATTATCTGAGAATAAAGAACGTCCATTTTATTCCTAATGAAACAATTATTTTTATTTACGCGACTTTCAATTTCCTCTACTCGCACTCTCAGCCTTTCTGTACCGGGAGCCAACTTGGTATCACCTTTTCGAAGAACACTCTAGAGACCTTTATTCAATTTCTATCCCTGCTACTGCCTTAAATGATGTAATGAAGTTGCCATGATTTATTGATTGACTGATTGGTGATTCCAGGTGCGTCAACTGCTAAGGCCATTGTTCCCATAAGTGTAGTCCATGTGTTTTATCGCGGAATGTGATCTTCCTTCGCTGGAGGGTGAGATCCGGCGCCGACCTACCCGTCGTTTTGTGGGGTTTTCACCAACCGGGACCGCCCCAGCCGGAACAAGCTCTAAACTCCCGACTGTCTCCCCGCAATGTATGTAGCGTAAAGTGTAAGTGGATGTAAGCAAGGGGTGAGGATAAGGAAAGGTGTGGTAAGGAAGAGGAAGGAAAGATCATGCCCAGTTCCTGGCCCGTTTGTTGGGATACTGCTCCGACATTCGCCTATGTGGAACGGAAAAACCACGGAAAACTACCGATCAAGCCACCTGCCGCTAGAATTGTTCTCCAGACAGCGGTGGAACTCGATCTAGCTATATAGCTGGTGTAGAAAATCTAGGTATCGTCGGAATTCAAATCCAAGGATCTCCCGGTCAGAGGTACTGCAGTGACATCAATTTGATGCCCTGAGCCCCGTAAGCCGATCCTTGATGCGCATTAAATGCTCCTCGTGATTTTGAAGCACTTTAGACAAATCTATGCAGGTTTAATATAAAAGTGAATTCGATGTTTAACAGCCTTGTGGTGTGCCAACTCTCGAATTTAAAAGTGCATAATTCTACATATTTTTCATATGTTTTGACATTTTCACTGTTATTTTTCGGGCCGTGAACCCGAACTTAACAGGCTCCAATAGATGACAACGTTGGCCCACCCACCGCCCAGGTTAGATCGAGAAGATTGAGAGTTGCCAAGAAAAACTTTGCGAATGACCTTCGCAGCACTTCGTGGACTCTGGCATGACCAAGAAAGTTAATAAAAATCTTTCGTAGTTTTTCGGAAGAAACATCTCTCATAAGAATGAATACTTCATGGATTCTGATTAACTTACATAAAGTGTTATAAATTCATGCACTGTTAAAATATAATTGTTGAGTTTTTTAAAAAGTAAAATTAAATTAGAGATTGTTTCTTAGGTAATCTGCAATGTATTATGATTCTGTATTTTTGTAAACCTTTTGTAAGGCATCAATTGTTGATTAAGGATAAATAAATAAAAACTACTTATTGTATACAAGCCATTCATTGTAAGAATTGTTAGAAATATTACCTAACAATAGCTGTTGATGATGCAATAAATTATAACTAAATGCGTCTTTATGGCTGAAGAGACGTACTCATCTTGAAATAGTTGTGTGAATCAATTATGAATACCGTATTGTATTTTAATATCGACGAGGTGTGAAAAACGATCTCAAAACACTTCTGGATGACTAGAGTGACATACGAGGCATATTTATATTAACCATTGTAGATTCACGACCATGCAGTAAACATTGGTAATAGAGATCACGAGATTGGGTCCGAAGGAATTAAAGCATTCAGTTTGCAGACTTTTCGGAGTATTTTTATTCCATTCTCAGGGCTATTGGTAAAACATAAAGACAACAACTCTATAAATATAGATATGTTGTAATTGTCATATGTATATTTATAGTGTTGTTTTATCGTCAGATCAGAGGATGGAATAAAAATATTCCGAAATGTCTGCAAACTGATTGTTTTAATGTTCTAATTTACTCTGATCAAATCTCGTGGTCTCTATTTCCAATATATTTATATTGTTTGCTTTGAACCACTTCTTGAAATGCTTCACGCCCCAACCACAAATTTTCAAACAATGTTTATTTAGGCCCTTTCTATAACATACGTTGTATTGTTATGGATTGGCATTTATGGAAATGTAAATGTACTTATGGTCATTATTGGAAAAAAATTTGGACACGTACATGTGAATATCATAAACGGGAAAATTATCGCAAACATTAATTTCGAAAGTGGCAGATAAGCTTGTTTGCGCCAACTATTTGTTTAGAAAAGCGTTTATTACCAATACTTATCGAAATTAAGCCAAATATTTCACATACTTTCACATACCGCTTAGGTGGCCCGCACCGGCGGCCTTGGTGATTGTCAAGCAGGGCACTTTTCTTCCAGATTTTTTGTTTGTAATGTGCAACTGTTCCGTCATCTCCTAACGTCTCTTCGCGGGTTAAACATTCTCTCGCGCAAATTTAATCTTATTTTCTTTCAGGATTACGTCTGTTACCCCTGTTACCCATTAAACATCACATTGCCCAACAATCCAATTATTTTTATTCCAATATTACCTCAATCAATTAAAACTAGCCATAATCATTGATCTCCCGACTAGAATTAAAAATAGACACCCCCTGCTTACCTTCTTCAGTGTTATTTTCTGACACGAGCTGGTTTTTGCTGTCTAGTTCACTGCTTCTGTGCAATTTATTACAAAGCCACTCACTGTCCATTCACTGGTTACTCCATCAACACAATCATCGTATCTGTGCTACTTAAAAAGTACATCTAAACCTCAGGATTTATATCTGCAGTCGCTTTAAATGCATTTTCTAAGCAAATACTCATTCAGCATTTAACTTGATATCAGGACTTGGGAGACGTCCAAATGAAATATATATAATTCCAAAAAGATCAACCTTTTTGAGATTTCAACGTGTACCGTGTGTGAAGATTAACTTTAAATTAACACGATAACAATTTTCAATAAATTATTTGCTTAATATATAATTAATACAATGCATCTTACAACAATTTAAATCGGCTAGACTTCGCAGCATGGCTTCATTCACTTCACGAAGCGACTGTGAGTGTATTGCATGATTTTCAGCAATCTTTGGTGTTTGAAAAGTACCATTTAGGACTTTCAATAGTGTCCCCAATCCAAACACGTTGTGTAATAAGTAACCTAATACCTCAATAAAATTTTCTGCAATTGGACGTGCTAATTCTTTAAAGATGACGGGAAGTTCAGATGTATGTGTGTTCCTGTGATATGCGGCGGAGGGTGAAATCTAGCATTTATTTGTATGTGCAAAAAAAAACTGATTTTGAAATGGGAATAAATGTTTTGCACAATTAAAAATTGCTTCTTGATTTCAGCTTTGAGAAAGATAAGTGTTCATTTCTAAGATTTTTGTAATATTACCTTTGCAAGCCTCAGTAGACAGAATAAACTTGTCAGGAAATTTGTTGTGCGTGGCCGTCAGAAGGTAGGGAGGCAGCAGGTTGTCCCAATACCAATGGACTGCAATACCATCGATGTAATTGTAAGTGTCCTTGTTCTCAAACATCTGGTAAAACAATAGGATTAAAATTAGAGTGTAATTTAGAGCACTGAAAGATATTTTGGGTGAAATTCTGATTTATTTTTGGTTGACGTTTTGCATTCTGGATCTTAAAATATAATATTATGTGAGACAAATTATTTGCCTTGGGAAAAACACTGAAGAGTTCATCACTCATCTACTCATCAAGTGTAATTTTAAATCTCGTTTTGGTCACTTCCTTCATGCATAATTAACTAAATATATCGGTTTTAATAAAAGATCAAAATTAGGAACAACATCGGTATCAAGTTAAGTCTTACAAGGAATAATAATAATAATAATAATAATAATAATAATAATAATAATAATAATAATGTCTTTATTAGTGGCAAAGAATGTAATCTAAGATGGACACTTTTTAACACTTTTTTTCACGTAATGGTACTGATCACTTTAACATCATCTGCTTTAAACACTAGATTAAATCGCTTCAGTAAGACGCTCTTTGTAAGAGTTTATTAATCTTTCTCTACTTTACCAGAACATTTCACACAACTATTGAAAAGGAAGGATTGCGGTAGATGGTTGACAAAAAAGAGTAAAAATGGAAAAATATCGTGACACGGTCTCCGGTAATCAAAACCCGATGAAGAAAGAGGAAGGCATTGCATAAGGAAAAGTAATCTCGTTATTGGAGACGCATGTGATTAAAAGTAATCCAGCACGGCACGCGAGGCCAATTAAGGGCTTTATAAATGTAGGGTTTCTGACAACAATGAACCCTACGTAGTCTGTAAAGTCGCTTTTAGAAACAAATATTACAGTGAGATGACGTGATTTAAATCATGCAGTTTTCACATAAATTATGATAATGTTATATACAGATGATAAAATTACTAGACAAACTTAACTCACTTTGCTCATCCACCAGGGCAACATAAATCTCTGATCGTCCAATCCGAGAATCTTGGTCTGATTAAACGGAGAGTTCCTGATAGCAGGCCCCAAATTTTCCGCCACCCACTTGCTCTGAGATTTTGGAGACCATCCCAAGGAATTGAACCTCATGATAGGAATAATGCCATTGGAAGGTTCATTTCCGGTAGAAACGGCCCAGAAATCAAGAGCATGTTCTTTGTAGGCATTCAAAAACCTGTCATCAAACATACACTGTTACAGTCTCATAACAATAAAAAATAAACAAAACTTCAATTAAAAAATAAATAATTATGTAAAAATAAGAGTATTACTAGAAATAAATTGCTTATCCAATAATTAAAATTAAAATCTATTTTTTTGTAAAGGAACATTTATGTATAAAGCTCAAAAGTGCATACGTAAAGAGCGCAACTATGGAATTATGCATTGAACGTAAACATGAAACACACTAATCGGAACGGTATCTGTGAAAAAATTTTAAAAGACCATAGTGACATTTCTTGGCATTGAATGGAAGGGGCAATAATTATTTAAACAGCGTCTCATTGTCGCTTAACTTTACTTCTTTAGACTGCGTATATTGACTCTGTGAAGTTCAAGTTTCGTCTTGCCTTACTTACAGACATAATGTGAATGTATAAAAATGTTAGACCATTGTACAAGAGGACAAAGAACATGTATATCCCAAATACACCTCTACTCAATCCACGTTGGAACCGGGACGTCTGCTGAGTTAAAATATACGTTATATTGTGATTTTAATACTTACTTAACATGGTAATCAGCCCAGGCCTGGAAATACTTGTCCTTCAAACGAGAGAACCCTACGAAGTCGTTGTTCGTCTTCATCCACGCAGGAGAGGACCAAGCAGCACTGAGCAGCTTAATTGTCTTTCGGCTCATTTCCATTGCTCTCTTGATGATGGGGATCTAGAAAAATGAAGTTATTGAGCACTCACAATAATTTTTTCTTGATAAACTGAACATTAATTCGCATACTGTTTTTTTCATTGTATTTTCTCAATTTAAATTATCCATTCAAGCGTTTCCACAATCCTTTATAGACCATGCTTGTAATCAAGTCAGTTTGCGAAGGAAAGTTTAACGTAAGAATCTTTCGTATTTCTTTCTTTATATTAATTGTTTTGTATTATTTTTTGTAAAACGTTGGCTGGCTAATATTGTAAAATTATTTAGTTTCAAGCACGAAGACCTCTGGTAAATTTACCCTTTTTACTTTCACGCTCTTACGAATGTAAGAAGAGAAGGGATTGTAATCGTGCTCCTAAAAACGGACGGCGAATTTTCGACAGAAAATATAATATTGTCGTGCTCTGGGAACGAAGTGGTTAAAATATGTTTCTAAAGAGAGTAAATTTCTTCCTGTATCACGTAGTGTAGAGAGAATCCATTTTTCTTGATCCTTGAAATTAAAAATCGATTGACGGCAAAACGTCCGTCTGTTTGTCTATGGTAAACACTCGCGCCTAAACCATTCAGCCGATTTTCTCCAAAATTAATACGGGAATGGAGGCAGACAGATGAAGAAGCGGTCAGGTGGGTAGGTGGACACATACTGTCAATCAGTGTTTCGGTAACAAGGACCCACAAAACATGAATTATGATTACACAACGTGCTTGAGGAAATAATTTACTACATATAGGAACAAGATTTATCAATCTTTTTGTTACAAGAGCCCGCCAATGAGAGTTTTTCAGTCAAATATAGCCAATTTCTGACGCACGATAACAATATTTTCTCTTCTTAAGAAGTAAGGCGGGAAAGTAAACATTAGTACCGCAGTTGAATTCAAAATGTAAAAAATTCAAGATTATCGATTATCTTGGATATATTTATTTCATTTATTCCATTTTTAAATTTTCGCTGATTGCTCGTGAAATGTAAAATTTCATAAATCAAAAAACTAGAAGTGATTGCGTTCTTTCATCTTTGTAATGAGAAAATGTTACTGTAAATAAAAGGATCTGGATATACTTGGTTGGAAAATTTGCCAGGTAATCATACACTACCTTATATTCAAAGTCTTCAGGTTGCAGCTGAAATTCGGACAAATCATCGTCATCAGCGACGTCATCGTAAGTGTAAGGGCGTGTGGAGAAGTCAGCACCAGCAATCGGTACTCGTCCCATATTCAGCTCAATGCCTTCAGGAGAGAAATATGACCTGGAATTTACATGAATGGTCAGACTCAATTAAATAGAGTTCGTTAAATTCCGTTGTTGTTTTTTAGAAAAAACGTTCCATTTTTTCCATATATTTGATTCATTGAATTTTTTATTACTTTTTTCTGAAAATAAAAAAGCTTTCTAATGAAATTAAGCTCATATTCTAAATTCCTTACACATATTTATTGTTAATATATTAAGCAACTGGTTTTTAATATTAAACTTTATTGCTTAAGTACATGTTTAGAATATGACCAATTAATTTGGCGACTCTGTCAATCACAAATGAGCGCGTAATTCTATTCATTCATCTGAGAGTTCATATATGTCCCATAAAGTACGCAATCGTCCCGTTTTCCAAAACTGTGTAAGTACGCCAAACTGCCGCCTTTGCTTTCTCCTGTTTTCGCTGTGGGGAGCTACGACTAAAAACCGTTTTCTTCTTACAAAAAAATATTAGAGATGTTTTTGTTAATATATTTGTTTATAAAATTCCTATAATTCAGGCAACATTACCCAAAAACAACTCATATTTTGAAAAATTGTATAGGACTCTATTTCAAGATCTGTCTTTGAGGAACAGATTTTATTAAGGAAAAAAATATATCTTCAATATTGTAGTTGTAGAAAAACGCCGAAAAAATTGTGAACTTTTGCTTTTTTTTTAAGTCAAAGATTTCAACGAACATTAATCATGCGCCATTTTAAGGGTTCTTTCGTTATTCAAGAGAAAAGTTTAATCGAAAAATGTTGCCATTTTTGAGAAAATTTTGAGAATGTTGAAGTTGCGTGTTCAGTATCCCCAAAAATGAAAATATCCACCCTTAGAGACATATCTCCTGAGACTGCAGGCTGAAGTCTCTTCAAATTCTGTACGAATAGTTTCGATCTGAGTGTTTTACTACTGCACAGTAAGATATTTTTATCTACGATAAATAATAGTACAAGGAAGACCTCCTTCGTTCTTTCCTATGTTCCTTCCTTCATTTCTTCCTCTCTTCCTTCGCTCCTTCCTCTCTTACTTAGTTCATTCATTCTTCTCTTCCTTCGTCCCTTCCTTTCTCTCTTCCTTCGTCCCTTCCTTTCTCTCTTCCTTCGTCCCTTCCTTTCTCTCTTCCTTCGTCCCTTCCTTTCTCTCTTCCTTCGTCCCTTCCTTCCTCTCTTCCTTCGTCCCTTCCTTCCTCTCTTCCTTCGTCCCTTCCTTCCTCTCTTCCTTCGTCCCTTCCTTCCTCTCTTCCTTCCTCTCTTCCTTCGTCCCTGCCTTCCTCTCTTCCTTCGTTCCCTCCTTCCTCTCTTCCTTCCTTCCTCTCTTCCTTCCTACCTCTCTTCCTTCCTTCCTTCCTCTCTTCCTTCCTTCCTCTCTTCCTTCCTTCCTTCCTCTCTTCCTTCCTTCCTTCCTTCCTTCGTTCGTTCCTTCCTTCCTCTCTTCCTTCGTTCGTTCCTTCCTTCCTCTCTTCCTTCGTTCGTTCCTTCCTTCGTCTCTTCCTTCGTTCCTTCCTTCCTTCCTCTCTTCGTCTCTTCCTTTCTCTCTTACTTCGTTCCTTCCTTAGATCCTTCCTTCGTTTCTTTCTTCATTTAATCCTTCGTTTTTCCTTCGTTTCTTCGTTCCTCCATTCCTTTAATAATTCCGTTCGTCTATTCCGTTAACCATTTATACCACTACTGAGACGTTCACTAGTTAATTTCTATTTCTCTTTTTTATCATTAAAGAAACATATCCCATTAATAGTAAATTCTCGTCTATTACACAAATATTTCAGTTTACTCAAGAGAAATGAACAATTTAAAAACAGATGCATCAGTAGTACAATAGATACGAATTTACTGACGGTTTAACATGAGAACTTTTTCTAAAACTCAACAAGTTAATTAATTTCATTGCTCTCTGGGCCTTATAAAAGTTTCACATCTCCTTATTCTTGAACTCTATAGATGTAATGAAATATTGAGGGGTAAATGTTACATGTCGTAAACACATAATTCGATTGCCAAAGAAAAGCTGAAATCATGTCTCAATAAAAATAGAAAAAAATGTTACTCCAACGAATACACTCACCGAAGAAAGTTTTCTTGGGCGGGAGCACTCAGAGACAAAATGTTAATGCCAGCAGCATCAGTGAAGGATCCACCATACCCAATGATGGTTTGCTGCGTGGAAGATGGATCGAGAGTAAATGTAACATCAGCTGAAAATGTCGAAAAACTTCAATGAAAACATTATTTCACACAATCATATCACGAAGAAGCTGTCACGCTCAGAAAAAAATAACTCCCAATTTTTTTAACTTCAGTCAGTTCTCCCCTTTACTTTAGTTTGAATTCAGGTCAACTCACAAACGTAAAGTTTTATCTAAAATTCCATTTTCTCCACACGTGAAGAAGGTCCAGGATTTTAGAATCCTTATGTCGAGTTCTCGCGGGTCTGAGTATAAACACACATCCTCCACGTTTAAAATAACATAGATCCGTGAATTCCTCACTGACGGCCATATCACGCTTTTGGCGAAAATATCAATCCTGGCTAAATGACCAGCAAATTAAATCCTTTAGCAATTTCCGACCTAATCAGGTTTCAAATTCTTTCCAGGAAACGACGCAAGTATCGATACAATTATTGAGTTGAACGCGGCGACGAATATGGGAATCAAAATTAGTTAGTAGCGTTGGTCGACCATACCAAATCGGAAAATGCTAGTCATGAATTCGAAAATGCTAATTCAACAATACAGTCCATATTCAGAATGGGCTAATAGCCAATTTTCCAGAGTCCGGGCAATACACAAAATCCTCAACAACAGATCTTTAGATTTCTGAAATGAAGAACGACCAGGGTGCGTTAAAGAATTCTCAGAAGCAGTTTATAAAATAAAGACAAGTCTGTCAGTCTCTATCACACCGTCATACTAGAGCTGGTTATTAACAAACTGTCAGTGAAACTCCCCTCATCTGATATTGTGCGCACTGTTTTTTATTTACTACATTTATACGATTCAATTCACGTCAATCCATAATCTTGTTTATTATATTATACAACCAGCCTTAGTGTGACGTCTACGACCCTGTAAACAGTTTTAAAAGTTCTGTCATATTTTTTTTAATTTGTTTTTTTAATTATGTCAGAAGGATACGACAAAATCGCCAGTCCCGCCCCCCTCTCCGTCACTAAGTCGGTCGCTTTACACAATACAGGATGGGGTCTACACGTGAGTGACGGACGAACATACGCAGGCTACCCGATTACTAAACAGTAGTGGCCAAATTATTACATGAAATATTCTTCCCTTCACTTAACGGATCATAATGTGTTCTGGGAAGCACCTGACAGAAGTAATGGTTTGAAATGTAACATTATTGGTACTGAAATGTATACATATTTAATGAGGCACAAAAAATACTTAGAAGTCCTAAAGAACCAAAGGTTCTCTTAAATAAATGAGTATTTCGGGGGAAAATGTATACATATTCATGCTTGGCTACTCTTCATGTCACAACATAAAAGAAAGAAAATACCGAGTTCTTGATCAGAATGTACTCCAATTGGTTGCAAATATCCGTGACTATTGTCACCAATAGAAATGTTTAATCTGTTGTCGAAAGTGTTGTCGACACTGAAGAAAAAAAGGCCATGAGAACTAGTTTGTAAAATAACTCAATCGCATATAGCAAAATGTCTCTGAAATTGAAAGAAAGGTTTAAAAATTGAAAAAAAGTTTCAACAGGCTTCTCAACAAATATATTAATTACGAACAAGGTTATATTTATAAAACATTACAAACCTGTTCTTACAGTTTATTGTCAATATCTATAGTCGCAATTACATTTTTGTCTGATTCAATAATTCTAATATAGTAATTTGGTCACCTCTGAATGTAGGATATATTTGGTTCTTTACTCTTATTCTACACCAAAGATTTTAGTTCAAAATAACACTTTTATGGATAAAATACACACCATAACAAATTATTCCAAAATTCTTTCAATGAAATCGGCCCAACTTTGCTTACCTGCTTTCGCCTGGGGCGTGAGAGGGCCAGAGGACTTGGAAAACCTCAGTCCTGCTTTGGTGGTGGTGAACAAGACATATTGGCCACTGGGGATCTCCGTGTCGGCGTCTAAGGTGTCACAGTACGTAGCATTGCAGACACACACCAAGTGATCGGAACTGACCTCACGCAGAGCGCACGGGTTAGCAGCACGCACTATGCAACAAAACGTTTCTTCAGTCATTTTTTTCAAATTATTGGAGACAAAATTAAATTAAGTATATTTGTTTACATTTTATTTCATGAACTCAAGGACATAATAATGAAAACAGTGGCGGATTCAGAGACAAATTCGAATTTTTATTTTCGTCATTTTACTCACTGTATTCAAAACAATTACCACAAACTCACGGCATAATCCAAAGAAGTATTCTCATTAAAGTCGATCAGACAGTATTTCGAAAAGAAATTATATTCTTTAAAAATGAAACTTTTCTTTAATGTTTTATTTCAAAAATAATAAAGGGGAGGTGTATTCAAAAATATATGAAGTGAAAATTACATCTTCAAAGACAAAATAAAGCTTCGCAGAAGTGCTCGATATTTTTCTTTAATGTATTTTGTATATTTGAAAATTTTTCCTCAAGAAATAACTTTTGAATTAAAGAAATAATGGAAGTTATTAAATGCGCAGATGTCTACGCTAAAATGTTACATGGAACACTAGCTATTGAAAAAATTATAAAATTCAAGTGCAAACAAATACTATTAAATCAATACAAACAATATAAAAAATACATAAGGTATTTTATTATTAACATTTAAGGCGTTTTTATCAATTTTGATATTTTTTAAATGTTACTTACCAGTGGAAAGAGCGATCACTAGGAGAAGACCTACAAATAATTTTGAGGTCCAATCCATTGTGTTATATCGTGTTCCCAATTCTGTTGACAAGGAATACGCATACAGAAATCTTAATTGTAAACATGAATAACACGAGAAATTATGACAAACCGAAACAGGTTTTCATTACATACCTTATACACTGAAGATGAACACTGTACTCTCCACACGACAACTGAAAAATCAGAACTCCTTCCCTCCTCTTTTATCTTATACGAACATGGATAGACGTGATTGTATTATTCTGATAAGATATTCGCTCATTAAATCTGAAGAAAACAGGTGTTGACTTCTTAATCGACAATCTCTATCGCGAATTTCCAACCATCTACATTATTATCACGAATAACCATAGGTCAAGTATGTACAAAACACATTAACTTAACATTTAATACTAAACGGCGGGTTGACAGGAAGAGCGTCGATTAAATAGTAGATGGCAGGAAGAAATTTGCCAGGTGATAATTTTCTGCAAACAATACAATCGTGCATATTACAATTACTATTTGAAATATGAATTTAAAACTTTCAATCCGTGGTGTGTTATTACAGATAACTCGCAAGATAACATGTCCCAATGAAGGTATGTCCTTCCCGTGAATCCTGCTGGAACTGACCTCCTTTGCTACCGAGCACATGTTCACGCAAGTCAGCAAAACATTGGCAGAGATCCAGGAAGAGAAAGTCCAGACTAAGAGGGTCAAGCTCGCTACTGAATTGATAGTACGTACATAGTCTAGTATAATTCTTTTCAGACTAAAACTCACGCAAAAGCTAGAACTGATAACATATTGTATAAAATAGTGCGCTTTTCAACATTATTCCGCAAATATCCGCAAGTCTTTATCAAAGTCTAATGACGAGTTCAGGATGCGGCGTCCTAAGATTAACTTAAGATTGTGGCTTCAAATCCCGCGCCAGACATGTTTTCATTTTTGCTTTCTTGTATACATACGTATATACAGAGTAATATATGTAGTATAGAGAAAGTTATGTAATGTTGCGGAAAGTCATTTTCGAGATTTCACCGGAAAGACACGTTTTGGGGTCCTCTGATACCAAAAAAACGTTTTTTAACACGTCTATCTGTTCATCCATCCGTCCCACTGTCCGTCCGTCCGCCCCGTCCGTACCTCTGTCTCTACGTCCGTTAGTCCGTCCGTCTGTCCGTCCCTATGTCTGTCAGACCGTTCGTCCGTCGGTAAACACTACTTGCATCTAAACCATGCGTAGGATTTTTTCAAAATTGAAGAAACCCCGGTCCGTCGGGTTCTAGTTGAAGCTTTGAAATTTTGAAAAATATTATTTAAATTTGGGGGTACTTTACATTAAGCTCCCTAAGCATTTTCAAAATTTTCTCAAAAACCACTCCAATTTTTTTCTTTAAATTTCTAAGAATAGAAAGAAAGTAAGAATAGATTAAAATACACTTATAAAGGGGACATAGGTCCGATTTTCACGGTTAACTCTGAATTTTCGACAATTGCAAAAGTTTGGATTTTTTTCGACGTCTTCCTACAACTATAAAATTAAAGATAGAGCTATGCCCTTCAAATGAAATTTGTTGTCCATAAATAGTTCTTTCATAAAATCCATGTAGATTTTTTTAGTAAATTTTAGTAGTTGCCGTGCAATAGTGCGTGCAATATTTGCAATTTAAAAAAATCAATATTTTTTCATAAACGGTTCCAATTTTTTTCTTTAATCTTCTGGAATGAGTAGTGTCAAATCTATCCTATACGATAACATAAACGCCATATTGGCCTATTCTTGTTTAAAAAATTACAAAAATTTAATTTTTTGACTTGTGTCTCACGTCGTTAATATTTACATTCGGGGCTATTTCTTCACATTATTATATTAATGAGTACATGTGCTTCAAGTAATGCATATAAAGTTTCTCGAAAACTCAACAGTTTTCTGTTAAAATGAGCACAAAATTCCGTATTTTCAGAAACGCTCAAATGACATTTTCTCAAAAATGGCTCCAATATTTTCTTCTCGTACGGTTAGTACGGTTTACTACGGTTAGTAATATTTTTCGTACGGTTAGTGCTAATAGTACTGTTTAAGATGACATAAAAGTAATTTGGCTGCATTAATTTGTTTCTCAAAAAACACACAAATGTAATTGTTTTGAAAATCCTGTCATGCAGTTAATATGCACATTTCCATCGATTTGTATACATAATTGTATTTGTGAGTGGAAGTGCTTCAAATGACTTTAAATTATGTTTTGCGAAAAGTCAATAGATTCCTGTGAAAGAGCTTCAAATTTCGCATTTACAGTAACGCTGAAACGCTATTTTCTTAAAAACTGCTGCTTCAATGTTTCAATGAAAATTAACATTACGACGATATTTTACTTTTCTTTAATATTCTTAAGGTAATATTTCGGTTCTACTATTAGGAAATCGAAAAATTGTGAAATTCTTTTTTTTTTTTTTTTTAATGTAGGTTGGACGACGATAGATGGCAGCTGGCAAGAGGAAGTGACAAGATCGTAAAGCCAGTCCAAACCAAGGAAATTAGAAAACTTTATCACGAGAAAGACTGAGTCATTCTGCAGCACCACTAGTTACTTTCTCGGTACAGAGTAGAGAGAAAGTTATGTAATGCTGCGCGAAAAACGGCGAAATTTCAGCAGAAAAACTCTTATTACAGGGGTCTCGTAACGAAAAAGTAGTTTCATCTACTTCTAAATTTAGGGGGAAAACCTTCTAACTTGTGGTGTAGCCAGATTTCATATTTTGTGTGTTCGTATTACCGAAAATTCGAATGACCGCCAAACGTCTATCCTTCTGTCTCTCCGTCTGTGAACAACGCTAGCAGTTCAACCGTTCAACTGATTTTCACCAAAATTTATATTCCTCGATCGATCTCGCCGATGTCGCGTCCTCTTGAATTTATAAGCGATATTTTAATTTTGGAGGGTACCTTACATGAAGCTCCTCGGACATTTTTCAAATTTTTAAAAATTTGTTTTTAAACAAATTTTCGTTGAAATTTCGTTCACATTTTCGTTGAAAATCCTGATTTTTCGAAAATTGCACAATTTCTTACTACTATTACAATATTAAAGATATAGATTTTTTCCTTTAATAAAATCTGTTCCTTAAAGATAGATTTTAAAAAAAAGATCATGTACAATTTTTCGAAAATCTGTGAGTACTATTCGCATAATTTTGCGTAAATACGGGTGAGAAAGTACGTGCTGGCTTAGCACTACTACTTTTACATGGGTGAGAGATGGCAATGGCAAAACATCAAATATCACATATTACTAACTGAATCTTTGGTTGTCTTGGGTGCTTTACATGAATGAGGGATGACAAAGGCTAAATGTCAAATATCACATATTACTAATTGAATCTTTGGTTATCATTAACAATTGTTCAGTAAATCCAAGTAATTCTATTCTGCTTCATCACCAACACAGCATCGTGGCCATGAGTCTAGAAAAAGATTGTTTCAAACGAAGAAACACGTCAACGAACCAGTGCACAAGAGCGTTCACTTGAGAGTTTTTCTAATTTTGCGAAATTTCGTGACTTGCTTAAAGAGGTCTTTGAAGTCAAGTTTAGGATTTGTGGGTAAAACTTTGACAACTATTGAGTGATTTGTATCTTAGTAAAATCTGTCTTGAATATGTTTCAATTGTTGGTAGCGACAAAAACATACTAGATAAAAACGCGATGTTCTCTTATAAAAGTTCTAGTGTCTGGAAGTATCTAGAAGTTTTTGAATTTTTTTAAATGAGCGAATCGTTGATAATATGTTCTTGGATACTATGAAAAGACGTAGAAAAGGTGTTCGTTTTAATCTAGTATGCAAAGAATGCCTAGAATGGGGCTTCATTAACTTTGGCAATTTACTATAAACTGTACCTAATCTGTAACTTTTGAAATATCTAAAGAATTAATCATTATTTGGGGAACCTAAATATTTTATATGTGATAACTTACGACCCAAAAAAGAATAAATAAGATGGTTACATAATACATTGTATCCGATAACGTAAACCTATACAAACAATTCACGCCAATCGTGTATCACGATTCGGAGAAGTTACAGCTCCATTCATATTTCCAAGGCTATTGAAAATATTACACTTCCTCTAATTATTCCGTATATAAAACCGTGGAATATCAACATTTAGCGCACCAGTTGAAGAGCTATTATAGGTTTTCCCAATCATCTCGTGACTACATATTCTTCACACGAGATATGAGGATCTGACAAAGATAATGCTCGAAACGGAGTAATTATCTTTTCGATATGTGTGCTTCAGAGCCCAAAAAAAATTAGTTTCAAGAGTTATGGGTCTTTCAATTTTGTACTGAGTGGAACTTTATCTAATATGTTTACATAAAATATCTACATATGTTTTCAAGTCAGAAATTATGTTTCAAAAAATGTAAATTTATTTCTGTATGAGATTATATACATTTTAAAAGCGAATTAATCAGGGGCTTACCTACGAAAAATAACGTCAACTTCAAGCTAAGCTAGCGACCTTATCCAAATATTTAAACAATGAAGTAATGCATTCATATTTTACTACTTAATGAAAATAAAATTTAAAAAAATATATTTTATGTTAATATTTAAACAATATTCTATAAAGTTTCAGAAGTTTACAATTGTCATATCTGATTATGTATTACAGTGTTGCAGCCATTTAAAAATATAGTCAAAATGAAATATTTCATCAAAATTGAAAATTTCAGTTTACAATAAAAAACATAATAAAATAAAAAATGCTCTGCAGATTTGAACACAATGCTTCAAAATTATGCTTAATCACCTGTTCTGTCTCGTTCTTTAAAATCTTCTCAGGGCAGTTATATTTCCGTCACTTTCACCGGCCAGCCGTTGTGGGTCTGATATGTCGACATACTTTTTCCAAACGTTATCTACATCCCTCAAAATACCTTTCTCTGATAACACATTACTAGATATTTCGAAGACAACCTTTACAATCGCGTAAGCGTCAAAACATACTTATTGCGAGACAGTCTATGTTAAGTAAAGAACTAAACGCCGGAAGTTTGGTTGCGATTGTGCCCAAACCATCCACGGAGGTGATAGAGGGCTCTTTTGAAAGCTTGGGGAGAGGATCAATCTTTAAATTGGGGCCCATTCCCTACGAAATATCTATTTTTTAATTGTTGGATGTTATGTTTCGTTTCCTTTCTTCGCTGAATATACTCTTAAAACACAATTTTTGTGATTTTTTTTCCAGATTTTTTCAACAGTTGGGCTGCAGATAAAAAAATTAAAAAAACACTTCCCCGCCTTTAAATCACCTTGACTTTAAATATACTTTGAAAATGACTGCAACAGTTCTGTTCATTTATTTTAGAGTATATTATACATTTGTATACATTGTTGTAGCACCCAGTAATATTTTGATTTTGGAATGTAGTTACAAATTATCATTTTTTTAAATCTTTCTAATGCTTTGCATAAATACCTTGTTCACACTATTATATTTATGAGTACATGTGTAAATAATGTCAAATAAAGTTTCTCGAAAACTCAACAGTTTTGTGTTAAAATGAGCTCAAATTTCCATATTTTCAGAAACGCTCAAACGCCATTTTCTCTAAAACGGCTCCAATTTTTTTTCAAACTTTTCGTACGGATAGCACTGTTTAAGATGTCATAAAATCAATTTTGCTGTATTAATTTGTTTTTAAAAAATACACAAGTGTAATTGTTTTGAAAAACATGCCCCGCCGTTAATATGCACATTTCCAGCAATTTATAAACGCAATTGCATTTGAGAGTGGAAGTGCTTCAAATGACTTAAAACGAAGATTTTCGAAAACTCAATAATTTTCTGTAAAAAGGAACTTCAAATTTCGCATTTACAGTAACGCTTAAGCGCCATTTTCTTAAAAACGGCTCCAAAGTTTTACTTAAATTTGCCATTTAGGAGGAGGTTTTACTCTTCTTTAATATTCTTAAAGTAATATTTCGGTTTCCGAAAATTTGAAAAACTTTAAAAAAATATACACTTTGAGCGGCGATAGATGGCAGCTGACAAGAGTTGTGGCAAGTTCGAATAGCTAGCCCAGACCAAAGAAAATAGAAATCTAATACGAGAAAGTCTGTGCCATTCTGTAGCACCACTAGTTATATATGGCACCTACGCTGAAATTTGTTTCAAACTATCTTTTAAAATTATCAAATTATAATTTGCATACAAATTACCCCAATTTCCCATCACATTTATCTTATCTTTATTGGCTAATACTTTTATCTTTAAAGAATATTTTGCAGGGAATGTGGGTTCAAGGGTCTAAACAGTGTTAGCATTCCTTTTGAATTCTGAGGAAAAGGGGAGTTCATTTCCGTACGAGTATAACTGTGGCATTAATGTTAATAGTTTTGAGAGTATACAATTTACTCAAGTATTTCCGAGAGTGATTCATGTATGAACATTGAGTCACATTAAGTATATAGTAATGAATCACATCGGAAATGAGAGGAGTAGGATATCGATTATTCTGCAATTCTGGTTATCAACTTATAGATAATAGATGATAAAATCGTCATCATCCCAAGTGTTATACTTGTTTATGCATGAATAATGTATAAAAATTGGTTGTATCCCCAAAATAAGAATAAAACACACCAAAAATAGTATCCACTTCCAAGAAAACTAACTGCGTAAGACATAAAGATATGTTTCATTCGCTTTCAATACTGTAACTGAGGAAAAATAAATTCATTTTTATGCCTCACTTTAAGTTCCTTTCATATCTCATACTACAAAAGTAATATGTTTATCAGTAACATTAGTCCCTCAACATAATTTTGTCAATTCCAGGTAGATGCCGGCGTAGAAACTTGATCAACAAGCTATAGACAGCGCGCGATCCTTTCTTCCCAAATCTGTTGCTTCTCCCATCGTAAGGTTGATTCTCCGGTCCCACATGTCATATCCCCCACAAAGTAGACGTTTTCCATGTTTTCTCCAATCAACCTTAGTCGAAACATTTGCCGGGGCAGTACCTACGGACCACGGACCGCACGCAATCAGAGTGCAGTCGATGGGGCGCCATAAGGTGGTTCAACTTGCAAAAGGTGAGGTAGAAGATAATGATGATGATGATGATGATGATAATAATATGATAATAATAATAATAATAATAATAATAATAATAATAATAATAATAATAATAATAATAATAATAATAATAATACTAAGAAAAAGAAGTACATATGCATGTTACTCCATTGAAATGATTTTGATATAAGTAAATCGTGTTAATTGATAGTACGTAGAGGCCTACTGCCATCCTTTCCAGAACTTTATTTAACCTCAGTAATTATTAAACTTTAGTATTTAATCGCTGTTTATTGATAAAGTTCTTCGGAACCCAAAAATACTACATTGGAGAAATCATTATTAATTTGTGAATAAAAAGGAAAATTTAGTAAAATTTTAAAACATCATAGTTCACTTACTATTTGATTAAGAAAAAAACTTTATATAGCAAATTTGTAGACAATTTTATCACCTTTCAAATTGTAAATAACCATTTTTGCACTAAGACCAAGTGTTAAAAAGTTATTCGGCAAAAAACAAGAAATGCCGGAAAATTTCATGGATTTTTGGCTAGCCAAACATTTCTCTAAATATTTCGAGGTAAAAAAAATTAGGGTTTTCTGACTAATATGAATATAAACAAAATAAAACAAGTAAAATCTTCTACCTCACCTTTTGCAACGTAAAATGACTTATCGACAGCACGTACACGTCGGGAGACTAGTTGACCCCTCAGGGGTCACTTCCCAGTGGGACATTCTCTATGTAGGTTGATTGATTGATTGATTTTTTCGTGTTTCCAGGCACGTCAAATGCTTTGGTCATTATTCCCGTTAGTGTAGTGCATGTTTTTTTCTCGGGAGACGGCGGTGATCTTTCCCCGCTGGATGGCGAGATCCGGCGCCGACCTACCGTCGGCTTGTGGGGTTTCCCCCTAACCAGGACTCTCCCACCAGCAAGGCTCCGCCCCAGCCGGGACAAGCTCTAAGCTCCCGACCAGTCTCCCGGAATATGCGGTAGTGTAGTGCATGTAAGTGTAAGTGTGTGTGTAAGGGGAGACGATAGGACAAGGAAGAGGAAGGACAGATCGCGCGCGGTCCGTGGCCCGTTTGGTAGGGTACTGCTCCGGCATTCGCCTGGTGTTGATTGGAGAAACCACGGAAAACTAACGATCAGAGCAGCCAACCACTAGAATTCTCCTTATGACAGCGACTGAATTCGACCTAGCTGAAAAGCTAGTGTCGAAAATCCTGCCGCCGTCAGGACTCGAACCTAGGACCTCCCGGTCAGAGGCGCTGCAGTGACATCGGTTGATACACTGAGCTACCGCTCCCGGTCGATATGTAGATCAGCGCCGGATTCCACGTACAAGGGGAAGAGGAACACCACCAACTCTCAGGATATAACATGCACTATACTTACGAGACGAATGACCCCAATAGTTGACGCGTCCAGAATTAATACTCACAAACTACTGTGCATCAGCGAAGTGTTCTTGGCAAAATGACACAACAAAATTTGTTCATACCATTGTTGACCACGCGCTGGTGTGTTTTGACACTCTTAATGGCTCGCCTTGTATACGTATGTATGTGTGCGCGTGCGTTCCCTGGAGCTTGTGTGGAGAGTTCTCAAACTGTGAGTGATGGACATGGTTCTGTACGTTGTATTTTGGCTTCTGTATGGTGTGAGTGTGTGTGCATACGTTGTGCTGTCAGTATTGGAATGGTAATGAATGTACTGTTTGTCGTTGAGTTGTTCTGTTTTGTTGTGGAAATTACACAACTAGTGTGGGCTTGTGTGTATACTGAGTGTTGTGAACGTTGTGTTGTAGTTATTATTGAGAACATTATTTCACACTTGTTTCAAATATTGGTACAATCGATATTGGTTTTCCGTTACCAATACGGTGGATACGTATAACGCAATAAGTTCTCGTGTTACAAGTGTTTTCACTGAGGTCATACCGTGATTTCCATTGAAGGAGAAACAAGAGTGAAACTGAGAACGGCAAAGAAAAATGAAGAAATAGGGAAACGACAGAGAGATCGATTGAAATTAAAATAAAACATCTGAGAAAGTATTTATTAAATTATTTCAACTTACGTGGATTTCAGTAATATATGTATATTTCATTTATCAACTGATCTTGTAGCACAAAATGTAAATTAGAACTGTATAATGCGACGACTGAAAATGATCCTGCCCCATGAGGTCAAGTCAGAGAAACGTTTTCCCATTTGTGAGTGTATGTGGTTCGTGAACGAGTAAATGTATGTAAAATAAAAAAAAAGACACGTTAGTATATCGTTAATATTTGGGCATATCCACATTATTACCGTATACACAGTCCAGCCACATAAAAATGTGACCATCCACCAAAACTCCTTTTGTGGCGCTGACTGCTGGGAGACGGCAGGAAGATAGTCATTTAGGTTCCTGATGGTACCGACAGGGATGTAGAGACATGCCGACTCCAGTGCTGCGACCAACTACGCTGGGTTCTTCGGGTCTTTTTTTCTTCTTTTTTTAATTTTATTATTTTTCGGCATTTCTTCTTTTCAAGGGCATTTATATATGATTTCAATAACAGTATAGGAGGAACCATCCTCAGGTCTAAGTGTCAATACAATAACAACAAAAATGAGCTTGGCAAGTTGGTGCTGTTTGTGTGTGTGTGTGTGTGTGCGCGTGTGTGTGTGCGCGTGTGTGTGTGTGCGTGTGAGTGTGTGCGTGTGCGTGTGTGCGTGTGTGCGCGTGTGCGCGAGAGACAGACAGAGAGAGAGAGAGAGAGAGAGAGAGAGAGAGAGAGAGAGAGTTTACCGGCAATGTTCATGTGAAACCCATGCCGGGTGAAGTGTTTTGCCGAGAGGAAATTAATTTCAAAAAGTGTGTCATTTGTTGCTCTCAGTTGCAGTTTTAATTGTTGGTTTGCGTGTTTAATCTCAGAGCAGAGTCGAGAGTACAATGTTAGTATTTTGAGCGGCACATTGTACTTTGTTTACATATCGTTCAGGTGTAAAGTTACTGCCCAAATTAGTCATTCTGCCCTCCTATGATAATGACTGTGTCCTGATTGGTCAATGTCTTCGGGTGGGTGTCCAACTCTACAGTCACATTCGCAAACCTCCCGTTAGGTTTAAAAATAGATGCGACTGAGAAGTTGGAGGGTAACTTCCTACTGAGAATGGAGGAAAGATGGCGGTCATGACTGTCAGCTAAAATAAGTACCTGTTTTTTAGGCTCAGTAGGAATGTATTTGTTTTCAAGTGGGCTAGGTTGTGCATCTTTACGTGTTTTGGTTTTGACGTGCTTCCTAGACTGTTTGCGTTGGTTTGTGCATGTATTTGTCCATGGTAGGGAAGGGTTGTGAGGATCAGGAAGGCGAGGAAAATTTGTTTCATAATCTAAAACACTAAATTTGTTTTGAGTTGCGACTGGATGTGGTGTATCTTGTGTGCAGTTAGGGGTGCACGGTTGGGAAAATTCGCTGCGTTGCGTACCTAACCGTCTGTGTGGGGAACGACCTCTTCCAACCTTCGGATATGTTGATCTAAATTATTGTTTACTTGTGTGGAGGCTTTCAGAAGGTCGGCTTTGAGAGTGTAGAGAGTAAAAAGCGTAGAGCGAGCAGTAGCCACGTCACGAATGTGTTTTTAATGTGTGTAATAAAAATGGGAATAAATACAAAAAACTTAGATAAGAGCAACAAGCAACTAGCTTAATATTTTAAAAGTGTAAGATTGATGTGTATTCGATAAATTCCAAAGTAAGATTAAATTTAAAAATGAGAAGGTATGCTACCCCCAAAATCTATTGAAGCTAGTATTTACGAAATTTGGCAATGTGGCTACGTAGATTTTCGTCCACTAAAGCTGCAACTGTTTAATACAACCTGTAGATTATACTTTACCGTAATTAGATAAAATATATTATCTGAAAGTTTGTCTTTAATATAAAGAATAAGATTTGAAACACAAATTCAAACTATTTGATAGACCGTCCTCAAAACGTTCAAAACAACAGAATCGTACTTGTCACAGAAATACAATTAATCTTTCAGTAATTAAATTAGCACAGTGATTTAATATCGTAAATAAACTGAACTATTTATCGGTTTTGACACTTATCACCACCTCGTAAATCCGAAGTTTCCGTAATTCCGTTTCCACCCCGTAAATCAGTATCCGTTTAAAATTCGCAATCTGTTGGTTTGTCTTGATTATAGCAAGAAAATCTGTCGAAATTATATTTTCAGCTAACCTGCAACAAGTAATGAAAGAACTTAAACACACCAGGTACAGTCCAATCGCTAAAAATAGTAGATAAATCACAAAATTTCAAGAGCACAACTAGATGCGTCCGTCTCGTAAGATGGCGACAACCAGTCCAAAAAAAGATAGTGATAAAGTAGATACTGATAAATAGATATTGAAGAGGAGGGGGGAGAGACAGGATCCTTGTGGGACCCCTGCGTGTATTGTATGTTGTATTGAAAATGTATTGTTTATTTTAACTTTAAAGATTCTGTTGGTCAGAAAGCTATAAATGTTGTTAAATAGATATTGTGGAGTTCCCAGTTGTTGTGACTTGAACAGGAGACCAGTATGCCAAACAGTGTCGAAGGCCATTTCTATACACGATCTACGGTGCATACTTCTGTCGATCGATTGTGCCTTCCAGACGAGACCGAGTTCGATCACACTACTAGACGAGTACTAGTACTACACTACTAAAGACGTACTAGACGAGTACTAGTACGAGATCACCCAGGGAATGCCACGAAGGCTACCGCTGACCTTAGAAATAAACTTTGACTATATAAATATATATAACCTTCGATTATGTAGTTTTTTCTGGTTTGTACTATTTGTATTATACTATATATATATATATATATATATATATATATATATATATATATATATATATATATGAAACACGTTCATTTTTACAATTTCTCGTTATACGAACGATGATTTTATACTCTCTGTTTAATCTAAATTTTGGATAAAATTGATTTTTGGATTTGTTTCGTGGGGTGTTTTTAAAGCGTAAACTGAAGATGCTTCTTCTTGCAAAACTGCGGTTATGGGTAAGAAAAAGATCTTTCTCCCCGTAAAAGAGCATTGACTGAATGTTTAATAAAGAATGGCAGATATTACCAACAAGACATTGCTAGAAAATTTACTCTTTCACAAGCAGCGGTATGTAGAATCAGTTCTGCATTGAAATCAGGCGAGACCCTTGCAGTCAAGTGTAAAAGGAAATGCTGAAAACCCAAAGTCAGTCCTTGTATGCAACAAAAATGAATTGAAATGGCCAAGATGAATAGAAAAACACAACTAAGGACTTAAGCAATTAACTAAAAACCAAGAGAGTTGAAATATCCTATCAATTATAAGAAAGCTTCTTTGTGCTGCAAGACTTCCTGCAAGAAGGTCAAGAAGTAAAGCAAAAATTACTACTTCCATGGCTAAGAAATGGCTGGAATGGGCAACAGGAATACAGATTGAGGTTAAGGTAGCTGGAGAAACTTAAGAAACATGGTATATCTGCCGACCTGATGGCCGAGGTGGCTAAGAGCGAGTACCGACTCAGCGCTTCGGTCCGAAGGGTCGCGGGTTCGAGTCCCGCCTTGGGCATGGCTGTTTGTCCCTTGACTTTGTGTGTGTGTTGTCGCGGAGGGCCTCGCGTTCTGCTGACCCCAGATCAGAGGAGCCCGCAAGTGTTTGTCTAGTGTATGGTCGAATATGCGTCCCTTCGGGACGTAAAGGGCAACCGGCTGTCGGCTGGATAAAAGCCCTAGGAAAAAAACATGGTATATCTCATGATTTTCAGTTCATTAACAGGTAACTTCACACTGATTGGCAAAGTGAGATTTTCGAAGTTTTTTTTTTCAAAAGTCCAGTACAGATATGCTCTGATTTATTTTCTATAGTTTCAAAACATTTGTTGGATAAAGTGAATTTACCCATCTTCCCCCAACCACTTTGACGCCGGCGAAGAGTAATCTCTTCTCCTGTAAATACCTCGCTCTTACAACCGGCGCCCCTCGCGAGCAGACGGTGAACAGAAGCGCGTGACCGTTGCACAGGATAGATGTCGCCAGTGGCGTAGCTAGGGGGGAGGGCAAGGGGGGGCGGTGTGCCCCGGTTGACACCATTGTAGGGGTGACACCAAATATTAAATGTTATAGTTCGAATTATATAATTTTAATGATTTATTTAAAAATTATATATACACAATTTAATAGTTATACAATTAAATCATATATAATAAGAAAGCAAAGACAAATAATGTAAAGTTAAATGCGAAATAGTAAGCAGTGAGCCCCAATTCTCCAGTGGCCCAAGAGTCTCGATTTCGGCGATTACTTTATCTTATCTTATCGTTAATCTTGATAAAATAATCTACAAATTATCGTTAATATCGTGTAAATATACTTGTATTTTTATTAAATAGTGTACAAATAATTCAAATATAGATATTTGTATAATTAATTTAGGGGGGTGAGACCATTAGTTTTGCCTTGGGTGACACCAACTTAAGCTACGACACTGGATGTCGCTCGAGCATGCTGGCTCATTTCATATTTAATATGACACGATCCGTGCTTTTATGTGCAGTGCTCACCAACGTTTGAAAGTGCTGATGAAACAGTATTATCTGCATAGCGATGTGTATTTATTACTTGTTATGTAAAACAGGTCATGTGTCTTACTCTTCTTGATCACATACGGCCACGTGGAACTATCACATTGCTTTCAAACCAGTGCAAGCTACAACTATTTTGTGAGCCATAAGATCTATTTTTTTTCATCAAATTAACGTTGGCGTTGTCCAAGCTACAGCGACGAATTGGGGGCTACGTGCGAATTCATGTATTGGTGGAGGCAGTCTGGCTAAAGGGTGCTGATTGATTGATTGTTAGTGATTCCGGGCGCGTCAACTACTATGGTCATTAGTCCCATAAGTAAAGTGCGTGTTTTTGCTCAGGAGGTGGCGGTGGTCTTCCCACGCTGGATGGCCAGATCCGGTGCCGACCAACCGTCGACAAGCGGGGTTTCCCCAACCAGGTATCTCCCACCAGCGGGGCACCGCCCCAGCCAGTACAAGCTCTAAGCTCCCGACCGGTCTCCCGGCATGCGTGGTAGTGTAGTGAATGTTAGTGTGTGTGTGGGGGGGGGTGAGAATAGGACAAAGAAGAGGAAGGAAAGATCGCGCGCAGTTCGTGGCCTTTTTGTTAGGGTACTGCTCCGGCATTCGCCTGGTGTTGATCGGAGAAACCACGGAAAACTACTGATCAGAGCAGCCGGCCGCTAGAATTCTCCTTTAGACAGCGACTGAATTCGACATAGCTGAAAAGATAGTGTCAAAAATCCTGCCGCCGTCGGGACTCAAGCCTAGGACCTTTCGGTCAGAGGCGCTGCAGTGACATCAGTTGATGCACTAAGGCACCGCTCCTGGTCTGATGGGGAGAAAATAGCCGTTCTCCCTCCTATAATGTCTCCTCGGTGTGGGCATTCTCTGCATTCTGAATCGTGTCAATACAGCTGGTTACTTCCAAGCAGTTTGATGTACCACTTTATGGCATGCCATTTGACTTTAGTGTGGTAACTTGTAACTTATGAGTGATTTGTCTTGTAATGTGTTTTTATGTGCCATTTGTTCTTCAGTGCAATAAAGTCTTATTTGATAAGTGACTTGTGTTCACAATGTGTGAATCTGTGTTCTTAAGATTGTATTACAAAAGTCCAAATGGTCTAGCAAAGGAGAGCAAATCGAACCTATTCAAACATCCGAAATATAATCATACGACTACTATTGTAGCAAACTTATCATTGACATATTTAAAACTAATGTAAACATATTACAATTGTATTCATTAAACTTGTTATTCTCGCTTAGATTGCTTTTATTCTGTGCCACTGGAGAGAAAGGAATGACTGACCAAAATTCAATGTTTTTCTTACCTTATAGTCCATAAGCTGACGGGCATTCAATTTCTTTCAACATTATTTTGAAAAGTCAATCTAATTACTGCTTATTATCTTGCAGGTAATATTCTCAGGCGAGTCTATATTTTCTGTGTCCAAGAAACAGTCAGTATGTGAGAAGGGTCCCTGATGAGGCGTTTTCTCCAAAACGTATCACACAGAGACAAACATCCAAATTCAGTTATGGGGTGGAGTTGTATATCAGTTCATGAATGCGGCAGATTATACACTGTTGAGGGCACAATGGAGCAGAATCAGTACAAAGAGTTGCTTGAAACCCGCCTAATGTCTCAGTTCAGGGATTGTTTTCCTGGTATAGATTGCAAATTGGCATGATGGAGCACCATGCCTTTAGACCATGTGTGTTAAGAAATACGTGGAGGAAAACAACGTAAAGACATTGCCTTGGCCTGGTAATGGCTCAAACTGCAACCCAATTGAAAATTTATTGGCAATTGTAAAGACAAAATTGAAGAAAAACACAATAACAACCAAAATTGGCCTGAGAAAAATCGTGTGCCGAATTTTCTACGAACATGAGACCTGCACCATTCTCCAAGTGTCCGACGTCAAAATTTAATCAAAATTGTTGGTACCGTTTTTGAGAAAAAATTTTTAAACAAAATTAAGATTTGCATATATTTGCAAAATTAAGATTTGCACATTTTGACGCAAAATTACGCAAAAGTACTCATATTTTCGAAAAATTATACGTGACCTTATTTCAAAATCTATATTTAAAGAACATATTTCATTAACGTAAAAACCTCTATCTTTAATATTTTAGTTGTACGAAGACGCCGAAAAAATTTGAAATTTTGCAATTTTCAAAAAATTGGTTTCTTTAACGAACATGAGATCTGCACCATTTTCTTAAACGTCTTTCACACTATACAATAACAAACTTTAATCAAAAACGTAGGAGTAATTTTCCTGAAATTTTTGAAAATGTCCTAGGGCTTCATTTAAAGTACTTCGCAAAATTAAAATATCGGTTTCAAATTGAGGGGGCCACGACATCAGCCAGATTGAATGGAGAATATGAATTTTGAAGAAAATATGCTCAACGGTTTAGCTGCTAGCGTTGTTCACGGACGGACGGACAGACGTCAATCTATTTTTTCGGTATAAAGGACCCACAAAACATGGATTCTGGCGACACCACGTGTTTGAGAATTTTTTTTTATAAATATAGCTACTACTATAATATAGTTACTAATATAGCTACTGGATACTATAATATAGTTACTAATGGACACAGGGCCCGGTAATAAGTGTTTTTCTGCCGAAAATTTGTCACTTTTTCCCGCAGCATGACATTACTTTCTCTTCTTAAGAAGTGCATTCTTAAGGCGAGAAAGTAAAAAGAGTAAAATATTAATAAATGGAACCTCATCTGGTCTAAATTTGCCAGCCTCTTGCTAATGTTAAGATTCCCTCATTTAAAGGCATTCACGCTGAGTGTGATTCTCATATACCTAAACAAAGCCACCCAACCTGCATGCTGAGTTGAATAAAAAACGAAATAGTATGAATTCTGTAATTAACATTGCACAATGCAGTGAAAATTACTTCAATGCATTACATAGTTCCACCAAAATCTCTGTTGTGAGCAAAACCTTCCAGAAGTCTGTGGAAGTCTCATTGTATAAGTATTGATTTTCAGGGGAAAACCCTTGACGCGCCTTCCTAGTCAACTTTGTTCACGAGGAATATTCTTATCATTGTATACACAGGAGCAACAACAATTATTTGATAGTTATTTCCAAAAGTAAAGAAATACTTGACGCGAATTCTTAATCACTTTCAAAATATAACTGCTTCATTGAAACCGATTTTTTAGAAGTACGATTTTTTTAATATAAGAACTGAGGGATTTTTTTAGTATAAGAAGATATTATTTGCTGTCGATCAGCTAAGTCAAGCAATATAATACACCTTTTTTAAATATTTATTTCTACCAGTTCAATTTTTACAATTTTCCTGGGTTTTGTATAAGATATATATTACATAATTTCTTGACAAGATGCCAGCGATTCACATAAATGCTACATAATTTTTACCTAGAGTTGAATAATTATAATTTTCCCTATATTTATATATATATATATATATATATATATATATATGTTTTAAATTAAATAATATGTTGAAAATAAGGCATGTACTCGTATTTTTTAAAAGATTGAGAATATGTGTATAATGTGTGTGTGTGTGTGTGTGTGTGTGTGTGTGTGTGTGTGTGTGTGTGTGTGTGTGTGTGTGTGTGTGTGAGTGAGTGAATTTAATGGGAATGGAAAATATCTTTGGGAAAACGTGATTTAATGCCGTGAGAATTGTAATTTACAGTGGTTCTCACAATTGACTGTACACCTTTAATCATACCACGAATTCATTTCGTAAACATTTCTGGAAATAAAATAGCTAATTCTGGTATTTGAGGTTTCCTGGAAGGACTAGTGCAATTTGAAAGCAGAAAAATGTTTTATTAGGTGTAAAATTAAATATTTTGTGTGTTACCTACAAATAAGCGTTGAACAGAAATGAACATACACCATGTGAAGCACGCTTTGCAACATACCCGTTGAAATGTTTTCTTGGGCACTAGGTTGTGACAAAAAGATTAGTTGCTGGTCAGATTTGCAAAGAGCATCATCGAATTGGAATAAGCCCCGATAAGGGAAACGACAATGGAAGAACGAAGACTTACTGTGAATTTAGCCATGAGGCGAAGATCACTAGGAGATATGGCGAAGACAGTGGGAATACCTCATTCAACTACTAAAGGTATTGTAGACCAGTTCAAGTACGATGGCAGTTTAATTAATACATGGGGTAAAGTCCGAAATTCGATACTCAACGAACGAGATAAAAGAATTATTGTCAATCATTGCAGGAATCCTCGCCAAAGTGTCATTAAAATGTCTCCGTGGGCGGTTGCAACATCAGGAAGAACTGATCTACAGACTCTGTCCGAAAGGCGCTACGAGACGCGGGTTACAACGTGAGAGTAGCGAAGAAGACGCCTTGAATTAGTAAGCTAAATTGGCACAATAGACTGCAGTTCGCGAAATATTACAGAAACCACTCTTCGGAGGCAAATAGTGATTTTCAGCGATGAAAGTAAATTCAAGGTATTTGGATGAGATGGGCAACAGGACGTGTGGAGGAAGGTTAACGCAACCTTACAAGATAAAAATTTGCGTGCAACTGTAAAGCACAGCGGGAGCTCCGTTATGGTATGGGGTTGCATGTCTGAGTCAGGCGACGGAAATCTCCATTTTATTGATTGCAGAGTGACAAATTTGGATATTTATCAATTTTAGAAAGTAATGTCCAAATACAGCTAATCTTGGACTGGGGCCGACATAATACATTCAGCAGGACAACGCGTCTACCTCCTCAGTGCCTTTAGTGAAGTTATGGTTGTTATATAATGTAACAAAGCTCCTTGAAACGCTGCCACAATCACCCGATCTGAGTCCTATTGAGAACGTTTAATGGTAATTGGATAAACATGTGCTGAATCATAGTTTCGAATAAAAAAGAGCCTAAGGGCGTCCTCCTGAAGAGTGGAAGAAAATCGCGCCTGAATTTACCAGAAAGCTAGAGAGATCAATGCCAGCAAGTTGGAGGCATTATTTGTCCACGAAGTATTATCTTATTATTTTTCGTTTTTCTCGAAGACAAATTGCGAGAATGGGTAGGCTGTAAATTGCTGTAGATTTCGAGGGGTTGATTTTGATATTCCATTTCGTTGCCCAGGTTTCTATTGTACTTAAATGAGGTTGATTTCATTAGCTATGCAATAAACTGAGGCGTGGGACATGTAGATTACGGTATCACCTGCAAACTGAACTAGGTTAGTTAATCGTGATGTAGGCATATCGGCTCTGTACAAGTTATAGAGTAATGGAGAGAGAGGTGATCCTTGAGGTAGACCAGTTGTGATAGGGCGTGGGTCACGGAAACCGCATTTTATCAGAAGATTTATTCCAGTAAAATAAAAAATGGAAAAGAACATCAAATAAAGTACGCAGAAAAAAATCAGTGTCGAGAATAATCCGTCCCACCAATCATGAAGGATGAAATCAAAGATGCAATGCACAGAGCAAAATGCTGAAAGAGTCCAGGAGAAGAAGGAATTTCAACTGAATACCTGAAAATAGAAAATGATGTTATGATAGTCTCACGCTTTTATTCAACATCTTGACTACAGAAGAAATCCCCGAATAAAGGAAGAAAAATAGTACAATACTTTTTTATAAAAGTGGTTCAAAAAATGAAATTAACTATTGTCCGATAACTCATGTGTCAGTTACTACAAACTTTTTCGACAATACTAACGAGAAAAATAGGGTAACAATAACCTTAGACGAGAACCAACAGTGTAACCAGCCAGGATTCAGAAACGGATTTTCAACAATAGATCATCTTCAGGCCCTTAACCAACTCATAGAAAAAACTCACGAAAACAACCAAAACATATATTTAACGTTTATTGACTTTACAAAAACTAACTTCTCTATTCTACGGAGAATATCTCGTAAATATTATTTGCAAGTACCATTAAAATTATATTACAATCGATGAAATCAGCGAAAAAAGTATTAAAATGACTGAAAAAGGTAGATAATGACTAATTGGTAGAAATCGACAAGGCAAAAAATGGCATGAGGCAAAAAATGCCAAAAGGCAAAAAAATGACATAAAAATGAGTCATTTCCTTTTGTCATAACATAAAATGAATTTCTATACTAAACATCATTGTTCTAAAGTGAAAAAATGACATTTCATTAAAATCCGCCCCTAGTCATCCAAGTCGAGTTCAAAGTGCGGGGCTGAGTGAAAATTGGCGTTAATAATTGTTATTCCTATGACAAGTATATCAGGAAGCTTCATTGGGTCATAAGGAAAATAGATTGGTTCTGGGAGTGTTATCAATTTAATTCGGTATGTTACAACATATTTTAAGAGTTGAGAGCCTTCTGCGTTGGAGACTCTACCCTCCCAGTGTACATGTTTATCATTTAGATCTCCTATGTATGTAAGATGGTAAGCGCGAAATTAAAATGTTTAGATCTGTAAAATTTGTTTTTATGTTGGGGGGGGGGTATTAGTAGAAATGATAGTAAAATTCGGGTTGGTGTTGGTAAGTGAAACTGATATTGCTTCGATGCCAGTGATGGGTGTTGAATTTTCTTCGAAATAGGCGATAGTGTTTTTAATTATATGATAACTTCACCGCTTGGAGAGTTGGCCTTATTCATTCTTACTGTATTGTAACCTGGTAGTTTGAAAGAAGCTGGAGGTTTTAAATGAAATCCTGTGATGCATACATTGTCAACATTGTTTGTTTGGGGAAAGAAATAGAGTTTGTTTTTTTATTACTGATGCCACATGCGTTCCAGTTCTTTGGATTAATTTATGATTTGAATTATTTTGTACCATTGGAGGAACTAAAATAAAAAGTAATTACTTGTTGTATGTTTTGAATAATAGTTCACATTACTGAATTTATGATATTGATTATATGAGTTATTATATGATAGATAGTATTATAAATAAAAGAAGTTCAGTTGTTTCGGGGGAGACTATTGTATTGTGGATTGTGAGTTGGGACGTATGATGGGATATTATTTGGTGGGCGATTAAACTCTGATTCATGAGTAAAATTTGGTATGTTAGTATTTCGATGTTCTTTGGAGTCTAGTTAAATGGTGGGTGATTTGAGGCGGGTGTGGAGGTGGGTTTGATTTATTGGTTCTCATGTTCGTAGACGAGTTTTGGGACATTCTAGTTTTATTTTCCGATAATTTTCTAAAATATTGACATTCGTCAGTACGGATACCTGCACGGCGAGTCCTTTTTGCAGTTTCTACATTTCGGAGGTTCATTCTTACTGGAGCAATTTACTGAGTGATGATTATCGGCACAATGTATACAAGAGATTTGGTTGTGACAATTATTTTTAGCTTGTCCAAAGTCTATGCAACGGAGGCATGAATTATTCCTTTTGTTTTTCGTCTTCTTTTAACTTCACCTTTTAAGTTGCAGATTTGACTAGTTCGGAAAATAAATTCAATCAACTATTGACCTGAAAACTTTGCAGCTACCACTGAGATGGGTTGATTATTATATTTTATATAGAGGAAATAAACGAGTATAATATATAATTAATATATTATACATTTCCTCTTTCATGACGGAGGGGTGAATGCTTTTGAAAACCACGGAAAACGTTTTGTTAGTTGGATCCTTATACGAATGAAATTGTTTTTCAGTTTTACAAAATATTGAATTCCTATTGTGAAATCTTCTATTTTTTTTTAAGTTAACATTGGCTTTGTTATTGTTATATGTTTCGGTGAATTACGTACTAATTTGGATTTTTAATTTCCTGATTTAGTTCAGTAATGTTTGTGATATTATTAATGCGAATGAGTGGGCTTCTAATATTTTCAAATATAGCGAGGTTGGTGGAGTTTGTAACAACGTCACCAGGAATGTCAGCTAGACTGTCTAATCTATTCTTAGTAGGAATAGCATGATTAGTATCAGAGTTGATATTTTTTTTTTAGATTGATTTGGGTTTTGGACAGGATCACTGTTTCCACTGAAGCCACAGTTTGCCACTGTTCACTTGGGAGATTGGAACTGGGTTTGCATTAATATTATCCCTGCACCTTGAAGAAGAGGTTGGCACATAGTGACTTACCTGAGTTGGTTGAATATTATTTTGCATATGTGGCTGCATACTTGTTGCCTGCATTGAATACACTGTCGGTACTGTATGATGAGACATCTGCGTTTGTTGATGGAGTTAGTAGATACTCTGGTACGTGTGGAATTGGCATTTCATGGCCGACGCCTTCCACGACCTTCCATTTGGCCGTCGGATGGATAAACCAGAGCTAAGGCATCGGTGATGCACTGGCTCAGGCCAGCGCTATTGAATGGTTTTGTAGAGTCAATCACTTATTAAAACACTGCACTTTTAGATTAAAGTTGCTCACTGTATAGACTTCAAATTTTCGCTTATACACCTTAACTCTACGAATCGTAAACCGCTTCTGAGAGTAGCGCTGCGAGCAGCGATCCGCTCAGGTCGACTGCTCG
Source organism: Teleogryllus occipitalis (assembly GCA_011170035.1). Classification (NCBI taxonomy): domain Eukaryota; kingdom Metazoa; phylum Arthropoda; class Insecta; order Orthoptera; family Gryllidae; genus Teleogryllus; species Teleogryllus occipitalis. Next base: position 276,400 of record BLKR01001184.1, on the reverse strand, counting down.
CAGCGGAATGCATTCTTTCTGGTATTGCTTGGAGTAATATTCTAGGCCTGTTGTTTATTATTCAATGATATTATCCAAATACTAACGAAAGGTTAGTATACTTTGCTGAATAAATGATATTAATATTGTAAAAAATAGCTCGGGATCCTCAAATGAAGCAACCGAAGTAAAGTCAAAGAAGAATATAATGGTTACGCATGAAGTTAAAATGTGTGTAGAAAAGTGATAAAAGGAAATAACGCGAGTAATAAGTGCAGTGCGAGGAGGAAAGAAAGTGCATAAGCAAAAGGTTAATTGAAGGGAAAGTGAGGCGTTAAATCATAAATGAAGAAATCCGACGAAGTAAAGAGAAAAACAAGTTTAGCAATTTGTGACAAGAAAATTTGAATGTGACATAGTGGAAGTGACTGATTTTTTTTTAATATTGTGACAAGGGCAAGGTGTCTTAACAGGGTTGAATGGGGTGATCATGTTGGAATATAGTTAATATGAAGTGGGGATGTTGAAAATAGTTTAAATATTTAAAAAGGAACTATAGAAATACCTAAGTGGAAATTGAATAAAAATTTATTACGACTTTATTACGACGGGCCAATGATAGAATTTAGAAAATAGGGTTCGAATAATCCAATGAACTAATTGCAAACAGTTTTAACTTATAAGGAAGCTAAGCAGGCGAAATAGAACAAGGAACGTGTTTAGAACTATTGCGTAGTTCCGTAGTTAATAATAAAGAATTGATTTAATCTTGAAATCGATACAGAGAAGACAATTTGTAAATAAGAAAAAAATGCAATAAAGCAATTCAAATAAAAATAGTTATATTATTATGCAAGTATACATGAATTTGATGTCGATGTCTGTCTAGAGTGAGAAGCGCTACGGCAGTAGCGAGGGACACTTTCCTCCATCCGGCAAACCTTTTTGGAAAGGCATGAACACGGCTTCTAAGGCAATGAAAAAAGCATTTTGTCTACTTCTAAATACTAACAATACATATACAGGTGTCCTACCAATTATTGACCACACCTATAACTTCTAAACGGTTTGAGATATTGAAATGTAGATATCGCTCAACAATGCAAAATCATGGGGCAAGTAATATTCTGTATAGATTTTGTTCCTATTTTCAGTTTTTGAGAAATTTCATCATCTTTGGTATTTTAAATGGAATTATATATTTTTCTCATCAGTAATGGATAGATCCTACAAAGGGGAGTCCAATGATGTATCATATGTTAGCATTTTGTTTGAAATTTTAATGCAAAAATAGACCATATTTCCCCTTGCAACTGTCGCCTTTGGGAAAGGTAGTCTCCGCGGCGCCGAGCCTGTTACGGACGGCGGCGCTGGTAAGCGAAGGCCATCTTCCCCAAAGGCGACAGTTGAAAGGGTTACTAAAGGAAACAATGTCTGTTTAGTTTAAAATTACATGTCAGAAAGCCTTCTTTTATACTAAAATTTCTATCAAAATACTAATATATGATACATCATTGGATTCCCATTTTTATGATCTATCCACTGCTGATGAGAAAAATTTGTAGTTCCAGATTAATCTTTGAACGGCATATTACTGGCCCCGTGATTCCGCGCTGTTGAGAGAAAACTGCATGTCGATACCGTGAACGGTTTAGAAGTTATGGGGGCTGGCCCATAGTTGGTGGGACACCCAGTATAATTGATTTCCTCTCTTCAAAAGATTTAGAACGCTACTGGAGAAATATATATATTTCCATTTAAAAAACTAAAGTTCTGTCATTACTTCGAAAATTAAAATTGTTACGTACAAGAAAATAATATATAATATTTTTCCCATCTACAATAATTTGTCACAAACTGCATCACGATACCTCCAACTGAAACCGGCTTAGGTGGCTCAGGGCATCAATTGATGTACTACAGTGCCTCTGACGGAGAGGTTCTAGGGTTCGAGTCCCGACGATGGTAGGATTTTCGACACAAGCTAGGTCGAATTCAGCCGCTGTCTGGAGAATTCTGGACACCAGCTGCTCTGATCGGTAGTTTTCTGTGGTTTCTCCAATTAATATTAGGCGAATGCCGCGAGAGACGAGTAGGAAGCTTTGAGCTTGTCCCGGTAGGAGCTGTGCCTCGTTTGTGAAAGGCACCTGGTTGAGGGGGGATCTCACAAATCAACGTGTAGGATGGCGCCGCGACATCACTTTACAGCGGGGGAGATCACCGCCACCTCATTATGAAAACTAGCATTACGCTTTCGGGACTAATTACTACAGTAGTTGACGCGCCCAGAAACACGAAATATTGAATTAATCAACTGAAGATATTTGATGTGGCCAACTTCGGTGGTGTACCTGTATATCTCAGTTTCAGCTTTACAACGCATTTCCGAGTAGGCAACGAGGTCCGGCTTTCGAGATTTATCTGACCGGGAGGTGCTAGGTTCTAGTCCTGACGGCGGCAGGATTTTCGACACTAGCTTTTCAGCTAAGTCGAATTCAGTCGCTGTCTGGAGAAGAATCCTAGCGGCCGGCTGCTCTGATCGGTAGTTTTCCATGGTTTCTTCGATCAATATCAGGCGAATGCCGGAGCAGTACCCTAACAAACGGGTCACGGACAGCGCGCGATCTTTCGTACCTCTTCCTTGTCCTCTTCCTCACCCCTTAGCCACACTCTTACACTTACATGCACTACACTACCACATATTCCGGGAGACCGGTCAGGAGCTTAGAGTTTGTCCCAGCTGGGGCGGTGCCCCGCTGGTGGGAGATATCTGGTTGGGGAAAACCCCGCTAGACGACGGTAGGTCGGCGCCGGATCTCGCCATCCAGTGGGGTAAGATCACAGCCACCTCCGGATGAAAAACTTGCATTACACTTACGTGACTAATGACCTCCGTTGTTGACGCGCCCGGAATCACTAACAATCAATCAATCAATTTCGGGATTCACATGAACCGATTTTGAATCTGTGCATCACATAATTACCAAGGAATTTTAATGACCAAAACTATAAAATAATTATTTATTGCTAATATTCTGAGTGGCACCCTGGTGTGTTTTTCTTTTCACCTGAGCATCCGACTTCCATCTGATTGCCCCTGAAGAAGTTCCAAAAAACAAGTGAATTCAATATTTTTGTCTTTTCAATGTAAGATTTACATTGTTATCACCTCTTCAAATTAGCTTTAAATGTATGCGGCTTCTCTCAAGTGCTGCACCCACTTCAGATACCCCTCCCGCTTGTGATTCAGGGCTAGTGTTATCTCAACCATCCCCACCTGCGTCACTTGATTGCATTCGAAACATCTGTTCCTGTCATTATGAGAGTCATCACTCATTGTCCACCACTTCAATATGTAACGTGCCGTCTTTCTGACCGATAATATCCTTCAAGATCATTGCTGTAAGTAAAATTTAGTTTAGAAACATTTTCGTGTTATACAACTATAACACGTCACCCGTGTTGCGTACTTCTCTAGTGCATTTTCACGTGTGAATCGCCATACGCATACACAACTGCTCCACACAAACTGCTTTCTAAATGGAACACTTTTTGCACGTCGAATTTATTCGAAATTTATCTTCTTTCTTAATACTTTCTATTTTTGCAACTAAGCTACGAAAAACAATGGCCTTGTTGACTTCATTACTTCCTGCCTTTAAGAACTCTGCTCCCAAACTTCTCACCAGAAGGTTACCAATATGAAAACGTGTGAGGAGAAAACAGATGAAAAATTAAAAAATATAAACAAGTGAGCATGGAAAACAGAAACGAATTGTGCAAAACTGATCGCTGTAAAATAAGTTAAAAACACCATACTCCCAAAAAAATCGGTCCATTATGTGATATACAGCGATCAGACTGCTCGTAGTAATTTTCTAAAGCTAGTGTGAGATGCGGTGTGTAGTTTTGAGTTTCACTGTCAGTCGTCAATTTATATTTCCATAATTCATCCTAATCTAACCTCACAACCACAGTTAACGCTTCGCTACGTATTTCCGCGATCGAGTTGAGGCAACGAACCCTGGCCTTCGCGATTTACATAAATCAGCCTTGTGTCTGTGCAACGCACTTCCAAGGCATTTTTATGCCAAAACACGTCTCGCGAACAAAAGAAAATTACCCTAGAACAATCGTCTTACTTTAGTCAGCACCTTGTGGATAATGCAGGATAGTGCCGAGAATTATTTGCTCATCGTCAAACATCTTTAAACATATCGTTTGGCTAATAAGAAAATGAACAGGCTAATTCGCGAATTTGCTGTATTTCAGACTTAAACCGTAATATACTAGGTGTCCCACCACCTATGGACCGCCCCCTGAATTCTGAACAGTTTAATATATTGAAATAAAATTTTCGCTCCACAATACAGAATCATGGGACACGTAATATGACAGAGATATTGTTTGTAATATTTTTAATTTTCGAGAAAATTAATCATCTTTGATTTTTTCAATAGAATATTACATTTTTTACATTTTCGCTACTTACGTAGAGAGGAAGTACAATACTAGGACGCTAAGAAACGTAATAATAAAGGCCGTTTTCAAACAACAAGAATCGAGGTCTATCTGCAAAGGCCATAGAAACAAGTATTAGTTGTAGCATTTTACAGCATTTCAAATACAAGGGGAGGGAAGGATTGGCTGAAAATTATCACTATAATATCTGTAGATAATTTATAGACATAAGAACATAAATACGTAGACATTTTCTGTTATTATTATTATTATTATTATTATTATTATCATTATTATTTACTGTTCCTCGACTTCGTATTTAGTGCTTCAGTTTCCGAAAGAATAAAATAAAGCGAACTTTGAAAATCCCTTGAAAGAAAATAACTTTGTTATTGGCGTAAGTTTAGAAACAAAAAATAAGATTTGTTAACTGTAGATAAACAAAATAAAATATGTATAAAATTATTTACACACCTGCTCTATATGTCCCCCATTGACAGCAATGCATGTCTGCGTGCAAGGTGCGACGAACTGCAGTGTTTCACAGTTTTTAGAATTACAAATTGTCACAATCTCTGGTCTTGTGGAGTTGTGGACACTCTCTCATACAAACATTTTTTTATTACCTGCCCCTCCCCCTAAAAAATTCAGTGACATGCGCCCTGGAGGACGCGAGAGCCAATTTATCTCCAGCACATTGATCCCACAAATCCATCGGTTTGGATCCTCCGTTTTAGAATACGCCTTCAGACACTGACAAAATGTGAAGGGCAACCCTTGTGTTGAAAATACATATCAAGACACATGCCTAACGGTATTTCTTCCAGAAGGACTAATATGTCTCGCAGAAAATGTGCTTACACAATGCCAGTCATCGTTGTCTACAAGTAAGGATCATTAACTAAATCACCAATCATTCTTTTCTATGACCGATGATTATTCCAATCATTGGAATAATTATTCAAATTATCAATCAGTGAAAACAAAATCTCATTATGATCGTTAATATGGATGTTTGTTACAGCATTATTTGTGTCAAAACCATGGATTTCCGTAGTTGTGCCTCTATCCTTCACTCCCTCATAGTCTCTCTCTCTCTCTCTCTCTCTCTCTCTCTCTCTCTCTCTCTCTCTCTCTCTCTCTGTCTCTCTCTGTCTCTCTCTGTCTCTCTCTGTCTCTCTGTCTCTCTCTGTCTCTCTCTGTCTCTCTCTGTCTCTCTCTGTCTCTCTCTGTCTCTCTCTCTCTCTATCTCTCTCTGCCTGTCTCTGTCTCTTTGTCTCTCTCTCTGTTTCTGTCTCTCTCTGTCTCTGTCTCTGTCTCTCTCTCTGTCTCTGTCTCTCGCCCTGACAATTTCGGTGCCGCGAATGCCAACTTTCCTCAAAAGCGATCGTTGCAAGCAGGAGCGTTCGGAGAAAGCAAGGTGTCTTGGGCAGTAGAACCTCCTCTTACAGTTTTTTAAGTTATTGCAATGCAATTTTCATGAAAATGCATGAGGGAATGTTGCTAATTAATACATGTATTCATTTCTATTTTATCATTTGTATATTTCGAGATATTGAGGTAACGTTGATTTTTTTAATGGAACTACATATTTTTTAGACTATTATGACGAGCGTAAAAAGACGAATCCAATGATATGCATATTGTCATATGTTAGATAAGCATTTTATTGAGTAATTTTGATTTTCGCGACTCGTTTTTAACGGATATTGTAACGCTCCGAGCACGTGCCAGCAGGGAGAGCGCTGCCGCGACCTTGGTTGGTGGACTGTTATATTTACAATATATACGTTAAACACCAGTCGCAAAAAATCAGAATTACTCAAAAAATGCTTATCTAACATACGACCAAATGTATATCATTGGATTTGTCTTTTTATGCTCGCAATGATAGACTAAAAAAATGTATTGTTCCATTTGAAAAACACAAAGTGACCTCAATATCTCTTAAAATACAAGTTATAAAATCAAAACTAATACATGCATCAATTAGCTCCTTCTCTCATGCACATTCGTGAAAAAGGCATTGTAATAACTTCAACCGTTCAAAAATTACCGGACGTGCTAATGTTACGTGACTCACTTGTGTATAATAGCTATTAACATGTGTTAGTCTAAAAGTGTTATGAGTGTTATTACTGCCGAGGCTAAAAGTTAAAAAAGGAGCGTAGCGGAACCGAGATTTTTTTGGACGAGGCATTAGTAACACGAACATTTCGTGGTATGTTCAACATTTTATTCGTCACCATAAAATCTCACAAATTATGCGAAAATTCACATTACTGTGATATAACAAAGGAATTCTGTTACTGCGGCACATTAGTACTATTTTTGGGGGTTTTGCTTGCGATATATCTATATAAACAATATTCGTATGCAAAACAATATTCGTATGAGAAAGATGGATGCAAATAATTCTTCTGAACCTAAATAAACCTGAAAAAACGACATTCGGTTAGGAAATTGGCGCGTTGGCTTCCAGTGGCGACACCTTCACATCGTTAGTAAATACGATTACCAGAGAAGTTTCATTTGGTGGAATGTCAGAAAAATAATGTTAATTTACCTAATATACACTTTTCTAATTGTATTATTTATAATATTAAAATTAAGAATAATTATTCCCCCAACCAATGTGAATTAATTTTTAAATGTTTGAATCTGATTTGTTTTGTACATCGCCAAGTTGTAACAAACATTTGACTTGCGATGAATCGATGGTTGTTTACGTTGTTAAGGATGTTAAAACTCTAAGAATGCTATGAAGAATGAAAACTCCACTGATCCACTGAGCGAATGCTGAGATGGCCCCTAGTTTTGCTTCTGGACATAAATGTAACTTCATTTTCTGTGCACGTCTTCTAGAATTCAGTGGGATATACAATTATTCAAATTATCGTTTCCATGTTGTCGCGGCAGGAAGTAATAAGAGCCAAACTTATTGCTTATTTATCTTTGAAAATAGATTTTATTACATGGGAGTTTTTTTTGTTGTTTTTTTCTCCCTTTCAAAATTCAAAATTTATTGCTTATTTACCCTTGAAAATAGATTTTTTACATGGGAGTTTTTTTTCTCCCTTTCAAAATTCAAAATTTATTGCTTGTTTATCCTTGAAAATAGATTTTATTACATGGGAGTTTTTTTTCTCCCTTTCAAAAAATTCAAAATTTAAGTAGTATATGACTTAGTGTAGGGATCACAGAATTTTGAAAATGTGCACACAATTCACTTTTCCCCATAGCACGTCATACGCAGTTTTTAACTGTTTTTTTTGACGTAAAATAAATAAATAAATAAATAAACTCTAACTGCTAAGAATGTTAAATTTCTTAACGTATAGGGAGGTACAAGTGCACTTAACAAACCTGCAGGGTTGCATGTTAACAAGGGTTAAAGGCGTATGTGACCGATAAACAGAATTTATCTCTCCATGCAACAGAAATAACTTATAACGGTTAATTTGAATTACAAGCTACGTGAAAACATTTTTAAAGGGTTTGAAAGAAAAATATTTCGGGGCCCCAGTGAAGTCGGGGCTTGAGGGGATATTCCACAGCCGCCCCACTCCCATGCTGGTTGCAAAAGGAAATACTGTTCATTTAATTTCAAATCACATGTCATAAAAATCATATATTTATACTGAAATTACTAACAAAATAGTAACAAATGATTCAGCATTATATTTTGCTTTTTGTGATCTATCATTTGCCTAGTGAAAAATATATACTTGTAGTTTTTATTTAAAAAATCAAAGATGATTAAATTTTAGAAAACTAAAAAAATATTAGAAACAAAATATCTACAGCATATTAATTGCCTCGTTATTCAGCATTATTGGGCTAAAACTGCAATTCGTGAATTATTTAAAATTTAAGAGGGTGGTCTACAGTTGGTTGGACACCCAATATACTTACAGTTAGTGAAGCCATCCTACACTTACAACGTTATAAGCTAAATGCCTGTTAGTGCAAAATATGGGATGTAATAAATATATAAAGGTAAAATACAAATGAATATTAAATTTCATACATGGAATATGAAAGAAAACCCCCAAAGACAAATGTAATATCTAGAAACGAAACAAAACGCTAAAGAATGCTTGTAGTCTAGGCGCAGAAACGTATCGTTCAGGGGAAGTAATGAAACGAAGTGAAGAAGCTAGTCATGGATTTGTCAACCTTCTTTCATCTTGTAACTCGGGATAGGACTGATAGGAAGCAGAGTATGATCAATCCTCAGAAAAACGTTGCCAGCAGATAATGGAAGTTGAAAGTAGGTGGCAAGCGCAGAAAAAGTTGTGACGCTACAAGAAAAGTAATTATAAAATTGCGTAAAAGTACAAATCTTTAGAAAAGATATCTCAACTTGTAAACAGACCTCGTTTAACAGTGCAATCACTAATTGATAGTTTTTGTGTTCAGTGAGAAAGCGTCTCCGAGCAGAGAGATCAAAAGTCTTCATTGAAGCAGATACCTGATTTATTATTCCAAATATTAAGAATGACCCCAAAATTCGAGGAGAAGAATTGAGAAAAAGTGATGTTGAAGTGTCAGATAGCACAATACGCAACAAATGGTAACAAGATCGGAAAAAATTATTGATCAGTAAAGCAAATCACATAAAGCGATAGAATTCTGCAAAATAATACAGAAATAAATGATCGAGACTTTTGAAATTTTGTCATATTTTCTGACGAAAGGAAAATTCAAATATTTCGCTCCGACTGAAAACGCCTGGTTTGACGCATCTCTTAATGCAGAACTGGATTCTCGAATTCTTGTGCAGAGAGTGAAACATGGTGGATTCCGATCAAGTCTGGAAGTGTGAATACCTCAAGAGCGGGTCGACTTCTATGGAATGCAAGGTGTAATTTCACCCATCTCCACATGAATGCGCTAGTCACAGGTCTTGCAAATACAGTTTGTGTTTCATCATGACAATGGCCCAAAACATAATGCTATCGATACTCGATTGTGGCTGCTCTACAACACCAAAAGACAAATTTCTACACATCTTCAATTCCCTAATATTAACCCTACAGAGTGCCTGAAGTACGTTCTTGAAATAAAAAATAGAAATACTGTTTGTCTAATAAACAAGATCTTAAACATACTCTCCTAAGAGAAGGAAGTTTAATTTGACCTCACGACTAGGACAGAGTTGGTGAAATTCACACCGCGAAGGCTGGAGACAATAATCAAAGAAATGGATACCCTACAAATTTTTAAATGACGTAACCTTTTTCTCTTAATACATAACTCAAGTGTGCGATGACTTTTCGTGCGTACACAAAAATTTATTTTAGTTTGTAAATATCACGGAGATTGTAATATTTTGAGCTTCTATAAAGTGGAATAAAAATTGGGATTTCTGTAGACTTAATTCTTTTATCTACGTATTTCTCTAACACTTCGTTCGCATTCTATGTTTTCCAAATTTTTTTAAGTGTTCGATAGTTTCTTCACTCACTATATTACTAAAAATACATTGTATTAGCGAAGTAATTATGTGTCTTTCTTTACTATGCGAAGGCTGGTTGTATTATTTACATTTTACTGTTACCAAGTCTTTTTTTAATCATAATTATTCAAAACTAATTTAGTAATCGGCAAAATGTTTAACCTGCGAATGTGTGCAAACAGCGTACAATTGCAGTTGTGATAAATAATCAAACTCACGCAGTCGCGCTCGCTTGATAATGCCTCTCGTCCAATTATACGTTCGTTTAGAATATACAGAAGATATGATTATCCCTATTAACATAGGCATGGCAAACCAAGAGCTATAAATGAACTGTGAATACGTATGCGTTAAGTTGAACAAAGTTCCGCGCTTTTGCTATTTGAATTCTCAAGAAGATTTGCTTGAAGATCAATTTCTCACAATTTCACCTTTTAAAAATCTGTAAAATTAATAAAATAATATCGTGAAATTGTTTTAAAATGAATTCTGAAATTTTGCGATTCTTTGGTTACTAAAAACAATGTAAGGAATTATAGGTTTCATTTTATAATCTAGCATGGTGACAAACAAAAATATACTTGATAATAAAAGCAAAAGCTAAGTTGGAATTTTTTAGAATAATTGAGATTCCAGGCACGTGCAGAGAGCCGATAACGTGCAACGAAAGATAAGCGATACATTTTGTGAATATAGTAAACATACACATTAGCTTTAAGCTAAACACTAAATGAAACATACGACTGTAACTTGCAAATTCTAATGATGTTGTATTGTTTCAATTCCATTATCATATTTTATCGCCATCCAGAATTATTTTTGAGTGTTCAAAATAGCCATGCCAAATGAAATGTCAGCTAATGTATCATCAGTTCAACGAAGTAATTATTTCAGCATTCCATTTTTCAAACTATGAATATTATTATTATTATTATTATTATTATTATTATTATTATTATTATTATTATTATTATTATTATTATTATATAACGTATTATATTCCGCCTGTTTCAGCTGTCTCTGAATTCGGATTCTACCTGCTCGTAACGGTAAGATCTGGAATGTTATGTCCAAATTCCAATCCACTTTGTCTCTGCAGCGATTCACACTGGGAGGTCCTCGGATTCGAGTCCCGATGGTGGCGGATTATTAACACTAGCTACTGGGCAGGTACAGCCCCTGCCGTCGAATTCAGCCGCTGCCTAGAGGACAATTCTAGTGGTCGACAGCTCTGATCAGTAGTTTCCCTTGGATTCTCCTATCAATACCGCACGCATGCCAGAACAGTAACCTAACACAAGGGTCAAGGACCGCATTGGTCACGGACCGCTTCCTATCCTCTCCCTTCCTCATGTTCCTTGTACTAGCCTCTCCCCTCTCTCCTCTCTTCCACACACACTTACATCATTACACTACAACACATACTGGGAGACCGGAGCTTAGGTCTTGTTCCGGCTAGGGCGGTGTTCCAATGGAGGACACGCCTGAAGGGGGAAATCCCCCGCAAGCCGAGTGTATATCGGCACCGGATCTCATCATCCAGCGGGGAAGGAACACCGCCAAATTCCGTGAAAAATCATTCGTTACACTAATGGGACTTTAGCAGTTGGCATGCCCGGAAACATCAATCAATCCGAGCGGCGATCTGTCAGGATCATGAAATTTCAATCTATTTTCATGTAGATGGGTATATGGTAGTTCATTTTCCTCGACTTCCCATCATCACTACCCTGCAATTTACATTATTTTCTGCTCAGATTTCAGAGTAACAAGGAGCACTCTAAAATGACGTTATTTGTTTTAAGGAAGTTTTCTTGGATTCAAGGATTGTTTCTTGCTGTAGTCTTGTCATCCATGGTCTTTTCTGTTTAAATTCGAATGTTCGATTCTCGGTTTGTTCCTATTCATTCTCACTTCAGATTTGCCCCAATATTTGCGGAAGATGTGGTTATTATTATAATTATTTTTATAATAATAATATACGAATGTTATGATAATAATTAATGCAAACGTTACAATAATATTTTCATTTTATTTTTCTTAAGGAAATGAACTGTCAAATCTTATTCGATATTTTTTTTTAAATATTATAAATTGTTTTTTGCTTCACATTTCTCTTGCCGGGGTGCGGTCCCGGCTTACGCAGGATAACTCAGAAGAACACTTGCTTTGTTGAAATTTAACTGCATTTACAAAGATGAAATTTAATGAAATAGCTGATTTGCTTTGTTGTTGTTGTCGTTTTTGAAATTGGTAAAATTCAAAAGTATATAATTCAATAGTATAATAAAGACAGGCATTTTCTAGACAATAGAGAAGGCGTCGAACTATTGGGAAAAGTCAAACCGTGTGAATGAACAGTAATAAAAGTAAATTTCTCAAGGACATAAATATCTTCACTGCGTTTTCCTGCTAGTAATATGGTATTTGAAGCCTTCGAGAGGGCGAAAATATTTCTGTTGTGGATTTGTGGAGCCGTTCAAACACTTCCTGCTCTCACATTTCTTATCAGAGTGCGATTGCTTCCTTGTTCAGTTTGACCTCCAGCTTGGAGGTACACAGTCTCTCGTCGAAAATGCTCTCCCAAGTCACATAAATAAAACGTAGTTAATTGATTAACTTCATGTACTAGACAATTAAAATTAGTTGTAAGTAATCCTAATATACATGAAAAAATAATGAATACCTCTTATCATTAATATTTGGAAGTGCCACTTGCATGCTTTCTCCTACACGACATTTCTTCTCATCTCTCAAATATTCTTAAGACTGCACCATGAGAAACGGAGTTAATTTTAGCTCTGTTACATCACAAAAGAAAATTTTGTTTTCATCGTACTATAAGACATCGTTTATAATTGTTTCAAATGTAGGAAAACGGTCCACGGTCGATTCGTCCTGTTTTCTTGGGAATTCCTCAGTGCTGTTGTCTACATTGAGAATTTACTATGACTATAAAAACTGAAAGGGGAGTGAATTATGACCATTATGATAAAACATTATGTAATGAAAGCAGTGGACACATCTTCCTCAAAACCGTTTATGCTGAGAACATTGAACTTAAAACGAGACATTTATACACCACAAACCAATTACAAGGAATTATGAAGATAATAGAGTACTTTATTATTATTATTATTATTATTATTATTATTATTATTATTATTATTATTATTATTATTGTTGTTGTTGTTGTTGTTGTAGAAAGATGGTTCTTTTTCAAATTTATTGAACCAAATAGGATCAATCTCCGATGATACGATGATACCAGGAATTAAGACGTATGATTCATAGACATTTATTGCTGCTTAACGTTTCGCACATTTGGCATGTGCCTTGTCAAAAGCATTTGATAAACGGTTGACAATAAACATTACATTATTTTTTGTTAAATTACTTTAATTGGATCATAATTATCTTACGATCATAAAATACCTGTTGCTACGAAAGGTCTTATTATATTCGTTATTAACTCAAGTTCTTGGAAAAAATAATAAATTTTATTAATTTTTACTTTCATGCTTTAAAAAATATTTACATGCAAGCAATGCTATCAAGATCATCACGTAATTTGATACATTGTTGCTTGATAAGGACGAGTTCCTTTTACTTTGTTATCCAAGGCAGAGAAACTCAGAAATAGAAATAGTGTCGTCTCACGGTATAATGTGTTTGGGGATCGAAAAGTTATTTTTTGATGAAAATTTCAAGTGTTAATCCATACAAACAAAATCCACATCCGGAACCTTTCACTTGACTAACTTCTCTCTTGTCGATCATCAAAGTATTAATATCATTTTATTCAGAATATATTTTTCGGTGGGGATACCTCAAAAGCTGTGTCTATAACCCCAAACCACGAAATTTTGACGAGTTGAAGAATGCAATCATTCAAGAAGTTGCGGCCATCCCTGCACAGATGTTAGTCCGTGTGATCGAGGATTTTAAGAACAGACTTGAGTTCTGCCTTCGAAATTATGGACATCACCTTGACGACATTATTTTTCACAAATAACTGAAATGGTAGGTAATGAGCTTTGTTAATTAAAATGGCAAATAATGAGCTCTGATTTTGTGTGAATAAACATGCATTAATTTTAAAATTAGCTGAGCATTATTTCATTAAAAACCGTTCGACCTCCATGTCACCCTTTATTTAGGAGAAACTAATCCTGAGCCAACATTTCACTTTATTTCCAGAATTCACGTCGAGTGAAATAATCGATATTGTTAATAGAGCTTTACATGACTTCAACACTAACGGAGCCTGCTGAAGCTCATTCGCAATAAAATTTAGAATGAAATGTAAAGAAACGCAAAAGCTTGGCGCTATGTTTATCAATGGAACCATTCTCATTCGTGAAGCTGAACTTACACATGAACATAAACACAAGATGTTTGCAAGCTCCAAGCTTTCGCATTCGCATGAACCACGATCATACTGATATAACTACTACTCGCGCAACTTTTCTTGAACGATGGATTGAAGAAATGCGGAGTAGGGGTATTAGTTACAAAGTCGACCACTAGAGTATGCACAGTTATGCAATCCTCTAGAAAATCAAATACAAACGTGTTACGTGGACGGCCAGGTCATCGCTCTGGGTAGGCAACAGCAGGGACAGTAGATAGGAGTTCTAGGTGTCTCCCTTGAAGGACCTGGACCTGCCTCAGCCATTTGTTTAGATAATGGTAATAAAGCTAAACAGACGTTTTCGACTATGAACGCAACTAGCTCTGACTAGCTTCTGTTTCGTGCCAACTAAGTTTTAATGTTTGGAATGTTGTCATCAGTGTTCGCTGCGAGCTTTTGCCTTCAATTGTTTATTGCTCAAGGGAGGGGGAAGCAAGGTCAACGTTCAAGAAAAGTTGCGCGAGTACTAGTATAGTACGTCCATGCATGAAGAGGATTTGAGAACATGATACTCTCGTGTGCTGCATCGAGATTCATAGAGTACTAGTTATTTCCATTTGGTGTTCTGTGGTTATTTCATTAGAAATAAATAAAATCAATATTTAAGAGCATAAATTGACAATCATCATCATCATACATAACACGTGAAGCGCTCCATTAATTAACATCCAAACAAGCTCGCGTCCATTTTGATTAATCTCATTCCATTGTATATAATATTTATTGTATCGAAATTGATGAGTGGCGGAGTGAACGGTTAAGGTCATTGGGAATCGTACGTTCTTGTTTATGTTAATTGAACGTGTTTATGCTCTTACGTCTGCATAAAGGTTTTCATTGTATATACCCTTCTAGGTCGGCCCACATTATTTATAACAGCTTATTCTGCAGGAATGAAAAATGAACATTAAATCTCGAAAAGTTGCTAATCGACTTGCATTCCTTTGTTGTTGAATATAAATAAATCGGTCAAGTATCCATCAAAACTTCCAAAAGATTAATGTCGAACGAGAAGGAAATTAAATTAAAAAAGAAAAAGAATAAAAATGACGAAGAAAAGAATGAATGAAACAAGTTGTTATATTTATTTTTGAACCATGACGTGATGCAAATATATTTCCTTTTGTCTAATAAAAATATTAGTGCACAATATAAAGTGTTGAAGAATTCGGGACACAATTGTGATACATGCGAATCGATTGAAAATTTCAAACTTTTTTTGATCGACCAGTGATAAATGGTACGTTTGGGGCAAGGTCGTCCCTATGCGTCTAGGGCAAATGACCGGTTCTGTCACTTCGATTGATTTCTGTTAGAGGGCGTTAGCTCACTGGTTTTGTAAAGCCCATTTACCGCGTTGCGCAACAGAGCACCAAGCGGGCAAGCGGCGAACTGCACAATCAGTAGCTCACTGAAAACGTCCCAGTACCAATGTTCGCCAAATAGCGAACTTTTGCTCGGCCGATTCCGAGCACATTGCATCTCTAATGACCCAGAGCCACAACTCCAAAATCACTCATTTCACAGGAGAGCCTTCGGAAGTTTTCTCGAGGGTATTTAAAAACAGAAATTGAATTTAAATTGAATTGCTATTACTTGGGTATTTAATAAACTAATAAAATGGAATTGTTGCATATCACATAATGGAAAACGAGGAATCGAACAATAGGTGTATCTCCATTTTTCAATTTTTCGAAGATGTAGTTCTCTTGCAATAGGGGTACGACATGTGCTCGGCGAATGTTTGCGGCGTTTTATGTGTCCAGAAGATCGACACGCGGTGGGTAGAGCGAGCACTGAAGTTCGTCACTCGGCAAACAACAAGCAACTCATCCACACTACTCGGGACTCGGCGAGCAATCGCTCGCTACCCGGCGAATACCGATTGTGGCCGCATGTGTGGAGCCTCCTGGGGCTTAAAATTTCATCGCATTTTCGTAAGTGGACATAAATATTTTAGAAAATTAGACCATTGGTGTTACATCTTAGGGAAAGAGTTGCAATAAATCAATACCTACCCAATAAAACAATGTTGCAAGAATTAATAAAAATTCTGTCGAAAAACAGATTGATTTAAATCATCAAACGGTTGTAAACGGGCCATGAAATATGAATTTCAATGAGCCCGCGTTGTTCACTTTTCTCACGCTTTTAATGAAACTCGCAAGAGACAATTTTTATCACAGAATTATGCATTTAAATAATATTTCTTTAAAAGAAAGTTCTAGTGTACTTTTCTTGCATTGTAGCTACAAAATATGGATTGACAACATGCAAACATTCTCCATTTGGTAGAATATCAAGAACAATAGGGAGTAAAAGGTGTAAAGCACAAGATAGCAAACGTTCGTGAAATAAATGTAAACTTTTTCTACGTGTTAATCACTGACTATGCACCCCAATTTGGTTTGGCATCAATGAGTGTGAAAACAAACGCGCATATGACTGAGAAGACAATATACACAACGTATGAAAGCGATAACATTGAACAATAATAGTCGCCTATTTTGGACACCTATTAAGCTTACATCTATTCTTAAACCGAAACAATGTATTTATTACAAAATTCATGTACATGATAGAAGGTATTAATGAAACTAGTTTGATATAGACATCGCAATATGTCGCGTTTCAATGTGATGATGTATTAAAGGTGTATTACTGTACTTTTATCTACGCCGGTTACAATAGTTACTTTCCACAAGCAAGGAGGATGGTAAATAAGGATGATAGTACGACGGGCAATGAGGACGGATGATATTTATTTCTATGTTTTAAATGAACGTCTTGTTTAAAATAGTAATTTTATTCGTTTTTTTTTCAAAAAACACCTTTCTTTTATCTTCGAAAAGGAATGTTGTAATGAATTCGTAATGCAACTAGTGCTATAATAAATCCATTAGAGCACCAATGCTATAATTAAGATTCTCATAGCATTTAGATGAGTGCGATAAACGAACACTATCCCATCGTCATAGATAAATATTCTTCAAATAACGTATTCGCGCCTGCAGGATAATATTTTTCAATTTTGTGATTACCGTAATTTTAGATTTGTGTATTTCAAGCATTTATATTGATTCATCTTTCCCAGATCGCGAAATACGACGGTCTCCTCTTATTAAATTAAAAGCCAAACTATACCACTAAATAATTAGTAAACGCTCTCACATTCTTGCAAATGCAAATAAATTTAAATTTCATTCGAGAGTGAATTTGTCGGTTGGAAAAGAGTATTAAAGTTATGCTGCCACATTTATGATAGTAACACAGTAATTATAGTTATGATTGAACTCTAAATTTCTCATTTTTTTAGATTATTTAAATTATTTTCCAATTACCGGAACATTTCAATAGAAGATGTTTGAAATAAAATAACAGTATTTAATATTCGTAAAAAACTGATTATTTTTAATCGCACGCCTAAAGTTTTTAAATTAGCCTCAGCTAGCAAGAAAATGTAAATTTCTAGAACAATGCGAAATATATTCACGCCTAATGCAACGCTATGCAACCCACTTTACGTAATTTGTTGTTTAGCCCTTGGACGATAATACCTGTATCCTATGATTAGGATTGAGCTCCTTCATCTTGCGTCCAGAGCAACTCATAAGGATGAACATTCGCGCCAACATCTCACTGTCTGACAGTTCCCTCCACTACGCCGAGGGATTGTACAAAATGAACCCTCTCTTTCGTATCGTTGCGCTCACGAATCACGCCATTTCGATATAATAATTACGATTTTCCATGCTTAAAATAATCCATTATCTTAATGTTAGATAGAGTGACTCACATTATTTGAGCACCTCTCGCAATTGGTTAAGGATATTGCAATTTAGGCTGGATAGAAATGAAGTAGGGAATAGGAGCCATGTTGTGCCCATTTTATCACTGACAATTTGCGATATGTTGAAGTCATTATTGCTTTAAATGGAACTATATTTATATTACATATTTACCTAGTACATTTCCATTAGGTACGAGTGGATTTTATCAATGTTCGGAAATTTTTATATTGAAGTCATTCAACTAACCACTTATAATTTTTCTTCACAGCTCCGTGTCCATCGACTGCAAGACATTATTTCCAAAATGATAACACAATATAATTGACGTGCATCATTAGTGTCGAAAAAAAATTTTAAAAAAATCTGAACAATCACGACGATAATCGATCGAAATGTGCATGATTCGCAGTTATTGAGAGGATTGTATGAAGCGATGGAGAGAAACTTTAGCATGATTCTATTACGATACATTGAACATGACTGTATCAAAAGAAGTGGGAGTTTTTTTACATCCTCAGAAGTGCAGGAGACCGAAGCTAAATGGTCACCCTTAACTTTTTTCCATAACTATCTCTCGAGTAAGTAAACCGGGAGATGTGGCTCAGGGCATCAACTGATGTCACTGCTGTGCCTCTGACCGGAAGTCGAAGACTGGAATCGAATCCCGACGGTGGCGGATTTGCGACACTAGCTCGGTTAAATTCAGCCGCTGTCTGGAGAAGAATTCCAGCTGTCCGCTGCTCTGATCGGTAGTTTTCCGTGGTTTCTCCGATGTGTAAGTGTGTGTAAGGGGTGAGTATAGGACAAAGAATAGAAAGGAAAGATTGCGCGCGGTCCGTGTCCTGTTTGGTACTGCTCCGGCATTCGCCTGGAATTGAGCGGAGAAACCACGGAAAACTACCTATCAGAGGAGCCAGCCGCTAGAATTCTCCAGGCAGCGACAGAATTCGACCTAGCAATCTCGCTAGTACCGGAAATCTTGCCAACAGGGAACTCGAACCCCAGGACGTCCCAGCCAGAGGCACTGCAGTGGCATCAGTTGATGCCCTGTGCCCCCTCACCCGGTCTGTCGGAGGAAGTAATTTACCACATATATGAACAATTTTTTTTTGTTACCCTGGCCCGGCAATAAGAGTTTTTGATTTGTCGAAAAATCGCAGTTTTTTCCTGTAGCTTTACAAAACTTTCTCTGTACTGCTTAAGCAGCATGCGAGAAAAATGTAAGTGGAGACGAGGATCGTCTTGCGAGCTTTATCGTCAGAACTGCATTAAGGGAGTGCAGCCCTCCCCCCCCAAGATAAAAATCGTGTTGGGGCCTGCCTCCGGGAAAAAATTCTCCGGATTTATTCAAACCACTAATCCATTCGTCAATGAACAACTATGGCGACTAAATCTAAGCAGGATTTTCTCCAAAAATCGAAGTTGCGGACCCTTGAATTTGGAACGGATATTTTGAATTTTTGTGGTACTTTACAAGAAGCCTAACAATTTTCAAAATTTTCTTGAAAATGGCTCCAATTTTTTGGTTTATTTTTTCTCTCGGATAGAACAAAAAACGCTTATGAATAGCGATTTTTTGATAGGAGAACTCGTTTTGCGGGTCCCTGATACGAAAAACTGGATGTCTTGTTCCTAGGTGTAGAAAATAACTTCTAACAGATATTGAAGCCAGAATCCACGTTTTATGCGTCCTTGTTACCGGAAAATTGGTTTACGGCAAATATCTCTGTCCGTCTTTCCGTCGGTTTATGCGCCTGTCTGTTCTGCCTCTGTGTCCGTCTGTCCGACGCGACGGTCTGATCGGCTGTCTGGTCGTCGGTCTCGTCGTCCGTCCGTCCATCCGTCAGTTCGTCCGTAAACCGTTCTAATGGTTAAATCGTACGTATGATATTCATCAAAATTGATATTTTCCTTTCTATCTTACTGATGTCGCGGCCCCGTCAATTTTAAAAGGTTTTAAACCGATTTAAAATACGAAGAAACAGAACTAAATATAAAGATCAACCGATTTATTTAACCATTTCGATACCCGAATTGCCACCGCTAATAATCAGCGTCTGCGCCGCCAACGACTTCGCTTATATCCCCGCTGCATGCGTGGGAGTGCGGGGCGTTTGGCTGATCACGCTATTTCCGTAGTTCAAGGGCAACCAATCTGCGTCGGAATAGCACGACCTGGCGAGAGCGTGGAAGCAAATCGTTTCGAAACGGAGCTGCTCGTCTCGGGCATCGCTGGCGGGGGCAGTGTTTTACACACACGCTCCGTTGGCATGTAGAACCACATCCCAATTTTTCAACTTACACATCCCCAGTTTGATTAATTGATTATTTGGTTTATATAATTGCTTGTGAGATTGATCAGAGAGGTTGTCTAGGTATCAATACTTTTATTGTTTAAGACCTTTTCGATGACCCAGGATTTCAGGATGACCTACAGAGGTCTGATCATCAATTAACCCAAACCGGCCAGCAGTTTGCTACCCAGTTGATCGGCGGAAGAATACGTTTCGCAGAATGCTGCGGAAAATAGCGATTAATGCTTAGAAAAATAGCGAAATATTTTTTGTCAGAGTGACGCATTTGTCATTGAACCTGTCAGGAAAATCGTCTACTGGCCTGAACGGTCTGTATTCTTTCCTTAAACGGCAAAACATAATCTGTGCCCAACTTGACCTCACACCTAAAACCGCTGACGTTTTCAGAGTTCTAGGCGTGCGAAACCAGTTCCTGCATATCTGCAGAAGCAGAAGCGGGCGAAGACGGCGCTCGCAAGGGCTCTGGAGACATCCGCTCCGCGCATCCTCCGCGAGTCCGGCATAGCTAGTGATGCCCATGATGAAAACACATCTTGTCGATGACAAATTTTAGCAAAGCATCGATACTTCGATACACCACCAAAAAGTTTTCGATGTCGCAGAAAAAATCGTCAAAATACATCGTTGTTTCAAACATGAAACATTTCGAAGTAAAATCTCCTAGTTCTAAAGGACTTAATAACGTCAATATTAGTATATTCTGCCTAAAATTTATCTGTCATCTTAATTTCCTAATCAATTTATGTAGTCAAGGTTCAAATTGAAGTTAAACGATATTACCTCTTACACAATACTAAACAAGGTAAAATCACTGGACAAAAGTTGCTAATAGCAAACGGTTTCATGCCGCCTGGGAATCGACAACAGTGACAATTGTCAATGGTTGTTGATTGCGAGCAAACCACACAAAAAATAGATTCTGGAAATTTTATTTATATAATGAGATTTTTTTGAAAACATGTTTCTGAAACAAAAATATCGATCTGAAGAAAACATCAATGTTATAATATCGATGTTTCTGCTCGAAAATATCACTGTTGTTTGCCATCCCTAGGCGTAACGGCGAACAGCGGCGGGCACAGGACCTTTCAAAGAAGAAAGCACGAAAGGACCCTCAGCGCGTCGCCTTCACCTTCCGGGCTTAGCCCCGCACGAGCTCTCTGAGCTGTGCGACGCGGGGGAGTAGCGGGAGGCGATTGCAGGTACGTCAAGCTGGAACAGCCAAGTCAGCTCACCACAACGAAACTGTCAAATCATTTATTGCTGATTAATTGCCAATTAATTGCCACAATTTGGAATTAATTGCCACGTATTTTCGTGGAGAAAACGGGTGTGTGCTAGCTTGACGCGACGCCAGCACACACATAAGTTAAAGTCGAGACGGAGCTCAGCGGACACCATCAAATCATTTATTGCTAATTATGGTAAAGTAGTAGTATTACACACCCGTTTTCTCCACGAAAATACGTGGCAATTAATTCCAAATTGTGGCAATTAATTAGCAATAAATGATTTGACATGTTTCGTTGTGGTGTGCTGACTTGGCTGTTCCAGCTTGACGCACCTGGCGATCGCCGCTTACTGATGCCGGAAACCGCGCGGGAGGCGCGGAAACGCGCTCCGCCGCAACGGGACCGCCACCTGGAGGCGAAGATGTCGCGGCGCCACGGACCCTTGAGGAAAGTCAACGCCGTGGCGAACAAAAATTTGTGCATACAGGTGTCCGGGGAGGAAACGTCGAAAAGAAAATAAGGTCTTAAGACAATTTTAAGCATATTTTGTCTAATAAACTACAGTTGACTCCGGTTATAGTGAACTCGGATATAGTGAACCCTCGGTTAGAGTGAACTTAAGTCACTGGTCCCGTTTCAATTACATTACAAATAAGCATTAGAAGATTCTGTTATAGTGAACCTGAACCTCGGCTAAAGTGATCTTAGGAAATTAAATCCTGGAAATTAATTAGGCAAGTAAAAGGACCTTCGGAGAGTGGAACTGTGTTTCACTAGTGCAAGAGGTATTAAAAGGTGCCAAGACTGCTTTACCATACTTAAGAGGCAGAGGACCATGCAGAATCAAGTAAGGAGATAGCACAAACTCTGGAGAAAGATCCAATGAAAAATGTTTGAAGCATACAATTGAAAATAATTATTTTTTTACATACAAATAAATATATTGAATTTTCATTTCATGCTGTAAATGAATTTTGCTTTATATTAATAAAATCCATTATTATGGAGAAATTCCATTTAATTTTGACATCATCAAATATAGTGAATCTCAGATATAGTGAACCAAACATGTTAGTCCACACAAGTTCACTGTAACCGGAGTCGACTGTACTTGACTATTGATATTCTGAATGACTGAGCCACAATAAGCATCAAAAGTTGGTTTGAAAAAATGCTTTCTAGGCAAAAGTTTGCATTGCAGAAGTATAGAAACACTCCAGAGCCATGTAAATTGTTTATTTATAACAGAAATTAATATATTTCTTCAGAAAGAAAAATTAACACAGAAATAAAAAAGGACGCAATTTACACAATTCGACTGCCTTTTTATTTCTCAGTTAATTTTTCTTAGATATGGTTTTCTTAGTGAATTAGAAAATGACATACTTGGATTTGCTTAATAATTTCATTTCTTAAGTATTCCATTTTAGTTATTCCACCACAACTTCTCAAAAAAACTATTTGTAGACACATTAATCTATTCTTTCCCTTTTCTTTAATTCCCATGTTTCTGAGCCTTTTAGTGTTGTATTTGTATGATAGTGTCAAAACTCTTTTCTTAGTAAACTTGGATATTTCTTTTTCTCAGAGCAGTAAGTTTAACTATCTAGTAGCTTATAATCCTTGTGTAATCTTCAGAACAATATCTTTCATGGAATCTCCTTTTTCACTTATAAATCCTTCCAAATATTTAAATTCAGAACATGCTCCTTTCTATCTTATCTCCATTTATTGATATAAGATACTTATCTTCTCTCCTACTGCCATGTTTTTTGTTTTGTGGAAATTGATCTTTAATCTTGCTTTTTTGTAGGTTTCCTCAAGCTTTCGCATCATATACTCCATGTCAAATTCATCATTGAACAAAATCACCTGATTATATCAGTGAATAATAATGTATGAAGGCCATATTCAGCGATGTATATTCCCATTCCTTGACACACATGTTGCCATTCTTTTAGAATTTCTAGCAGGCAAATTTTAAACAAAGTAGGTGATAAAGACCTTTGTTTGTCCAAATGACTGCAAAACTGAATTGCTAATTTTTTCTCGTTTCTTGATTCACATACCTATCTTTATCTGCATTTATACATTTGGCACTGATACCAGCCTCTTCCAGAATATGGAAGAGTTTATATTATGGAATTATATCATAAGTCTTTTCTAAGTCGATAAACAGAGTGAGCCTCCTTATTTCTGGCTAAACTCTTTTCTAGCAGCTGCATTATTGTAAAGAATTCTTGAAACAATGTCTACTAGATGTAAAACTTCTTTGTTCCTATACTATATTAAATTCCCTTTCAACTCATTTTAAAATTCACCCATACAGTCTTCCTGTAGATGGCATTAAACTGATTCCTCTACAATTTTTACACTCCAATTTTGGTCCTTCTTTGCAAATTGACAATAGATAAGCTTGCTTCCAACACTTATAAAAAATTATTTGTAGTAATACATTGGTTGGAGCATTTTTAGATAGTTCTACAAAAATATCTCAAGGGTCAGGAACATACCATTCTTCACCTTTTTGACAAGAGTTCTTTATCTCATTTAAATTTATTCCTTCTATGTTATGAGTAGATATAATATCCACCTTTTTTAATTTCTCCTGGTGCTTTCTTGTACTCGTGTCTATTTTCTTCAAACATCTGAATAATATTCAGGGCATTTGTTCATTTTTACTTCCTTGCATACTACATATGTAGTAGAGGGAAAGTTGTGTAATGCTGCAGTGAAAAACAATGATTTTTTAGCAGAAAAATGCATATTGTAGATCCCTGATATCAAAAAAGTGGACACTTCTTATTCCTATTTCCAACAAAATTTGGTGCAGTTGAACTCAATTTAGAAAACAAGTACATGTCATTAGCATCACATGCCAAAGGAGTAAAAGTTTGTTCCCAGTATTCAACTCCTTGAGAATTTTATAAGTGATATTAAAAGTGAGATATGACAGTTCAGATGGCCAATATGTAGTAAATAACTTCCTCTAAAACATTGTGTAATCAGTATCCACGTTTTGAGTCCTTGATACTGAAAAATTGGTTTATGGCAAAACATCTGTATCTGTGAAGAATGCTAGTGGCTTAACCTTAAGGAGGATTTTCACCAAAATAAATTTTTCCCAATTGATCTAACTGATGATGCAACCCCTTGAATTTGAAAACAATGTTTTAATTTAAAAAGCGGATGAAGCTGATAAAGATATGTTTCATTGAAATATATGGATTTTCTAAAATTGCAAAAGTTCAATTTTTTTAAGGGTCTTCCTTCAATTACAGTAAATAGAATGAAGATAGAAATTTTTTCTCTGAATAAAATCTGTTCCACAAAATTAAATCTTTAAATGAAGGGATACACATTGTTTTCAAAACAAGAATAGTTTTTTAGTAATTTTCTGAGAAATAAAGGCAATTTTTAAAACAAGATTTTCTGAAAATTGGCTCCAATTTTTTTCTCATGACATGAACTGAATGTGATATTTTGTTGTATTCTTTTGTTTTTTTCAGAAGTTACACACATGTATTTCTTTTTATACCTCTCACATTATTAATATTTTTTTGATACTTGAGATTTATACTCCAATACAATAATGTACATAAGTGCTTCAAATGATTTCTTATTAAGTTCCTAAAAAACTCAACACTTTTCTGTGAAAATCAGATCAAAATTCTGTATTTTCAGAAACATTTAAAATTTTCTAGAAAAAAAGCTAAATTTTTTTTCTTTAAACTTTTTGTATGAATAGCGCTAAATGCACTGAATAAACTGTCATTAATGTCATTTTGATTTTTTTAATTACGAACTCTTTTTTTTTGTTGAAATAGCTCTGTCATTAATATTCATATTATAGTGATTTCTGTACATTATTGCTGAACATAAGCGTTTCAAATGATTTCTGATGAAGTTCTTGAAAACTCAAAAATTTCTGTGAAAATGAGATCAAAATTAAGCATTTCCAGAGATTGCATATAATACAACCCAAAGGAGTCTCTTGCCAGAGAACAGTTCTTACTCTAAC
Organism: Teleogryllus occipitalis; assembly: GCA_011170035.1. Lineage (NCBI taxonomy): Eukaryota > Metazoa > Arthropoda > Insecta > Orthoptera > Gryllidae > Teleogryllus > Teleogryllus occipitalis. The sequence goes on along the minus strand of BLKR01001184.1, from coordinate 250,726 downwards.
CCTACTCAGTCCTGCAGCCTGTACAATGTTTTAAGGCAACCCTATAAGGGGCACTAGAAAAGTAAGTGAAGTATACATTTATGGGGCAGGTCATTCCACTGCTTTTTGAACTGATTAATATTTTGAGGAATTACGTTTAAAAAAAAATGTTGGCCAAAATAAAATGAAGATATCTTTCAAGTGACTTAAAACAGATTCTGGGTAAAGATGCTTAAAATTCTTTAAGAGAAAAAAAACTAGTAAATAGAGCAACATTCTTGTTCAATTTATCACGACAAATAGGTGATCATCAAATACTGTCTATGCAGCAGATGCTCAACTTCTAAACAACACAGTGACTACTCCTAAAAAAAGACTCATTTTGCAGACTCATCTTAATTAACATACCAAGTTTCATAGTTTAAGGAATAAAATATAAAAAAGAATAATAACAATTGTTTTAATTTTGAACATGATGTGTTTAAATATTACTTTTGTAATGTAATTAGGATTTGCTGGAAATGAAACGATTGACGTATTGTAAATAAATTAAGTAAAATGATGGATAGCTATTGTTCAAGATAAACACTTCCAGAAGATAAATTTGTTTCACAACAATGTCAATTGAAGACATGCTTACAAATGAAATGTCTTCAAATAACAAAACAATGATTTAGCGATGATGAGTCTACCAAATAAAACCACAAAATCACAAACACACAGTTGGATAAGTTTATTGATACATTCACATTCAAATACCATATTCTAAAAGATTCTCAAAACAATATTTCAACAAAAAGAGGTAGGACAAACTTTCCTGGATGACCCCATAACATTTGTCCAGTGTGAAAAGGTTTAAAAAAAACAAACAAAAAGAATAATAATCCATTGGATCATTTAAAAATAAATTTGAAATGTACAATCTTTAAATCATTGAAGAGAAATCATGGTTTTTATTATATATTTTTTATTTGTCTTCTTTTCACTCAAAACAAATGAGAAGTCATCCAAACTATATCATCATTTTCCTCACTGATATCATTCCTTTCAACACCTAAAAAATTTGTATTTGGCTTATCATCACCTTTATCCATTTTTTCCAGTAGCACAACTCCTCTGAAGGGTACAGTTTGAGACAAACAACAATGTTTTCACAACAGCCATGACAAAATTTGAGAAAATTAATAAGACCATTGTAAATGGCACTCTTATTGCCTTTACAAATTAATTGCCACCAAGAACATGACCCCGTCCCCAATGATGCCTGCCTTGTCCTGCCGCTGGGGCTTCTCCTGCATTTGCAGGGCGGCGGTTTGTGGGTGGGGGCCCAAAACCATGCACTCCACCACGCTGAGTTGGAAACCAGTTGTACCTAAAATAAAATTTAAAAAAGCGAAAGTCAAATAAATAACAATCAAACAAATAAATAAATACACAGTCTGCCTGCACCTGAGATTTTAAACACACTTCTGGCATGAAACACATCATATCGCTCTATCAACTTTTCAATTGAATGCTTTTGTGATCCTCATAACAAAGATATTAATTCAATCTTAATTGGGAACAGATTAATATCTTTCCGCACAATGACTGATCCATAAAATCATATCTTTTGCTTCTGACATTGCATTTAAAAAAAAATCTAGGAATTATTTAACCTACTTCACTATAGTACGTTAAATAAGTAGTCAAGTTATCTTCACTTCATTGTCAACAAAAACCAATAGCAATATCAAGAAACCTTTTGTCATTACTACTTTTGAATTCTGAACTTTTTCATCTTCAAGACAGATAATTCAACTTCAAGTAGGTTAAACGTTATAGTTACTGTACTCTTGACGGATTACAAATGTCAACTAAGAACTAGTCTTTCTATCAGCTCCCAATCTAACACAATCCACATGTTTCCTCTTATTCTCAAGTCAAATTTCTAGTGAATGAATTTTGTAAATGTCTTTAACAAGAGATTTTGGTCAATATCATATACAGCCAAACATACCCATTTCAGACAACTTTTATTTTTTTTTTATTATCATTATCTTCATTATCATCATCATTATTTTCATCATTATTTTTTTTTTTTTTTTTTCCCTCTTCCATTTACAAAATGAGTCCTGTTCATTTACTGTCAAGAATGACACCAGTTTCTGAATCCCCCAAAACAGACAAACACAACCTCTTAACGCTAATTCTATTATAAGCCACCTATTTCTAGAATCTCTAAGCTTGAGCCTACATCCAGTCCTTTAGTAGTTTAGAGTATCATTTGCCGTTTTAATTTTTCCCCCCTCCATTCGGGTTCACAGATCCATTGATCTCTATTAATAGGTAATCAATTTGCCTTTATCATATAATTTAATTTTTATGCACCTCTCAAACATCACTCTCTCACATCTCTTAAATAATATATTGCCAGTAAATGACAACACTGATAACACATCTCCTAGCTTCATACACATACACAATTTGATATTAATGAAATTATAAAAATAAATACTAGTTACCAAAGAAAATAAACACAAAACTAACATATCTTTGAGAATGGGTAAGTATCTTTCTGTAAATGTTTCATAGTGTAAAGTCATGTAAGATTTTTTTTTCCTTCATCAGCAAATTGAAATTGGCAAAGTAATTTGTTTTCAGAATTTGGATTTACCCTGAATTAGGGAAAGTACTTAAAGAGAATGACAATAATAAGCTTTCATAGGAAGCAAGACGACACAGGATGTGTCATAAGTTCATTATCATGTTTATAAACCTTTTTAAAAAATTAAAATAAATATCTGTATTTTGAACATTTCTACATTTGTAGCACAACTCAGAAACAGTACTTTGTAGACCTATAAAACCCAAGTGTCGGGCTCCAGTAGGGGACACAAGTTATATTTCTTAAGCCATATTCTACAAAATGAGATCCTTTGAGCTCTTCTATTGACATGCAGGTGAACTTGCAAGGGAACATATGAAGAACCTGCAGGGATCAAAATGAGGAAGCTGCAAGGAGGTAGATCAAGTCCAAGTTCAGTCTCTCACAATGATTTCTAACAGGTGAATCATTTTTAAACTTAAACTCTCCATTACATTTTTCTTGATATAACTCTTCTGGGTACCTCCACTCCATAGCACAAGTACTCAGAAACATGCAGAATCTTGAAATTTATGCAAAATTCATTCAACTATTTCATATTCCGTGCAATTTAATCTAATATGTCTAAGTCTCCACTTGCTAATAAACTCTTATCAATATTAGAAGGTTTCGCCAAGCACAGATTTTGGATCGCCCATAAATTGCATAATGCAGAGGGGAGGAGGTGGTTTGAGGCAGTGTTATGCTGCCTTGCAGAGGGGTAGTGGGTGTTAGTTTAGTGGTGTATTATAATATTTATCTTTTTTAATTTATCAACATTTGCTGAAACAATTCTCTTTATTCAGTCTCTCGCTAAAATTTAATGAACTAAATTTCTTAAATATATTGAAAAGTTATGTTTAATTTGTTACAATAAATGAAAATATTTTTTTCATCAATGATACATTGAGTGAATCCGTTAGATTACAAAGAAAATATTCAAAACTAATCTATAATTTATTCTAGAATCCAATTCAATTAGCGTAATAGGTTCTTGCCCACGAGTCATTCCCAAAAGCATAGCTTGTCAGAAATTGTCTCACCTCTGTATCCTTCCGTCAGACAAAAATAGACCCCAATCTGTTAGGTACAGTCAGACTGGCCAACTAATTCTGACTTCAAGTATCATAAATTTTAATACGTAACACATAAATCAATAAATATTATTTTCACTGCTATATAATTTAATTTTTATTTAATATAAATTAGGGTGTTGTCACAAATGTTCCATAGTTATTTAGGTGGGGGTTCAAGCACGCATGTAGGGGGAGAGGTGGTTTGCAAACTACTCCAAATATGCATTATGTAATTAAGGTTCAGCCCCTTAGATCCTCTTCTCTTTTCAGTTGAATCCATCTTCTGATTTACAGATTACACACAGATCGTACAGTTATCGAAAAAGGTGAGGGATTAGGGTGTATGTAGGGGATTTATGAGATTCTGGGAATGCACCTCATGCATTATATTCAACTGAGAGATTGGTGAGGACGGCTCAGATGTAAATGGTACATGCCTCCCAAACCAGCTCCTCCACCACCTGGGCTGACCAGAAATAACACGATATGATACGTAAGGTGATGCATGAAGGGTGGGAAAGCCAATCATTCCACTACACAAGGGTGAAAAACACCCATACCTATGCAGGACTTCAACCTACAACCCATGCTCAAATCAGCACTACTGCTTGTGTCAACTACCCATGAACACTAGTGGCCCTACATCACAGTAACACAAAGTTCACGGGCTGGCCATTTGAAGTTGAGTTCCAGCATGAAGCTATTTTCACTTTTCCCCCTTACCGGAGCGGCACAAAATGCCAGTTTAAACGACTTCTTTAAGTTGTACACTAAGTTATTTCTAGACATCAGCCATTATTATTTATGATCTGTAGAATGTTTTTATTAATTTAAATAGTTTATTAATTAATGTAAGTGAATACAATTATATCATATACTTACAGTATTGAAGGGGTTTGAAGAAGACTTGGACCTCCCAATTCTTGTGGGTATTTGAACATCAAAAAGAAGTATAGATGGCCAATCATAATGCCAACCAGTTCATAAAAGCTCCTACAACAAAAATGAAGGGAGTTAAATTATGAGAATCTAAAATGAAGAAGCATCAGTGTGAAAGAGGACTTACCCTCCAGATAAAATCAGATTGAATCCAAACAAAACCCAGGGCAAATACATTGCTTTGAATCTTGTGCCAAACCAAAAGCTCACAATGACATTTTTATTCAACTGACACCAAATGTACAGTACACTCAGAACCATAGGATCCATCAGAATCTGAAATGAAAAAAGTGGTTGTGCATGTTTTCTGTGTGTTTTATTCAGTCACATTGAAACTATCATGATTTTTCGATTGTAAGAAATACATACTGGCATTTCAGCAAGCAAGCCCACAATTACACAGCAAATCCAATTAAAGAGGAGCATAAAAAAGTAGTCAGCAGGGCGTCCATTGAACTCTCCTAAAAAATAGGATGTTTTTTTTAAAAACTAAACAAATATGACAACAAAAAAGTATACTACCCCTGACATCTAGAAAGAAAATAAATATTATAATTTACAACAACATTTGAAAATAACAATTCCCAAAAATTTGATCTATTCTGTCTTGAGCTGTTTTTCCTGATATAAAACAATAACTCATTTAAAAACAAGATTTTATTCAATAAAATGTTTAACTCTTCCTTCAAACTATGAAAGAACTGTGACACTGCAAAATACTACATAAACACTCTCCCATTTGACAGTCATAATAGTAATCATCTTTGTATACCAATTGGTCCCCATTTTCTTCAAATGATATTTACATTTCTTCCGAATATTTAACTATGAAACCCTTGGTTTAAAATTTCTGTTTTATTATTTCAATTTTTTTTTTAATTGTTCTTTAATATTGGTCTGAGATACCTTATCAGGGTCGCTTCAATTCTTTGTCAGTCTCCATTTAATATCAGTTCCTTACAGCCATAGAATAATAGTAATAAAATACAGGTATAAAACACTTTTCAAATTATTATTTAACATTAATTATTTCTCAAATGAATTTTTAATAAAAAATGAATGTTTCTAATGAACTATTTTATTTGTCTTTACTTTTTATTTTCATTTGTATGGTCTTTCAGTCTTTCGTAACAAGTTCAAATGCCAAAGGAAAGAAGACCTGAAGACTTCAGAATCAGTAGAAATATCAGTAAGAGATCAGTTATGTCAATTAGAAAGCTTGGGGAAGAACTTGGAACACATATTAATAATCTAAATAATACAATGATACAAACTACTGTAGTCCTGATAGATTTCTTAAACGAATATCATTCAGAGAAGAGAAACCTTTGTAACCAATATTAAATCACATTTATTTATGATTAAGCCTTTAGAACGTTTTTAACATGTGTGCTTTTAAAATTCATGGAATATTTTTTATTTGTCATTTATTGCAACTTACCCGTTTCAAGTCCCAATGAATAATGGTAGAGAAAATAGCAATTCAATAAGAAATGAAAGCCTGTACCGGGCGTCAAGGGGTAGTAAAACAATGCAGTCACAGGTCTCCATAACTAAGAAAAAAGGTAAGACACAAATTAACTTCAATCCATTTCCACATGTATATACAAAATGTGCAATGTAAATACCTCAAATCGTTTCACTGTTGGTTCATATAAAAGATATAACGTGTACGGACTGACAATTTTTAATTTTCCTATGAGAGAAAACCCAGCAGTCAACCCTAGCCAATACCTGGTGAATATTGGCAGTCTTTTAAACCAATCAGTAATGTCACTCATGTTCACTTAGGACGACGAACTATTCGACTTCTGCAAAGGAATTTTTATATACAGATCGCTATCACTCCTAACAAAAATGGACTAACTGAATCGTGAAAACAGAAAAACTACATGATCATGCTCAACATTTCAGGTACACAAGTAAAACGGTTAAAACATGAAACTTTGCTTTATTCCATGAATGACTGTCAGCGTTCTTCACCTCCAAACAGGAAGTTCAGTTTTTAATAACAAATCACTTACACACACGTCAACATCGACAAGTAATGTTCCGACCTAACCCACAACATCAGAACGCAGCTGAGCTGGACAGCGAGGATAAGAGGGGCAATGACGAGCAGGCGGCGAGGCAAATGAAGAGTGAACACGTACTGTATCGATCTCTTAATTTCATTTCATTTCGATATATTTCATCGCGCGCATTTCAATTGCCACCAAGAGAGAAGTTTCTCCGAAAAATCAATATTTGTTATCAATAATAATGATAAATTACCTTCAGTGAGAAAAAAGGCGTGTACTCAGCAGTACTTTTTATATTTCAATCAGTAAAATACAATAATAAGTAGAATTATCAGCACGAGAAAGGCCCTTATCCTTCATTTCAGTACTCCCGGTCACATTGGGGCCAGCATACATACCGGATAACGATTTGGTCAGTTAAACCGTTGCTACATTAATAGCATTAAAATATGCAGCTAAAATTATTTTATCAGTAAACAACTACGTATATGATATTATAATATGTTTAATTAACACTGCAGGTTACTGTTTTAACAGACGTTTATATAGTCAAGTATTAGCCCTTACTAAACCGGCCATTAAATACCAAATTCTGCACTAAACTGTACATATGAAAAATATAAATCAGATCTAAAAATATTATTGGATTTTTTTTCTTTGTGATGCGACCCAGTTTGCGAATCATCGTCACAAACGCATGGCAGCAAGTTACAGCCAAGGTTAGTTAAGAGCTTTATATACTTTCTGATCAAGAGGGAGCGTGATGTAAACTTTTCTACCTCGGAAGAAGATTTTCTTCTTCCATAGTTCCACTCTATGAATACGTTTTCTCGGGCTCTTATTTTGATGATATGCGAGAGAAATGGGGGAACAGCAGTACATTAGTACAGCTGTACACATTAGTGTAACTTGTTTGCAAGCTTGCTATTACGTGGGACCGAAAATTTCTTGTTATTAAATTGTCATTAATATTATTGTTGCCAAATCAGCGCGCTGCTATGTTTAATTCATAATTCAACTACAAATGGCATAAATGAGAGGGATATGAATTTCGCCGCGCAAAAAATGTGCATAATTGATGTCGGCAACACCATGGTAGAAATAATATTTCCACAAAAAATAATAATAATAATAATAATGATAATGGTAATAATAATAATAATAATAGAAGAAGAAGAAGAAGAAGAAGAAGAAGAAGAAGAAGAAGAAGAAGAAGAAGAAGAAGAAGAAGAAGAAGAAGAAGAAGAAGAAACTGTTGCAGCAGCCGTCGTCTGCGCCGAGGAGGCAGTAGGTTCCAGTCATAGACAAATAAGTGCTCTGTGGTTCCAGTCCTGCATCGACATGGTCGTATTTGTGATTATCCCTCATCATCATCATCCTATCACATAATAATTCATAATTGAAGGCGTAACAACCTTGTCTTACCAACGGATGCAGTCGAAAAGTTTATCCCCATCATAACATACGTTACTCTCTGGGATATATATGACTGGGTCTCGGAAGATAATGTGTAGCGAGGTCATAAATTGCCGATACGTTTAATAATAATAATAATAATAATAATAATAATAATAATAATAATAATAATAATAATAATAATAAAATTTCCATCATGGTACGGGGACCGCAGTTTGGTGACTTTCTGAAATTCATTTCCCTCCCTAGATTAACTCACAACATTTTTTAGGGAAGTTATAGACGGAAAAGCATGAAAATATGAAGTGACTTTCTATATAATTATTTGGTATTTTTGGGGTTGGTTGTCCGACTTTGCCAGCTAGCTAATGGCGTCCCCTGTGCGCGGGCCTTCTTTAATTCCCATGCTTGGGGAATAAGACATATGGCGAACATGACGTATTTCCTTCACCGCAACTAACTTCGCCGGTCTGAGCTTTTCTTCGTCACACAGCTACAAAAACGGAGACTATTTTAAAAGAAAGCTACAACTTTTACTTTCTCGCTAATGCTTACGCAGTATAGAGAAAGTATTGTAATGCTGCGGGGAAAATGGCGAATTTTTACAGAAAAACTATTATTGTCGGGCCCTGGTATTACCCATGCAACTTTTCTTGAATGATGACCTTGCTTCCCCCTCATTAGAGCAATAAACAGGTGAAGACCAAAGCTCACAGCGAGCACTGATGACATTCAAAACACATTTTCACTGGCGCTTAAGAAAATGTATTTACTGTTGAAATCGAGAACTCCTGGTCGTATTTTTCTTAACAATATCTATAGAAATAGTCAAAGCAGATCCAGAGCCATTGCAGGAGATACCTCGAACTCCTGGGAAAATTAGAACTCAATTTATTGAGAAAGTTGCGAAGGCATGACTGATATTCCAGAGATTGGCGTTGCTTCATAAAATCTAGTGGACGATGTCGTAACTAATACCCTCACTCTATCCGCATTTCTCCACGCCATCGTTCAAGAAACGTTGCACGATTAATAACGAAAAAATGGATAAATGTTGTCCTTATAATTATTTAGTAAACTAGTGGACTCGGCAATTCATCGTTATTGCAATGTATTACACTTCACACGCTACCGTTCAAGTGATTGTTAATCACGTTTTACGCTACGTTCTGCAAATATTTTAATAGATGAAAGACTTTCTCGCGAGTATGGGTTTGTTCTACATCCTGGTTTGGACGTGGTTGTAAAGTATCTTAATATTAAAACGTTCTCCCTCACGTTTGGGCATGTATTCGCTATGAAGCTGTCATGGGGAAATTTGATTTACTTGTCCGAGATAACTGTCAAGAAATAATTCCGGCCGATATTTCACAATCCCAGGGGCAGAATATGCAGTGAAGACGCACTTAATACTTGAGGGTGCGGCGGGTTGCGTAGAGCTTCTGTTCAGGGGCGCTTGAGTCAGCATAAACGCATAAAATCATCAGCGCGCGTCTATGTAACACAGACATTCGCAGATTCCTATTGTACTATGGCCATATTCTTTGCACAAGTGTAAATAATAAGTTGATAAAGTTTTATCGCAATCGAATGAACGGTATGACAGTACATAAAATTCGAACAAACATGGATTTCTCGTATACATATGTATATACGAGAGTAATACAGAAAGTTATGTAATGCTGCGGAAAATCGATTTCGATATTTCAACGGTTACACGTTTTGGGGCCCCCTTATACCGAAAAAAATGTTTTCAAAAAACGTCCGTTCATCCGTCTCTGTCCGTCTGTCGTATGTGAAGAAACCTCGCGCCTAAACCACAAGTATGATCTCTTCCAAATTGAAGAAACCCCTGTCTATCTGGCTCTAGTTGAAGTTTTGAGACTTAGAAAAAACTTTCTTTAAAATTTGGGGGACCGGATTTTTCCCCGGACATTTTCAAACTTTTTTCAAAAAAGGCTCAAAATGTTTTCTTTAAATTTATTGTAAGAATAGAGTAAAATACACTTATAAAGGTGGAATATGTCCTATTTTTACGGTTAACTCTTAATTTTTGAACATTGCAAAAGTTAGATTTTTTTCGGCTTCTTCCTACAACTATAAAAATGGAGAACAGATTTTTCCTTCAAATGAAATTTGTTGCTCATAAATAGTTCTTTCATTAAGGTCTTGTAGATTTTTTTAAATTTTACTAGTTTTCGTGCAATAGTGCATGAAATAATTGCAATTTAAAAAAATAACAAAAACAAGATTTTCTCAAAATCGGCTCCAAATTATTTCTTTAAATTTTTGGTATGCATAGTGCTAAATGCACTGTATAAGATGACATAAACGCCATATTGCTCTATTATGTTTTTTTCAAAAATTAGAACAATGTAATTATTTTGACTTGTCTCTCACGTCGGTAATATTAACTTTAGAGGCGATTTCTTCACATTATTCTACTTATGAATAGATGTGCTTTAAATAATGTCAAATGAAGTTTCTCGAAATCTCAACATTTTTCTGTTAAAATGAGCACAAACTTATGCATTTTCAGAAAAGCTTAAACGGGATTTTCTCAAAAATGACTCCAATTTTTTTTCAATCTTTTCCAATGGATAGTGCTAATTGCACTGTTTAATATGACGTAAAGTTCATTTTGGTGTATTCTTTTGTTTTTTCAAATATTACACAAAGGTAATTTTTTTAAATATCTCTCACGCCGTTAATATGCACATTTCCATCTATTTGTATACATTATTAAATTTTTGAGTGGAAGATCTTCAAATTACTTCAAATGAAGTTTTTCGAAAACTGAATAGAAACATAGGTTCAAATTTCGCATTTGCAGTAACGCTTATCGCCGTTGTGTTAAAGATGGCTCCAAATATTTCAATGAAAATTGCTATTTAGGATTAGGTTTTAATCTTCTATAATATTCTTAAAATAATATTTCGGTTCCTCTATTTGGAAACCGAAAAATTGAGAAAATTTCAAAAAGCGTACTTTGGGTGGCGCTAGATGGCAGCTGGGAAGAAGGAAGGGCAAGACTATACACTACCAGTCCACATCAAGGAATTTAGAAAAGTTTACTACGAGAAAGTCTGTGCCATTCTGTAGCACCTCTAGTTATATATGAGATTACTTTCTATAACACGTTGTATAGTCAGAATCCATGTTTTGAGGATCTTGATATCGAAAAATTGATTAATGGCAAAACGTCTGTCCGTCAGTCCGACTGTCTGTGAACAACGCTAGCGGCTAAACTGCTGTCAGAATATTCACCAAAATTAATAGTTCCCAACCGATCTGGCTGATGTCACGGTCCCTAGAATTTGAAATGAATATTTTAATTTTGGGAGGTACTTTACATGAAGCCCCTGGGACTTTTCCGCAATTTAAAAAAAATGTCACGAAATATTTTATTAAACTTTGACCTCGGATAGCGTATAGGTCGCTTAAGATGTTTTGATCGATGATTATGGTATTCAAAAATTGCATTCGCACGTAATCAAGGCAGGCTTGCGTTAAAGTATTCTTGCTTTTTTGTATTGTGGGCTGCAAATACTGTAGCAGTTAAATTTATCCATGTTTGTTTCATTTGTAAATGTAAGAAATGACTACTTCCCTGATAACCGAAATAAATGCCACACCAAGATAAGCACGAGAGGCGCTTCGTTTGAATTTGTTGAACTGGCGTTGTCAAGTTATACCTGAGGTGCTAGTCGGTCAGAAATTGCAATATTTCAATATTACGTCTCACTATTTTCACTAGTGAGAGAAAGTATGCGCTGTAGTAGAACTGCTGGATTTTTTTTTTTTTTTTTTTTTTTTTGCCTCGACCAAGAATAGAATTCGGGACCATCCCACGGGAAGCTAGTACGCTGCCCATGAGCCATCCCAGAGGCTATTGTCTATCGTAAATATAATGAAATAGTTTCTTTCTTCCTTTATAGAATCAAAGTAGAGCATGGTTAAGGTGTTTTCGACCTCTGGACCAAGGCACTAAACAGCCGGAAGCGATTTCCACTTTAAGGCCGCCCATTTTTCGATTAAGATTCTTAGGGTTCAACTGAAATGTAAGGGTGTTCCTAAAAATGAAAATCCATTATGCATGTCTCACACGATTCTCAATCATGATACACCGTTATCGATACCTCCTAGCCAGTCATGTAAGAATACAAGTACAAACCAGAGCGGAAACTGATCGCGACCATACCCTCTTTGATCGCGACATGCACTTGTATGCACTTGTGAACGCCTCGGAGAGTCTGCGCCGGTAGCCAAGCTCCATGGAGTTAAGCAGTTCGAGATATTGCGGGGCCCTGAGAACTAATGGCGCTGATCCCTTGGCCGATAGGAATAAAGGGCAATGATTTGACGTGACGTATGGCTAACATCAAAATTTTACTGACGTATGACTGACATCATCCGGACGATGATTGTTTAAGGTTAATCGAGAAGTTGAGATGTGGAAGAAGGTAGAAGATGACAATGCCATTTTGCAATTTCTTCTAACCCTAACACTCCGTTTTGACTGTTAAATCCGATTGACCATCATCAATTGATTGATTAGTGATTCCGGGCGCGTCAACTAAGGTAATTAGTACCGTAAGTGTAGTGCATGTTTTTTATCGCCTGATGTGGTGGTCCCCAGCTGGCTAGGGAGATACGGCGCCGACTACGTCGATTTGTGGGAATTTTCCCCGATCATGTATCTTCCATCAGCGTGACAAGCTCTAAACTCCCGACAAGTGAAGTGCAGGTGAATGTAAGGGGGTGAGGAAAGGACATGGAAGATCGCTCGCGGTCCGTGGCCCGTTTGTTAGAGTACTGCTTCGGCATTCGCCTTATGTTGATGTTAGCTGACAAGCTAGTGTCGAAAACCATCTTAGGGACTCAAAACCTAGGACCTCCCGGTCAGAGGTCCTGCAGTGACATTAGTTGATACCCGGAGCCATCTCTGCCGGTACAATATTCGATTGAGATATTGACTTTCGTTACTAAAGAAAATTAGTAAAAACTACCTACATTTGTGACTACGCCCCCCCCCCCCCCACTTGGTTGCGCCACTACCTACTCAAATCAATCATAGGTGTGCGCAGAGGGGTGAGCAGGGGTACGCAGCCACCTTTAAATTTTGATAGGATCCCGTGGTCTCACGTAATAAAACATGTTATTTCCGCAAATACGTCAAATTCCCGATAAAAGGGACGAATAGAACGGATAGATACATTTTAAGCTTTACAGTGGTCTTATTGCCTATAGATATAAAAATTGAAAAAAATCTGAGATTTACACGATTGTAAATGTCAACACTTGTGCTGTAATCATTAACTCATTGACTCTAGTTTTCAATAATTAAAATTAATTTTATGTTTATTTATGATTTTTTTGTTTTTGCAAAAAATAGTTGGTAATTGCCACTATATTGCAAAATAATCTAACACTTTGAAGGCCCGTGAACAAACTTTGGAATCTTCACTTGAAAGGTGGTCAAATTGGATTCAAAGCCCCTCACAGAAACACCTAGAAATGCGCCAAAAAATAAAGTTGAAATAAAGTTAAAATTCTGAACAAATACAAAACTACCCGAAAATTGACTAATCGTGGCCCAACGTATCAAAAGTCAATTCGCTCTACTTCGTATTAATAAAGTGACGTTTGTTCAACTGGGTAAGTGGAGGAGCGTCCAAATGAAACAATTATATCAGGGTAGGATTGTTACAAGTGGGAGAGAAATCAAAATTTTGCGAACGGGTTTTTCTTTAGTTGACCATATGCTCGGTAGTTTAGTGGTAAAATTATATCATTTATCTTCCAAGGTAAAATCAGATTAGTGAGCTACAACTTGGCAACACTACTTAGGTTGAATCTAGCGAACGAGTCTTCAATGCTGCTGAACGAAAGACCTACTTTGGATGAATCGTTCGGATCCGAAAGTTACGTGACCGAACGTCTACACGTAATGCACTTTGGTCACGTAATTTTTTTTTTTATGACTCATCAATCGACTTCACCTTCGTCTTCTCGTTACATCATTTTGTCCCACGGCTTGCGGGTTTCCAAGATGTACTGTAATTTCACGACCTTAATAGTCATTATTAATTTTCAAATGCCATATCCCAACGAACCTTAAGCTCATCAAGTCATTAAAATAACGTGCTATTCAATTAAATGTTCGGTTTCATTCCAAAGGTTAATTGTCCCGTCTCATTCCCTCAAACCACGGTTCAACATCATTTAGCGCTTTCCTTTACATAATAAGCCTACCAATGTCCAGCGCACGGCGAAGGTGACGTCGAAAGCGGTCCGCAGAACTGAAGGAAGCCTTGTTTGATAGTTTTCATCATATTGCTGCGTGAAAGGCACTAGAAAGCTCACAACATCCCACAATATCAATTTCGTCACGTTTGTCCATAGTTGGCTAAAGGCTTTATACTCAAATAATAAATTTAAATACAATACACTTGTGCCATGTTAGTTTGGGTTTTAAAAGTATCAAACAAAAATTGTGGCAATACTATTAAAACAGATCTGCAAAGAGTTGCATTAAAATGTAGGGTAGGATGTAGTTCTTGCACCCTATATAGCATGCACATGTATGCATGTTATCAAGGGTTATGGAACCAAAGGGGAGAAATGCCATCTCACTGAAGTAAATACTCTTAAGATTTGTAAACTCATCACTCTTAAAATATAATTGAAAGTTTATTTTTATAATCAATCATTATTTGTCTTAATTTATAATTTAAATCTAATCCATTCTTTGCTTAATTTCTATTACTTGGACAGAATTCAATTTTCATACCATATTGTAATGATCTTCCATTTATCATTTACCCAAGTTCAAATATTCTCAGCACTCTCACTGCACATTATAAATTTGAAACACCTGCTTACATGTTAAAAAATGGTTTATTCATAACAGTTCACGAGGTATCAACACTAGGTAGAAGAAAAGTTTCAAAACTCAATCTGAGTAAAAAAATGTAAAGTTTTTAACGTCAATATTCCAATATACAAGCTATATATCCAGTAAACAAAATAGTACAGCTCTTTGAACTATAATACACACCACAGTAATTGCATTGATGAAATGTCAGACATGGTTCATTGAATGCTGCAAGATTCAATGATTTATCAGACTTATAAATACGGTCAGGAAAAGCAAGCATATTAACTGTAGAAGCGCTTGCTGCTGTCTTTTGCATGTTGCATCAACAGATCACATGGTTGGAAAGGAGCACCATAAGCTGCATTGAATTCCTCCATTTTATTAACTAGTTTTCCAGCACCATACCAATCGACCCATCGGAATGGTCCACCCGAAAATGGTGGGAAACCAAGGCCAAAGACAGCACCAATGTCACCATCAACCTATTCAAAATTTCAAAATTAACAATGAAAATACCATAAAAAAATCTATGCATATGGCATTATATTTACTATTACTCACAGGTCCTTTCAGAATTCCTTCTTGAAGGCACAGAACAGCTTCATTAACAAATCTTGAAACCAATCGAAGCTGACGATCTTCATCAGTTGAACAACCACGCGGCTCAAGATGGAACTTATTGAAAATGGCAACAGCATCTTCATTTACATCACGATCTTTGCGTCCCTTTTCATAAATATAGCAGCCTTTGCCAGATTTACGACCTGAAAAAAATTACAACAATATTATAGAATAAGGGCAGGAGTCACAAGTCAAGTGCCAGATTATTCTGGGCAAATCTCCAAGTTGGAAGTAGTTCCTTGGCACTGAAGATGCATAACTATTATGTCACATACAGTAGTAGTTATCCTTCAGTTTTATACAATTATATCATATCATCATGGATATTTAGTTTTAAGATAAAAACACACGAGAAAAAAAATCTTTCTTCTCAACATCATGTTTACTTACCCAAAAAGCCTTTTGCTACCATCTCCTTGAGCACTTCAATGCTACCTCCACTAAATCTCTCCCCAAACACCTCTCCCAAGTCTTTTGCAATATGAGCAGCCACATCCACACCCACTTCATCCAACAACGTTGCTGCTCCCACAGGGAAGCCAAAGGTCTTCGTGTATTTGTCCAAATCCTTAGGGGATACACCCTCCTGAACAAGGCGCAAGGCTTCAGATTGCATTGTTGCAAGAATTCGAGTGGTGTAGAAACCAGGACCATCACCAACAGTAATGACTACTTTGCCTTGTTTCAGTCCCACGTCTACTGCAGATGCTGCAGTATCTTTTGATGTGGTAGGAGTTGTAATAATTTCAAGCAATTGCATTTTATCTACAGGAGAGAAGTAATGCATTCCAACAACCTGGGTGAAAAAAATATTTTTTTTAAAAAAAATATCTAAAATAAAAATAACAATAAAGTCAGAGTTTTTTGAAGCGTGCTCTCCAAAATCCAATGAAAATGCCTTATGCCATCACAACCTCATCCCTTATAACTTCTTTAAACCAAATTCAATAACAAAAATACTAAAATAAATCTGAAATTTCTAATATAACTTTTTATTGTAACGATTTTGGTCACTGCTTCATGCATATTTTAGTGTTGAAAACAGCTCACTACCAACAATCATAATTCCACAGAATGAACTAAGCTAGGAAATGAAAGAAGTACTGTGTTCAACATCAATGGGCATACATAGTGAGCACAATCAAAAATGTTAGGAGCTGTAAACCTTTTCCTCCAATAAAAATATTTTAAGGTTCTTTCTAAACCACTGATAAGTAGCAAGATCATCTATGTTTTCCTACAAGGAATTTTTGTAAATCTCACCTTTTCTGGTCGTTTGCTTCCTTTAGCAACCTGTGCTATTGGCAAAGCAGAAGTATTTGAAGCAATGATACAGTGCTCAGGAACAACCTGTTCCACTTCCTGAATGACTTTATGCTTGATCTTCAAATCTTCAAAAACAGCCTCTATTACCATATCACAGTTTTCGAATCCTTTATATGACAATGTTGGTTGCAAGTTTGCCATAAATCTATCCCTTTCAAGACTGCAACAGATCCCATAGGTTACAACTTACATCTTGTCAGTTGTTTTAGAATTTTAATTTTATATTTTGAAGGGACGGGAATAATACGTTATTTTAAAGTTACTTACGCAATAAGTTTCTTTCTCTTCACAGCTGTGTCCAGCCCAGTTTGTATCTGACCCTGTCCTCGTGCCAATCCCTGAATACTGGTGTCTTTCAGAATAACATTATAACCTTTGTCAATGGATACATGAGCAATACCCGCACCCATCAAGCCAGCACCTAATACAGCAATGTTCCTGCAAAACAAAGTTTAATGAATTGCACACAAAAAAAATATATACACAATAAAACATTCTCAAACCGCAAACACTTACTTGACTGGACGTTGAGGTTTTCCAATTCTGTTCTTCTTGCATTCTGTCTGAGCCTTAAACAGTCCCATTAGGCCTTTGCTCTGAGGAGTCATCGCAAGATCCCCAAAGCCCTCACTCTCAGCTTCATATCCAGCAACTGGGCCCTTCTCCAATCCAGTTCTGATTACTTTCAGAATCTACAAATAATAAAAGATAGAACTTAGAACGGATAAGTAATATCATTTGAACATTTATCTTCCCAGAGTTCAATTAAGCTTGGAAAACTTAAGTTGTTTTTCTTCAACAACTCTAAAAAATAATCATGATTGAAAACTAGCTTAATCATAAGTATTAAAACAGATTACCATAATTATCATTTATAATATTTACTGAACATCGAATCATAGCTTTTATTACTCCGATTTCTTATTCTCCATGCAATTGCATATCAATTTTTCTTTGCAAATACTAGGGCAATATTTGGCATTTGGAATGCCAGTCCATTGTTCAACTTTACTAGAGAAATTTTCTGAAATGACAAATTGCATAGATCAGGATTTACTTGAAAATTAGGCATCTCACCCTCAGAGGAGCGGGATACAGTCCACCAGTCATTTTCTTAACTTGTGCCTCAGCCTTGCCAAAAATCTGGTCTCTGACCCAGTTGTACTTCAGAGCCAAAGCCATGGCTTTATCCATTAGAGACTTAGGAGAACGATCAACTTTCATTTCACCAGTTGCTAGTTTCTTCGCAATTTGAACCGAAACTTCCTCCAAATGCTGCATTGTTCTGCAAGTCGTACAAAAGGCAATTTTAAAATCAAAACAAAACAGGCTCGTAAAAGTTAAAATTATGCGCATTTTACCTTCAATTTCTGTCTTATTTTAACTCAAGTTTACAATTTTTTCTTAATTGTGCCAAATTTATTTAATACATTAAAATTAATTATCTGGCACAACTAACAAAAAATTGCAATGTGTGCTAAAATATATAATTCAACATTCCATTTTTTAGCTCTCACACATAAAATTCAGAGTTCACAACAGAAAATAATTTCATATAATAAAATTGATTTAATTCTAAATGTCACAGCTTCTATTTTCAGTTATTTCAGAACAAATGATTTAATAACCAAAGCTTCAAATTTCAGAATGAAAAATACATTTCAGGTTATTAAACACAATTACTTCATATTAGAATGTAACTAACTGTTCAGTCTTATTAACAGTCATCTCTTCAAATGGGGAAAAAGCAAACAAATAATATAATTAAAACCTGGAAATACTTTTAAATGCAAGTGTTGGGTATATGAATTGTATCCTGTAGTTTCTCACAAAATGCTTTTGTATAAACATTTATGCCCGTTTTCATAACAGCTACACGTTGTGAACACCCACTGTCAATGATCAAAATATTTTCAGGGTCCACTGAAAAACATTCCTCTCCACCTGCATACCATAATTCTAATACTCAAGACATTTTCTGCATTACCCATTTGAAAATGTTCCAGAATGTTACAAGCATTGAACATGAAACAGTGAAATCGCAAAATAATATCATGCTGTCCAATTATAAAATAAAGTTTAAAAACAGATAAAACATTCATCATCTATGATTAGTACCATCAGATTCCTCCTTTGACATATCCCACATAACCTGATACTGTATCATGCAAATTACATGATTTTCATAGTATTCACAATAGTTAATAGTTAATCGAATTTAGATGAAATTCATAAATAATTTATCAATCCAGATCTGCTTAAAGATGCATGCACATGTTGGAGAAAAAACTTTTTCTCTCTTTAATGGCAACTATTTCAATAAATACTAGTTGCAATCTTCACATGAATTTGATTGTCATTTAACAACTACAGCCACAATGAAATATTTCATTGAATGATCTATTTTTTACCATTCAAACACATATAATTGAATCACATAAGTTAAATAAAATGCTAGGTAACAAAACGACCTTTGCAGTGAATACAAAAATGCTTTTAAACAATTTTCAGAGATGACTAACATGTACACAATCGCCAAATTTTGAACACGAGTCAATATAAACAGTAAAAATATTTAAATCCGATTTGCCCAATTACAACAGCAATACGAGATGAAATGTTTTCTGTAAGAACATGAAAGTGCCCCACCTGTTCTCAGGAGAATCAATCCCAGGTCCAAGGGGATTTACAAGCAAGTCAACAACACCCAATTTCTTGGCTTTATCAGCTTTGAGAGTCCGACCAGTTAACGCCATATCCAGGGCATTTGGAACTGGTGTAATCTTTGGAAGTCGCTGAGTTCCACCTCCACCAGGTAACAATCCTAGCATCACTTCCGGTAAACCCACTCCTGTCTTGCGATCTTTCACAGCAATACGATAGTGGCAGGCCAAAGCAACCTAAAATACAAGAATAATTACTCCACCATCCTCAATCACCCACTTCATTAAACACTATTATTTTTACCTCTAAACCTCCTCCTAAACATGATCCCATAATTGCTGCTACAACAGGTTTTTTACTATTTTCAATGGAGGCCAGAATTCTCTGCCCATCTCTGGATACTTTGACAACTTCTTCTTTCGTTTTGCATGACTGCAGCATACCAATATCAGCTCCAGCAATGAAGCATCCTGGCTTCCTTGAAATAAGGACAGCAGATTGTATACTCGGATTAGCATCAATTTGTCGCAAAACCTGTTCCATTTCTTCCATAAGTCCATGATTCAAGGTGTTGACCTATAATCAGCAAGACAAGTCATATACACTCACCCTGGATTATGTAATCTTTAGCAGACAATAAAATGTGTACAAAATTTAATTAATACTTCTAAGTAAATTAATTATTGTATTTACCTTAGAATCAGGCATATCTAACCCTACAACACATACTCCATCTACTATTTTACACTTTGTATACACATTGTCACTGGTCAAGGAGGCATATAACCTGACAGGTACAGGTGCTGAAAAAAAAGCAATGATGACTTTGAAATATTAACAATAAGAAAAATGTTAATAGTCTATTGCCTACTATTTTAGAACTTCATTTCAAAAGGGAAAAAAATTAACATAAAAACCTCCGAATACAACAAACTCTACTTATTTCATCACAATAAATGAGTATTATTTCTGACAAGCTACGGGACAAAAATTACACAAAAATATTACAAGTTATTAAGTTGGATCGAATACTCTCTCAATCCCGTTGAATAAATAAATGAAAATGAACATAGTTCAAAGTACGACCTATTTATACATACTGCAAGTAGGGTACATCATATATACCTATTAACCGTGAGAATCTTGTGTTCGTTCTCGACACATTATTAACAAGCCCCATCAACCTGCAACAAGCCATCTTCGGATATCCTTTCGTTGCCCCTGGATTCCCAAAGAGGCGGATCGACGACCGGACCACCCCAGACCGCCACGGACGGCAGTGAACGATACAGAGAACGCCTTTCGGCACCGGGTGATCCGTCCACGGAGTTCCAAGGGTCCAGAGTACGATATGCCGTAATCGGTTCGTGAATTACTAAGTGAATGACCACGCCACAGAACAAATAACTGAACTACAACGTTGCCGTTTTTTAAGAATGAATATTTATTCCGTCTATTTTAAGAAAAATATTAAGTCTTTACAAAAGAACTACGTACATTTCCTAATTCAAAGTCTGCTTTAGGTGTAAATTTTATTCATGAAGACCTAATATCTTCAAGATGGCACTCATGTTCTGATAATTTTGACTTATATGTATTTCGTAAAATTCCTCGCGTGTTAGTTCTACGTGTTTGGGCAGTTTATTACCGCATGAAGCATGCGAGAAATTGGAAGATACGATAAAAATGTATGATTTAATCGTAGATTTATACTTTCTCGCCCTTCGAAGTTCTTCATAAGAAAAAGTTATGCAATCGTTCGCCGGAAAACGGTGTTGCTAAATTAAGAAAAAAATCTCTAATAAGTGGTGTAGTTGAATCCATGTTTTATGGGTCCTTAATACCCAAATATCGATTGACGGCAATACATCTGCCCGTCCGCCTGTGAACAACGTTAGCGGCTGTACCGTTCAGCCTATTTTCTCTAAAAGTGATATTCCTTAATCGATCTGGCTGATGTCGCGGCCCCTTGAATTTGAAAGTGATATTTTAATTTCGGAGGGGACTTTACATGAAGCCCGTGAGATATTTTCAAAATTTTCAGAAAAATAGGGCCATGGATGTTTTATTTTATTATTGTGTTAAATAATTTTTTTATATTCCTTATTCCGATGTAAATACCCACTGTATATTTTAAACGAATTTTAAAATATCAATATCTAGTATAATCTTTACTATAATCTGATCCACGCGGAGAATGGCCAATTTGAAACGAATGTAAAATCTCTGGAAATTGTTTATACAATGCGCCCGACTTTGTCCAAACCAATCTGAATTGTGTTTACAATTCTGAACTTATAAATGCTTGAAACTATGGATCGTAGTAATTTATTAATGATAGACCACCATATTCTTTACAATTAAATATTACTTACGTAGGCCAACGAAAGAGGAGGAGAACGTAGTATGTGGATGCTGAAAATTTGTTCTTTTAAGAATAAACACAAGATGGTTGATCTGCGGAGTCTATCAGTAAATATCGGCCTTTTTGCTTCGATAACACATTTCCATTATTCGTTGTTGCTCTTGCATGTATTATTTACAATATTTTACTTTTATAAGTTACTGAGCTTGCCGTCAAATTTAATAGTTATTTTTCTAATTATAGGCCTTTACTTTAATAAAAATTGTCTAATAATTTCGTCGCAAAGATGTTTTTCGAGGCGCTTACAATTTATGAAATTGATAACCTCCACGTAGCCCGCGCTGCTGCGAATCTTTCCCGAAGAATCCCGTCGACCACCAGTAATCTTCTGACCTTTCTTGATGCTGAAGTTTCGTTCAAGTTAAATGTTCTAAATCTAATATTAAACAATGTCTACTGTTCACATAAATAGTCACTCGCATTCCTCAGATGGACATCCCTACTCGAGACTGGTTTCGTTTACGACGACCAAACGTTCCATCTGCCGAACTTATAAAATGACAGTCTAGCTTTACATGTGCTCACGACGGTGACTAACAATATTCTGATGTGCTCGCAAAGCGACCAGATGTCTCCTGACAAAATCATGGCTCCGATGCTACATGTTACATTCGTTTACGCTTGTTTATCATATTTTTGTTAGTAATTGTATCATTCGTTGTAACTCGTTTCGTGATGGTCAGCCCTTATTAAAATCTTTTACCATTGTCTTCCCATGTCGCTTGTATTTCGTTAGGTGACGCTTCAAAAATGAAAAAGGATAAAAGCGGCATAAACAAGGAATGTGATCTCTTTGTCCAAACGGCTGGTTCGCCGAAAAGAATGACTCCATACGAGATAGCTGAGATTTTTAACTAAGCATTTTCTAAGATTGCTTCCGTAGGAAACGGAAAATCTGCTTTCAAATCCAGAGGACTGTGACCTTTAAATGCTGCAATCTTTAAAACAGACCACACCACCTAACCGGAGCTCTACGAGTCGTTTGTCTCAATCTTCCATAGAGATCTCATCGATTTGCATGAACAATGCAAGGGACAATTCCTGTATAAAATCATTTATTTGCTTCACTGACGTTTAATCAAATACCACTGTCATATCTTGTAAAGAGTGTAAAAATGTATCACACCTGGACTGTGCCGATTGTGATATTAAGCGTCTTTTATTTGTAAATTTTGTGCTAGGAAATTATTTATAATGTACAAAACATAAATGATGGATTTGTCGATCCACAGGAGTGGAATCAATGGAATTAGATTGCAATTTCATTGAGATAGGTAAGTTATGTCGTTAGTACGGATTAAGTTTGCTACGGCTTCCATTACCCAGGTGATCGGGTAATGAGAGTCAATCGACTCAGTTTGGTTTTTCTCTTTTTACTCATAAAAGAAGTGTCCGTTTGCTTTTTGTTTTAGATCTTTTATGGATCAAATATAACAGAATCAACATTAACAACAAGATTAACAAACATCGTTTCTACGGCATTCTTATTTCACATTTTCCTTTGTATGTTCCCATTCCCCCGTTCTCCCCTACTTTACATGAAGCACTTAGGACATTTTCAAAATTTTCAAATCAATGGCTCCATCGTTTTTTATTACATTTTGTTATTTGGTAGTGTGATAGACGTTTAAGAGAATAGTGCAAGTCTCATGTTGGTTTAAAATCCTGATTTTCCGAAGATTGCAAAAGTTCAAAATTTTTCGGAGTCTTCTTATAAGTAAAATATTAAAAATTGATATTTTTCCTCAATGCAATGTTTATTAAAGATATATTTTGAAAGAAGGTCATGAACAATTTTTCGAAAATTTGAGTACTTTTCGCGTAATTTAATGTGAAAATACGGGGGAGAAAGTAAGTGCTATGTTAGCACCACTAGTAAATTAATACAGTGAAATGCCTGTGGAAGAGCATCGAATAACAATCACTACATACATTTTCTTCAATCAAATTATCTCTCAGAAAACTATTAACAAGCTTGCTTTTCACACCTGATAAATTGGCACACAAATTATTCCCTTCTGTTAGTGAAAATGTTCATGTCATTCATTGTTATTTTTATGCTTTCTCATTAAGGAATTAGTTTTTTTGTCGCGAATTGGCCATCCTGGAACCACCGAGATCCAGTCATTTTCTCCCGAGGACGTGACCTTTTTTTTGGGGGGGGGGGTTAGTCGTAGGTTTAATGGGTGCAAGTGATGTGTGACGTCCCCAAGTTTTTCTCTTTTAAAAAATTTCCGTTAAGAATATTTTTGTATTCCTTAGGGATACGAGTATATTTTTGTTCCGTTAGAACCGCCTTTTTTTTCTTCTCTCTCCCTCTCTCTCTCTCTCTCTCTCTCTCTCTCTCTCTCTCTCTCTCTCTCTCTTTTCGTGCGCTTTCGGATAGGTGTTTGTCGCCTGACTGAATGTGACGGGCTTAGAAACATCCCTTACACGGCCTCGCTTAACGAAGCGTGGACATTGAATCACGGATACGACGCTTGTTGTCGCATCTCGGTCTTCTCATTGGTGCTTCTGTCAAATGGAAGAAAATAATAGAAGATAATACTGGAAACTCGTCGAATATTTTGCCGCCAGTCAGAAACAGCACTCTCCAACGGTTCGAGGTGTAAACTACAGAGCTCAGCTGGATTTGAGAGTGCGAGCACGGGCAGTATCGTTATTAACAAGGAAGTGAGAGAGAGTATACTTTGTTGGTGTTTCTTCAGTGTCTGTCAGGACTTCTTTTTTATTATTTTTGAAAAGTTCCCTTTTGTATAAATGGCAGAAAGAGGTTGTGATTGTAGTGCCTACGGAAGTAATAATGACATACTGCAAAATTATCACAAATCATTTTATTGGTTTCCTAAATAATAATAATAATAATAATAATAATAATAATAATAATAATAATAATAATGATAATAATAATAATAATAAAAATGCCGATCCGGATAGCCGAGATTGGTAAGGCAGTAGTGCCGTGACGATCTCGGACGGAAGGATCGCGGGTGCGTGTCCCGCCTCGACCATGCGGTCGTGTGTGATTGTACATTTAACCTTCATCATCATCACCATCATCATCATTTCATACTTCATCCCCTCAGGGCTAACAACCCTGGGGTGAAAAAATGGATTCGGCATAAAAGTGCTGATCCTCCCCCCCCCCAAAAAAAGGTCACATCCTCGGGAGAAAATGACTGGATCTCAGTGGTTCCAGGATGGTCAATTCGCGACAAAAAATAATTCCTTAATGAGAAAGCATAAAAATAACAATGAATGACATGAAGAACATTTTCACTAACAGAAGGGAATAATTTGTGTGCCAATTTATCAGGTGTGAAAAGCAAGCTTGTTAATAGTTTTCTGAGATTTCTGAATACTTGAACTTTTGTTCTTTAATAGCATATTGAATGAACTCACCGCCAGAAAAAAATTAGCTTCCAAAAGTTGGTCATATAAAGCATTCCACCCAATTCAATTAATCGCAATAAAAATCAAATTACGATTAATTTCCCACTTACCTTCAAAATATATGTAAAGACAAACTGGCACAGACGGACATTATTCATAAATATGAAGTTCTATTTAATGTAACAGTTTAAATTAAGAATATCTAATGATTTTCTTGTCCTGTTTTCAAACGCAAGAAGTAAGTTACAATGTCGTTATAATAAGCCCCAAAAGTAGGTAATGCTTCACCCAGCAGGATGTCTAACCTCAACAGCGAATTCATTACGTTGCCCCTTTTTTCTGCTCAAAGGTGGAATACTATGAACGTGTGTGTGTGTATGTCTGTGTATACACGTTGCAACGTTGAACATGGTACAGCACCATAGTTGATAGATTGATATTTCCGGGCACGTCAACTGGTACGGTCAGTAGTCCCCTTTATGAAGTGAGTGTTTTTTCGAGGGAGGTAGCAGTGTTCCTCCCCCGCTGGATGGTGAGATCCAGCGCCACCTCTACACGTCGGTTTGCGAGGGATTCCTCCTCCAGGTATCTCCCAAGCTCTAGTCCCCCAATATGTGTTGAAATGTAGTTGCATGTTGGTGTAAATGTGTGCAAGTAAGGGGCGAGGATAGGACAAGGAAGGGACAGGAAAGATCACGCGCGGTCCGTGGCCCGTTTGTTAGAGTACTGCTCCAGCGAACACCACTGAAAGACATTTTCCCTTCTGACTACTGTTTGGGCAGCCCGCCGTACGCTGCGCTTCTGCGCCTTCACGGCGAGAAAAAAACAGCTCGTGAGTTACCGCACTCTGTCAGCCAGCTGCTGAATTAAGTAGAGCGGGGAAGTTAATACAAGTCTTTAGACCTAAAATATGCACACCAACATGCTACAAAAATATTAAAATTAGCATAAAATTCTTTAAATACTTTTTCAAAGGTATTTTCTTATTTTTACCATCTAGAGGAAGATGGAATGTGCAACTTATAATTAGATTCGTTTCTTCAGCACATTTTACTTTGATTTAAGGTACAGGATCATAAAATTGCTAAGATTTTCTGTTCTTAGAGAGTCCCTCTTATCAGATACTACAATATTATCTTAACAACATGATGATATTGTCATCTGCATTTCAATCTTTCCATGTCATATGATGGGCGCATAATTGTATTTTGACATGTATGTGTTAAGAACATTTTCTGGAAGGTTGATACGAAGGTATATATTCTCGTATGAGATTCTACATCTCATATTATCATATTATCGTTTTTATTCCATACCTCAACAAAGTTTTCTCCGCCAGACCTGGCTGTCATCTAAAAGTGTTTTTTTTTTTTTTACTTTTTTTATACAATCCATTTTGAAACTTAAAGTCTCTTAATACTTTACATTAATTAATACTTTTTTCTTGAAAATGACATATTTTTGTTCTTTAGGTTTGGAAAAATATGTAAATAAATCTCTAAAAATACAAAATACGCATTAAATGCATTAATTTTCTATATGATATTCGATATTATGCTGTGAATCACACAGATTATAAATTTTAGAAAAATATGACCATTAATAAAAAACATGCAACTGCGTGCAATTTCCAACTTTTAATCATAAGTCTGGATTTTTCCCGATTACTTGGCGCCGGTTATGCCCCACCACTTAAGTGGATTTATCTTCTGCATGAAAATAAAATAAAATAAAAAAGCATGTTAATGTTTCTTTTCGCTATGTTCAGAACCCTTCATTCACTTATTGTATTTATTTGCTTTTTTACTCGACAAAAATGTGAAAACTGGGAATATAACAATTGTCGAGTTTCCTTATTTCAAATTCGCAAACATTTTTCTCGTATCTAACGGCAACTACACTTTAAATTTTACTCCGTTGGTAGTGTAGTCTTCAACTGTTCATTTACAATTATAAATGAGATGCTCCCTCGACAGAAAAAAGGTAGAGAGACGGCTTAACCCCGCTATACTCTGCATTGTTTCAGTGGCTGGATCGGCGCAGCGTCAGGAGGGATGGAGAAACGGGTTCTTGACCGCAGCTGCGGCCGGTTCACTGCAACTGGGCTGGGGAACGAACTTGCCTGCCGGTCGGGGCACAGTTCACGGCGTACGTTGTACAGTGGTCGGGACTTCAATCGCCCCTCTAACGTACAACCGGAAAGGGATACTCGTATTCTACTCCCGGTGACGGATCGAGACATCCGGGGAGGAGGGGGGAGAAGTGGCAATCACTTCCTGTCAGTAAGCACCACACATGTCAAGTCGTAATACTTGTGGTCGACGTGCCGTATTAAGAAATTACTAAATAAAATTTACTTATTAAAAAAACAATAACCATTCAATAAATAATTTAAAAAAACTGACGGTGTATGGAAAAATACTATAAAACAAGAAAATTATAAACATTACATTTTTCCCTGAACGAAGTCAGAAGTGTGTCGGTTATTTTCTTATACTTGTAGGGAAAGTTCTTGGACTCTTAAGAGATAAAGCTATGTATGAAATTCTAGAATAAGATTACGTTCCTTCAAGTATAATTTTTTTCTCCATAATTAGTTCTTTCATTAAGGCCATGTACATTTTGTTGAACATTTTAGTATTTTTCGCGCAATATTGCGTGCAATATCTGCAATACAAAAAAAAATAACAAACACAATAATTCCTCATAAACGACTTAAGTTTCTTGCTTTAAATATTTGGTAGGGTTAGAGCTAAATGCACTCTATGAGATGATATAAACACCGTTTTGCTCTATTGTTTTTGTTGTTGTTGTTGTTGTTGTTGTTGTTTAAAAAAATACAAAAATATATTTTGTTTTACATCTCTCTCACGTCTCTAATATTTGCATTATCGGCGATTTGTTAACATTCTTTCATTTAAGAGTACTTTTGCAGTAAACGATGTCTGATAAAGTTTCTAGAAAACTTAAAATACCACATTTACAGAAACATTCAAATGTCATTTTCTCAAAAACGTCTCCAAATTACATTTTTGCATTTGTAATTTGAAGTGCTTCAAATGATTTCAAATGACGTTTATCAAAAATCAAAAAGTTGTATGTGGAAAAGAGCCTCAAATTTCGAATTTACATTGACGCATAAAATGATTTTTTTAAACGACTCCAAATTTTTCAACGGACATTGCCATATAGGACGAGGTTTTACTCTTTAATATTCATTAAGTAATATATCAATTCTGCCATTAGGAAACCGACAATTTGACAAAATTTCCAAAAATGTACTTTAGGCGGCGATAGATGGCAGCTGGCAAGAGTATGTGGCAAGTCAAAAAGCTATTCCAGAGCAAGAAAATAAAAAAAATAATACAAGAAAGTCTGTACCTTTCTGTATCACCACTAGTTACTTTCTCGCTACCGCTACCGCGGTAGGGAGAAAGTTATGTAATGCGGCGCGAAAAAAACGTCGAAGTTTGGGCAAAAACACTTATTGCTGAGGCCTTACAACGTAAAATTAGATAAATCCAGTTGCTAAATTAAAAAGCTCTAACAAGTGGTATACCAGAATCCATGTTTTGTGGGTCCTTGATACCGAAAAATAGATTGAAGGCAAAACGTCCGTCTGTCCGTCTGATGAATGTGAGCAACACTAGCGCCTAAATCATGCGCAGGATTTTTCTCAAATTGAAGAAATCTCTACCGATCTCGCATGAGTCAAAGCTCTGTAATTAAAAAAAATCATTAATTATTGGGGGCACTTTACATGAAGCCCTTTCATGAAGTAGTTTTTGCGCAATATTGCGTGCAATATGTGCAATTTAAAAAAATAACAATATTTTCAGAAAAAGGCTCCAATTTTTTCTTTAAACTTTTGGTATGAATAGTGCTAAATGTACTCAATGAGATGTCAGAAACAACATATTGCTCTATTCTTTCGTTTTTCCAAAATTACAAAAATGTTATTGACTTGTCTCTCTCGTCAATAATATTTGCATTAGCAGCGATTTGTTCACATTATTGCATTTAGGAGTAAATGTGCTTTAAATGATGTCATATAAAGTTTCTCGAAAACTCAAAAGGTTTCTGTGAAAACGAGCACAAAATTCCGCATTTTCAGAAATGCTCAAACGACATTTTCTCAAAAACCACTCCAAATTTTCCCTTTAAACTTTCCGTTCGGATAGTGCTAATTGCACTGTTAAGATGACATACAAATAATTTTGCTGTACTCTTTTGTTCTTTCAAAAAGTACACAATGCAATTTCTTTAAAATATTACCCACGCATTTAATATGCATATTTCTAGCGATTTGAATACATTATTGCATTTGTGAGGGGAAGAACTTCAAATGGCTTCCAATGAAGCTTTCGAAAACTCAGAAAATTTGTGTGAAAAAGGCTGACAAATGTCGTATTTACAGTAACACTTAAACGCCATTTTCTTAAAAGCGGCTCCATAATTTTCAATAAAAATTTCCTTACAGGCCGATACTTTACTCTTCTTTAATATTATTATAGTAATATTTAGGTTCTACCTTTAAGAAATTGAAAAATTGAGAAAATTTTGAATATATGTAGTTCGGGCGGCGATTGATGGCAGCTCGCAAGAAGCTGGGGCAACATTGCAAAGCTGGCCCAGACCAAAGAAATTAGAAAAGTAACTAGTACGAGAAAGTCTATGCCATTCTGTAGCATCACCAGTTATTCTTGAATTAAAATAAATTAAAGTCGACAAGGATGCCTAATAAATAGTGTCTGACCCATGTGGTAAGTGATTTTATTTTGCTCTCGGTTTAATGGCGCAACCTTCTTTACTCGTAAACTACAATGCCACTTTACCATTCATATCAGAAATAACCACAAATTAAAGTGTTTAAATCGGAGAGGACTTGGCTGCAAATTATGATGAACATTATTCGTATATATAGATTCAGTGTTTGTTAGTGTGATTGAACGTCGTATAAGCTGCAAATTAAATAACATTTTCCCTAGTTAAGTGAGTCTTAGAATATGTTAGGAAATGATCATAATTGTGTGTGGTATAGTCGTTTGATGAAGAGAATCATGCGAGAGATGACTGAAATATTGATAGTATATAGATTATATTACTCTAATTTTACGTAACCGTTAAAACTAGACTATAACCTCTGTTGATTGATGTTTTCTCTAAATATTATGTTCCATTACATTTTCTGCGTTGTTTGTGAATTATTAAAGCCAAAGAAGTTTTGGAGAATTCATACCAGTGTAAAAATATATTATGAACAATATTAAAATATATACATTTATCTTTGATAAAAGGAATTTTGTCAGTATATACAGTATCAAGGGTTTTCTTCTCGAAAGAAGAAAGCATTTGGCTATGTTACGAAATGAACATAATGTACGCCTACGGTGTTACGAGAGGTTTGATGAAAACAATTTGCAAAATATAAAGTATGGAATTATATAAGCTTAAATAGAGTAATTATGATTTTATCTAGCCGTTATAAACCATACGAGCAAGTTAAGTTTGTTATGGCAGCACTACTAGTGGTGTAGTTTTTGTTTCATGGCTCCCCGACGCCTGGTTTTGCAGAGCGGATACAAGCTGTAGTACAGATAAGCTTCGCCAGTTACATACTCTGCAGGGGTTATTGGTTACAGATTAATTTTTTTTTTATCTAGGGCTTTTATCCAGCCGACAGCCGGTTACCCTTTACGCCCCGATGGGACGTATATTCGACCATACACTAGACACCAACACACTTGCGGGTTCCTCTGATCTGGGGTCAGCAGAACGCGAGGCCCTCCGCGACAACACGTACATAGAAAGTCAAGGGACAAACAGCCATGCCCAAGGCGGGACTCGAACCCGCGACCCTTCGGACCGAAGCGCTGAGTCGGTACTCGCTCTTAGCCACCTCGGCCATCCAGGTCGGCGGTTACAGATTAATACTTTTTATTTTCTCGCCTTACTACGTACTCAGTAAAGGAAATGTATTGTAATGCTGCGGAGAACCAAAATTTACATCGCAAAAGTAAAATATTGATGATAGAAACTTTTTTTATTAAATGGGATCTGTTCTAAAACAGATTCTTTACATGCGATCATGTATAATTTTTTTGAAAAAACTAGTATTTTTCGCGTAATTTCTACTTGAAGTAAAAGAAATTTATGAAACAAAGTTCAAAAATGCTTCTTTTTTGAAATTTTTACCTCGGATAGTGTAAAGAAAACTTAAAACAATGGTGCAAGTCACATTTTCGTTGAACACACTGAATTTTCAAAAATGGCAAAAGTTGGAAATCATGAAAAAAAATAGCTACTGTTGTAACACCACAACGTACGCATCTTCTTCTTTTATGTAGGTTTGTTTTTCTTCACGCTTCATCCCGAGGATTCACTAGATGTTGACTGCAGATCTGTCAATCTTTCCTGCGCCCTGCCTATCTTCACTATTCTATAATCGCTCATTTGTGTGATATGTTTTTTCCATTCTTTTCACAAATTTGGTTATTTCAGTTATTTTACACTGTTTTATTACCCTGTCACTCCTGGTCTTTCCTACTATCGATCATAGTGTGATCATTTCTACAGATCTGTACAGTTGTTTTGTTTTCGTATCAGCTCCATATGTCAGAACTGGTCTTACCATTGTCTTATAGATTTTAACTTTACCTTCTTATGCTAAGGTATTAATTTTTCCAAGTTACATCTCTGATATCCTGATGCGTGAGCACCTTTCATGGCCTGCTCCCTCGTTTCTTTGCATGAATGGCGATCATTGGAAATGTCCACTCCCAGGTATTGGAACTTCATCACTTGCTGATTTTGCCTTATATCTCCAACTTACATCTTACAGGCTCCTTGGATGTAACCATTTATTTTTTTCTGTTGAAACTATCGTATTAAATAATTTTCCTGTCGTTATGAATTTATACAATAGTCTCTGCAGATTATATTCAGTCTGCTATAAGCACTGCGTCATCTGCGTACATTACTCCATGTATACGTATGTACTTTTGGAGTGATGTACGTAGTTTAAGAGTTATGTATTGCTGTGGAAAATAAATTTCGCTATTTTAATTGAAAAAACAAACATGTTTGGGGTCTCTGATACCGAAAAAGTTGTCTTTCAAACGTCCGTCCGTCTGTGAATTCCGATCCCCGTCCCTGTACGGGGGAGAGAAGTCGACAAACCCTGCAATCAAACATCGAGAGAACAATCCCATTCGAAGAGACCCCTCAAGTGTTAGGCGAACAACATCAACCACGTTTCGCAGTGGCAGTTTATGAATAACAAGAGCCACAAAACTATTCGTACGATTTTGCCCAGAATAAATATTCCCCGATACATCTGACCAGACTTAAAACCCTACGATTTAGACGAGAATTCTTTAAATTTTAGGGGGAAGACACTTTCAAAATTTTCTCAAAAATTTTTCTTTAAATTTCTGGTATGAAGAGACTGAAATACTTATAAAAATGGCGTAAGACCGATTTTCCTTGTTAACTCTGAATTTTCGAAAATTGCAGAACTGAGTTTTTGAAATTTTTTGGACTCCTCGTACAAGTACACAATTGAAGATATGGATTTTTTTCTTCAAATTTTCCGAATATTTAATCACATATTATTAAATAATGAACAAAGCACAAAAACTGCCAATCTTGTGCAAAAACACTTCTAATAGGAAATAAATTTTAATGTAAAATTTGAATCTTTAAAAACCCCTGGGTAACAAATTACAAAAAACACTGCAAAAAAATGATATGAAATTAATAATGCAAAAATGTTTTCTTGGGTAAAGAAATGTTACTGAAGAATTGGTAAATTTTGCATTTTTTAAAATATTTTCAAACATTCTTACCTATAACACCTTTGATTCATGTTTATCCAAAGTACAAATAATATACAAATCAATATTTGTGTATATCAACTTATTATGACAATAAACATTTCACTATTCACTTTATTTACAATAAATCACATTCTAAAGCTGTCCTTCAAACACCATATTCTGATGATTAATTAAGTGAAAGACTATAAGTTACAGATTGTATATCAGAAGGTAACCACAAGAGCAGATCTAATTTAAAATCTGAGGTGTGACTTTTGATATGTGAATAAATCTACTAAGCACTCAAGTTTTGAAAACTATATTACTTAGGAATATGTATAATCCATTTACTTTGATAGTTTTAATAATTTCTTTTCCATGTACACTGAAGTAACATGTTTGTGAGTTTTGCTAATCTCTTAAAACTGTCAGAAAAATAAATTTAATTAATAGCTTAAGTTCTGCTGTAAAGAAAATTTCTTTCTCTTTAAAATTCAGATTGCATTTAACAATTTAATTATTCACATGAACACAACAATAATGACTTCTATCCTCTACAGAGAAAGTAGTAATTTTCAGAAACTTGCAAAACCCTTTTTTGTTTTTTAATTTTCACTTTCAATGTGCACAACAATGATATCCACATTTTACAAAAATACATAAGAAATTATTCATTAAAAACACTAGTGGTGCTTCAACAGCACATACTTATTTTTTGCATTATTTTTAAATTTGCCATTTTCCAAATTTCATTGTGTTCAATGAAAATGAGACCAGCGCCATTCTTTTAAGCAGCCCTAGTTCTGTCCATGGAAAAAAATTAAAGTGGTTTTGGAGTAAAGTTTTTTTTTCAATTGAGTAAATTTCAAGCAGATATTGCACAAAAACAATTCATTTTTCCAAAAAATTGTATATGACCTTTTTTAAATATAGTGAAACTTCTGTATAACATTCCTCCATTTAATGTTTTCCTCTATGTTACATCCATTTTTGTCAGTCCTTACCAAAAGCCCATATACACTGTCTTCCTCTTTATAGTGTTTTCCTCTATATATAGTGTTCAGAATTCTTGGTCCCTTAAGAAACGTTTTATAGGGGTTTCATTGTACCTGATGTTTTAGAAGAGATTTCAATTAAAATCTAAAAATCACAAAAATCTCTTATCCTGAATATTGTACTTTTGCAATTTTCGACAACAGAGTTCCCTAAAACTGGGACTAGCACCAATTTTTATATATTCTTTCTTTGATACATCAGAGGAGAAAATCTAAGAAAAAAATGTTCAAAATTGCATCTATTTCATGCACAATTACATGCAAACTACTAATATTTTCAAAAAAGTTGTAAATGGCGTTATTTAATGATCTGCCTACCAGGATTTCATTCCAGGAAAAAAAAAACTTTATCTTCAATACTTTGGCAGTAGGAAGATTCCAGAAAAAAAATTGCACTATCACAATTTTTACTTTCTCGTATACATAGTAATATACGTAGTGTAGAGACAATTATGTATTGCTGTGCAAAAAAGAAAAACCCAGCGGATTTTCGGCGAAAAAAAAAAAATCATTGCCGGGCATTAAAACCAGTTGTTAAATTACGAAAAAAATCCTCTAACACGTGACGTAGCCAGAATCCATGTTTTGTGGGTCCTTGATGCCGAAAAACCAATTGAAAGCAAAACGTCCGTCCGTTCGTGAACACTGCTAGCGCCTAAACTACACGTACGATCTTATCCAAATTGAAGAATCTCTTGTTCATCTGACTCTAGTTGAAGCTTTGAAATGTTGACCAACATTTTTTAAAAAATTGGACGTACTTTACATCAAGTCCCCCGGAAATTTTTAAAATTTTCTCAAAAACGGCTCCGAATGTTTTCTTAAATTTCTTGTAAGAATAGAGTTATATACACTTATAAAGGTGGCGTAGGTCCGATTTTCACGGTTAACTCTGAATTTTCGAAAATTGCAAAAGTTTGAACTTTTTTCGGCGCTTCCTACAACTATAAAATTGAAGACAGATTTTTCCTTCAAATGAAATTTGTTGCTTATAAATAGCTATTTCATTAAAGTTATGTAGATTTTTTAATTTTTTTTTTGAAATATTTGCAATTTTAAACTAGAGGTGCTACAGAATGACACAGACTTTCTCATTGTAAAGTTTTCTAATTTCCTTTTTGTGGACTGGTACTGCACAGCCTTGCCTGCCATCATCTATCACCGCCCAAATTTTATATATATATATATATATATAATTTTCTCGACTTTTTGGTTTGCAAGTAGTAAAATCCTAATATTAACTTTAAAGTATTAAAGAAGGCTAAAACTTCGTCCTAAATAGCAATTATCATTGAAAAATATGATGCCGTTTTTAAGAAAATGGCGTTAAGCGTCACTGTAAATGCGAAATTTGAAGCTCTTTTTCACGGGAATCTATTGAGTTTTCGAAAGCCTTCATTTGAAGCACTTTCACTCACAAATGGAGTAATCTATACAAATCCATTGAAAAGTGGGTATTAGCGGCGTGAGAGATATTTAAAAAGAATTACATTTGTGTAATTTTTTATAATCAAAAGAGTACAGCAAAATGAACCTTACGTCATATTAAACAATGCAATTACCATTATCCCTAGCAGAAGTTTGAAGGAAAAATTTGGAGCCGTTTTTGAAAAAATGGCGTTTGAGCGTTTCTGAAAATGCGGGATTTTGAGCTTATTTTAACAGAAAACTATTGTTTTCAAAAAACTTTATTTGACATTATTTAAAGCACATGTACTCATGATTAGAATAACGTGATTAAACTGTCTCTAATGCAAATATTACCGACGCGAGAAATAAGTGTAAAAATTTTGTAATTTAAGAAGAAAGAAAGAATAGAGCAATATGGCGTTTATGCCAACCTATAGGGTTTGTTTGGAACTTATCAAAAACAATTTTAAAAAATTCAAGCCGTTCTTAAGAAAATCTTGTTTTTGCGATTTTTTAAAATTGCAAATATTGCACGAACACTACTAAACTTTTCAGAAAAATGTACATGACCTTTATGAAAGAAATATTTATGGACAAATTTTATTTGAAGGAAAAATCGGTCTTCAATTTTGAGGTTGTAGGAAGACGCAGAAAGAAATTCATATTTTTGCAATTATCGAAAATTCAGGGTTAACTGTGAAAATCGGACCTAAGCCACCATTATAAGTGTATTTTCCCTATTCTTACAAGAAATTTAAAGAGAAAATTTGGAAAATATCCGGGAAGCTTCATGTGAAGTACCCCAAAATTTTAAAGAATGTTTTTCAAAATCTCAAAGCTTCAAATATAGACAGCCCAGAAATAAGACTTTCTGTCGAAAATTCACATTTTCCAGCACACAATTACAATACTATCTCTTCTTAAGCAGAAAGAATGCTAAAAGGAGACGGGCACATTAGGATTAAAAATTGGATAAAAAGATAAGTTTCATTTAAAAAAAATTGTTTATTTCATGTGTGAGTTTTGATATCACAGATACAGTGCCTCTTTTTTTTCAATGGAGAAACAACATACTTTTCATACAATTAAGTGATGTAGAGATATAAAAGTTACAGGACAAAAACTTCTAATGAAATATCTGTTGATCCATTGAAATACAGCTTTCGTAAAGTCTTGCACTAAGGAAACCAGAGGCATCTTTTCACAAACCTCACTTCTCAATTCTTCGAGAAATGAAATTAAATGTTAACATAAAAAAGTACACAAACTTATTAATTTGATGCATTCTCCACAACAGAACAGGCATTCTCCCATGAAACATTATGTTTCCTGTCTCCAAGAGAATAACTGTATTTTACACAACATAAGGTTTCTGCAATTTGCACATGTGGTTTCTTAGTGCCTATAAGTTTTATTTTTTTAACATTTAATGCAGATCCAAAATTTAAATGTAGATTGTGTACAATAATTATTGCAAAGATACAATTTCCTGGGCTTGAAATATTGATTAGGAGATTGTCATACACTGTTTAGTGCTTGCTTAAACTAAAAGAAACAGAATGGTTTGTTTTGTTTTTTTTTTTGTTTTTTTTTCCTCGTCTTTCACTTTGTTTTATAAAAAAGAAAGTGAATGACAATCAAGTGTCTTCTCAAAAAGTTTATGACATTTCAGTCTGACTCAGTATGAACAAAGTATAAGGGGATATTACAATGAACATTTCTCAGTTTCTCTCCCCTGAAAATTATAAATACAATCTTGGAGAAGTAATGAACACCAATCCACACACTATCATGCAAACAAGTATGAATTATTATTGCAAATTTTCTGTGAGAGGAACATTTTTACACAATATCGAGTTCTTCAACTACTGTGGATTGATCAAGCATCATTCCTGGACCTACAATTCACAATTTTCTTCTTTACATCAGCTGCAATCACATTAACTTATGTGAATTTCTGAACTATTATCAGTTCTACAGCTCCTAAAGAAATTATTCTACAAATTACCCATTCCTAGACCAGCCAGATTAATTCTTCTCAGAAATCTTAATGTGCACTTTATGGAGGGTAATAATTCAACAAGATGGATTTAAACTTATGCTCTATGGCAGACTAATAATACATCTTGATAAGAATGTACATATTAATTGCTCATCATTCAAGTATAACCCTACAGAATTGAATCACTAAACCTACATAATGAGCAACAATATATTACTCCATGGCAGGTTTCATTTAAATTTCTATCCATTCTCAATTTAAAAAAAAAAAAAATTTAACGTAATGTAAATCTAAATTTACCAGTCATTCACTAAGGTGGCTTGCTCAAAAATAAAAATTTCAGATGCAAGATAATACTGAAAATGTGAATGAAATTTGATACAGAATCAATACAATACAAAAAAGAGAAAAAAAAATGAGGAGAAACCAAAACTATAAATTCCTTTTAAAATGTTCACACATTTAAGCCACCGATATTAAACAGTTCATTTATAATTTGCAAAGTAAGGAAACAAATCTTTTTTGAATTAAATTTTCTTAAACAAATATCTACACTACAAGCGTTTTTCATACTTATCACACACCTGGCAAATATGACTATCACACATCAGCACTGGACGTTTGGCACTGGACACACCACAGTAACTTACATCTAATACTGTCATCAAATGTAAAACTGCACTTCAAGTAACCTTCATCTGCTGACAAACTTGCTTTGGCAGACATCAGCACACACAATGCTAGTAATTCTGCATTCTTTACAAACTATCACACATTTACACTATTATTACAGACTGGAAGCATTGAATTAGCACTTTTACAAGGTAAATCTAACATATAAAAATTACATATGAACACTATTAAAACATTTTGTTGTAGATACTTATAAACAAACGATAACTCTTGCCTGAAACAGTACAGTATTTCCAAGCACGAATGCAATTAGAGTGAATTTTTGTCCTCATGCTTTTGTTCTGTTATTAAGTCACCTCAAGTAAAATATAAATCAATTGTACAGGACTAGACAGACAAATGGTACAGAAATGTTATAAAATACACTACTGTTGTGTTAAAAATTGCGGGAAACGTGAGCCAGATATGTACAATCCTTTAGCTTTACTTTACAGATACTTTATAATTTTAATTGTAATCTCTTACATTTAAGATTAAGTTGATGGTAAAAATTCCTTTTCTAATTTCTAGACAATACCATGAAACAAAATCTATCATTTCGCCTATGTTTTACCATTTTACTGTTACATTGGTGCCAGTGTATATGTTAGATTTTATATTCTTCTCAAACTACCTACTGTTTTAGCAAGATGAAAACACAAAAATGTATCGAGAACTAGAAATTTATGACCAGTAAAACAGATATACAAAAAAGACAACAAATAAATAAACAAAGCTTGTGCCATTTACCTTGGCTTTTTGCTACACCAAGGAACTGTACTGTAATGGACTTTCAAAATGCAAAGAATGCTGCACAATCAAAAAGAAAATGACTTTAACAAACTCTTACAAATGAAAAAGATCACAGAATAATTTTAAGTATGTTCTCAGTCATCCATTACAGCTACATTCTCATTATTACTAGAAATTACAAAAACGCTTTTTCTCAGATCATTCACTCATGAAAGTATTAAACTATTATTTTACATATTTACACAAGATGACATGAAACAGCATTCAACAAAATGATGCTTTATTTCCATGCCTCCTTTCACAACTTTGTTATGGATTCATGATGAGAAAGCTGTCATCACAAAACCTGATAATACAGGAGGCGCAAACAATCTTTGAACAAAAGTGTTCAAGAAACACTTAATTTAGGCCCTTGGGGCCAAAACACACAAAATCCATACTACATCTCACCATGCCCTGAGTCATAAGATACAAAAAATCAAGTAAGAGGATAAAGTGAAATATGTGTCTACAACCCTGAGTTATTTATAAAGGTATTTCTCCTTTACAAATCATTAGTATCTAAAGAACAACAAATAGTATTCACTATATTCATTCTGAATTACTGTGCAAGTCTGTTTTATTCTACTGATGTAATTCAGAAGTGTTAACTTTAGAAACTATAGACAAATTCACTAATGTTATTTTTTTCTCATTATAATCATTAGTTTTCTTCTCAAAAAAATTATATTTAATTATCCTGTAATGCAGGTTCCTACGTGCTGTCAAAATTTTAACTTCAATGAAAAAACACTCAATGATTTATATTAAAACAACTACTATTAGTAGTTGGTAGGTCAATTACAAACATTTCATGAATAATTCATGAGATACAATTAAATGTACATGTATATGGATGCTGGAGACTGCATCCTTTTTCAAGAACAATGTACAATTGGACATCATAATTATATGTAAAAAAACTTTCTGAGAAGAAAATATTCACTACTTGATTTGTAAAGATGGACCAATAACAGCAAAAAGTACTGTTGTTTTCTTGCTGTAAACAGTGCTGTTAAGACCGATGGTCTCTGATACACTGTTTTGCATTGTATCTCATTCCAAAAGACACCCTCTCATCATGTCCATATTCTCAACACAGAAAGATACTACATAAAATTAAAACTAATGAAACAATTTTTGTCACAAGGCATTCCAAATGCCTTGCACAGGAACATGAATGAAAGATATCACCTTCGTGAAACAGGCAATCTCATAAAAGAGAATAGCCTACCTGATGAGAACAATAAAGACTAAACGATAATCAGGTACAAAAATGTGGGCAACAATTATCAGCCACTAGGGGATGCTGCAATGATGGCAACAGGTTCCGGGTGACAGTTCAAACTACGAGCTTTGCGCCGTTGAATGAGATGAGACTCACTTGGAGGTGATAAACCAAAGAGCTTTGTGGTTTTATCATCACCTTCAGGATCAGTGCCATTGAGGAAGATATCAGTTCCACAGACTTCTTGATCATTTCCACAGGAATTTGCCAGAAAGTTCTGCTCACCTTCTGGGTTTGTTGCTACATTACTATCTCTCAGAAAGTCCAAATTCATACTGAAATGCTGCAGCACAACACGGTTCACCACCATTGCACTTTCAGCAAAAGCCGATAATTCCCTTGCACTATTATTTCTGTAAGCAAAGAAACTACATGTTAAAAATGTGCAACACAAATTAAAGATTCTATAATAACAGTAGTTTCTATCAAGTTCCCTTCCTGTATAGATGTCAAAGGAAGAATTTAAATAACATTACATTTTAAAGCCAAGTCTTTGCAAGGTATCTGAACAAAAACTTGTCTGAATGAACAGAAGCTATCTCCAGGTGGAAACATTTCCAAATGTCTGAAATCTTTGAATATATGAAATGAATTTTTTCAAAAGTATAATTCAAAAGCTTTTCTTTCCTTCTCCTGTTTCATTCTGATAATAAGATGTTCCAAACAAATCAACCCCATTCAATACTCTTGCAATCATGAAAAATTTAACACAGCAATAGAAGTATCTGCAGGAAAAGTTACCTTCTAATGTTATGCGGAGTGCCAAGAGAGCGGCTAACAACAGATGATGTAGATGAATGAGGGCACATCCATGGATGATTTAAGATATCCCCAGCGGAAAGCCTTTGGCTTGCATCCTTAACTAAGAGTTTTCGAATAACATCCTTGGCATCTTCTGAAATGGCAGCCCATTCTCTCTCAGGGAAATCATAGCAACCTTCTTGGATGCAAGTGAACAGCAATTCCTGGCAAAACAATGAAATGCATTACCGGATTGTACACAAAACTTTATTGTGCAAATAAATTCATAAGAGCATTATAATTTACAGAATAGTTGAGAAACACAAATGAGTTTCTGCAACTGCACTTAATAGATAAATTGCTAAGAACTATATATTAAATGGTAAAAACTAGAGGTGGCAATAATGCAAACATATTTTTAACATAAACCAAAACACTACAATCTAAATAAAAATTCAAATGTAAAATTTAAAATTAGTTTTTGTACTAGAGATGAAAGCTTATGAATTTGACATTACAATTATTAATAAAAATTTGGAAGATTTTCAAGTTCTCTGCAATAGATCTCTTTATTAGCTGGCATGCTGAATACTTTTGCAAACACCACTTCTAGAAAGTTACCAGACCCTGATACAATGTGAATTAAAAAAATAATTCAACAACCTACCTGGCAAGCATGGCAGTTTTCTCCTCTCTCCCATCCACAATCAGATCCACAACTTCCATAAAACGGTGGGTAACCACACAAGAGAATATACATAATAACACCCAAAGACCAGAGATCACATCGCTTGTCATACCAACTTGTTTCTCCAACAAAAGCCTCAACCACTTCAGGAGCCATAAATTCCGCACTTCCAACCTACAAAGAGAAAAGGAAGAATCATAAATTAAAAAATAATAAAATGGAAATAGAACCAATAAAACTTATGAAATATATTCAATTTCAAACAAACTCTAAACAAGTCTCATGACAAAATGGTACAATGCCAATAAAAAATTTCTCTTTTCTATATATAAAAATACTTTTTACATTTCTTTCCAAATATTTTGTACAATTCCTTTCTAAATATGAAAAGAAAAGATGAAAAACAACGAAAGAATGAAAAAGAAAGAAAAAAAGGGGAGGATTTTTAAGTATTTTTTAATAAGAAAATATTCTTACAGGAGTAAGCAGCTGCGGTGTAGCTAGTGGAGATGTGAGGTTGGCATTAAACTTTATCCCAGAACTGAGGTCAAAATCACAAATCTTCACTGGACTCAGTTTATCAGGATACACACAGAGTATGTTTTCAGGTTTCAAGTCTCGATGTGCAATACCTAGAAATGAGAGAACAAATGGAATAATATACTTTGCAACATAAATAATTTGAAATAACTAAATTATTTTAAAAATATTCACAAAAAGTTTAATACATTGAGGCTGACATCTCACCTTTCGTATGTAAATAATTCAATGCACTTGCAAGATCTCTGATTATTTGACTTGCTTCTTTCTCAGTGAAACTATTTTGTTCTTGAATACGAGTAAGTAAGGGTCCTCCATTAACTTTTTCAAACACAAGATAGAACCTAGAGTGAAATAAATGAAGAAATTTAATAAAATATACCCAATGATGTTAGGACCAATAAATCATAGCAGAAATTGACATCTAAAACCATTCTACATTGAAATCATCACATCATTTTCTTACCTTGCATCATCTTCAAAAAATTCTATTAGCTGTATAATGTTGGGATGGCCCTGACAGTGATGAAAGGTTTCCACTTCCTTAAAAACACGGCTACGACTATGGCCCGGAATCTTCTCAATTATTTTTACAGCATATTCCAAATCAGTCCAAATATTAATACATGTCTGTACGGAAGCATAAGCACCTTCACCCAATACTTCTCCTGTTAATCTGTACAACTCTAGAAAGAAAAAACATGTCTTACTGCTTAATTTTTTACTTCCTAGCCACAAATAGCATTAACTGAAACTAGTGTTATCTTATATAAATTAAAGATAAATTTGAAAGTGAAGGATTATTTCTTGAACATAATAATCTACAATAAAATTAAAGTTTTGCAAAAAGGTATCCAATTACACAATGAAAATTGCACAAGAAATGTAATGTTAAATGATTTTTTTTTAAATAAAGCAGCAGCATTAGGATTTCTCACATATTATAAGAAAAATCTTTATAAAAATTTAATAATTTCTTAGAACATCAGCCTCTTCTCTCAAAGACTAAATGGAGGGTTCGGGGACATTAGGGAGAAAAATTGAAATTGCAAATGTATCAAGTATAATATCATAAAAGATAAAAATATTAATGACCTGAATGATAAAATAACATGACAGTAATAAATAACTATAAATATTATATTTGTGAATATACTCTGAACATAATACACCTCTATAAAACAAGCTAATTCCTGAACAAAATAATTTAAAAGCCTGCATTCATGCAACTACAAAATAAATTTTTAGTTAAAAAAAATTACAAGCTGTGACTTAAGTCATTATGTAATTTGATTTTTTAAACATTCTGAAGAAGTTTACCACTTTTTAAGAAAAGTCATTTACAACAGTCGCAATTTATATGACAGATTCTCAGTACATTTTCAGTACTACACATACTAGATGAAAACGTGATATTTATTGTTGAAAGTATATTGGGTAGAACTTTACATTCAGTTTTGCAAGATATTAAGCAATCCTTAACAATATTACAAACATAGGCCTTAACTACATGAATAATTAACTGCATTAAATTACAATTATGCAAACATTAATTCACAGATACAAATTTTATGAAATGATTACTTTTGAACTAAGAAGAAGCACAACAACAAAAAATTACTTCAAAACATTTGCACATTTGCATTTTTAAGAGAGACAATAAGCATCGCATTACACCACTTACCTTGGAAACAAGATGAAACGAGGCTTGAACCGCACCGCTTCTTCTTTCGGCGCTTCCTCCTGGCCTCCTCCTTCCTCTGCTGAACATCACTGTTCGTTTTGTCGTGAAGGGCAGACAAAACTTCACCTACCGCAAAACACGACTCTTTACTTCCACATCACTCCCATATCATAAATTTTAAAAAAGTATTTAAAGCAACATTTTCTCCAATTTCTGTACCGCGAGTGAAAGAACTGAAGTCACAATTTGATCCATAACAAACAATCGGTAAAAATTTCATTCTGACGCAACTACTAAGTGTAAATACACAAGCTACGTTTTATCGTATATTGCCGATTAAATACCAGACGAACCTAGTAAATGTATGTAAAATATATTAATCAGCACAACAAAATAATTCGAAAGCAAAATTTGAAACAAATAGCAACGACCCCATCATAAATAGCCGAATAAAAGCACAACGACAAAGAGAACTCGCGGCTTTAAATCATTTATTCCGCTTTGTTTGTACTTACAACACTCAGCCTCCGCTCCTTGCACTTCTTCTAAGATCTTCTCAACCATCTCCACCGTTTCAACGCAATGTACGACAAGAGAACAAACTCTTCTTTGTGTCACTGCCCCATCCGGAAGAACCACCATCCAATTCCCAACCACAACACCCCTACACCTCCAAAACTCGACTGCGCAGCAGTACGCAGTGACTATAATAATACTTA
This sequence comes from Teleogryllus occipitalis, assembly GCA_011170035.1. NCBI lineage: Eukaryota > Metazoa > Arthropoda > Insecta > Orthoptera > Gryllidae > Teleogryllus > Teleogryllus occipitalis. Next base: position 205,952 of record BLKR01001184.1, on the reverse strand, counting down.
AAACGACGCACCAAGGAATATAAATGGCAAGATATCCCTTCTCCCAAACATCACGTGAGTCAAAGCATTTCAAAGAAAGACCATCCTATGCGCATCTAAGGACATTGCGTTTAACCATGTGACCGCTAGGTTCGCTGTTAACGACTCCCACGTAGATTTTTAAGTTATTATTTTGAATACTCTTTCTTGGTATTTCTGAAATAAATTTTATGTCTCATTACAAATAGGCGTGATAGTTCTTCACATACATCTTGTTCTGTCTTATAAAATAGTGTAAAATGCTTCTAGGTGAGAGCAATACTTCTAAAGATATCCGCGGGCATTTAAATAAAATATTCCAATTCCACAAAAATATCTCTAAATGATAAATTATATGTAATTTTACATCATCAGAGAATAAGTATCAACTTATAAATTAAATAACATTTTCCAATAAGATTTGAAAATTCTTTATCATTAATACAAATAAAAATCATTATAGAAAGAAATTTCAACAGTTTCATATCTATTAAAATTATTCAGTGATGGCCATACGCATTCTTTAGAACTTATAACTTACGATTTATTAGGAAACGTGATATATCGTAAGATTACATTTTTAGGCAGATATGAGCATAAGGCCAGAACATGTCATCTGCGCTATGCATATCGAAAATAAAGGCGGTTTCTTTGACGGGATCTTTATTCTTTTCATAACACGTTTGTCAGGGTCATGGCATTGAATGCCCTTGAGAAGATATCGCGCAGCGCGCTCGCGCTGCTCTTCATCTCGCAGCACTTCATAGTTCCTCCAGAGCTCTCGATGCGTTCAGGTCGTGGCGCACTCCTCTGAAGGCGAGGCGTGTGCGGGATCTGTCCGACGGGACGTCCGATACAGTCCGAACTCTCAATCACTCATGCCGACACGCGGAGTCGTCTGTCTTCTGATTTTCGTCCAACATATCCACAAGCACAGATATTATTACTTATAAAGCATTGGAATTTCAAAAGTAAACGAGACACGTGTTTATACAATTCAAAGTTACATTGCTTTCAGTTATGATGTTATTCCAATGAATAATTCAGAACTTTATCAGTGCTGATTACAAGGCATTTTATTTTAATTGACATTCATAATAATCCTCCCTTCTTGAATGCACTACTGGGTATGGAAAATGCTCGTTATCTTCTGAATCCACAGAAGCATTTGAACAACAACGAAGTTCATAACAGCACCGGTGTTAATGTGTCAATCAAATATTAGCGTAATATCGCAGATATTGTGTTGTGTGACACTGCAAAGACCATCACGCGGAAAGTCGAATTTGACGGAGGGTTCGATTCACCTGAGCCCTAGAAGATGGAAAGTGAGTCGTATTTTGAGGCGCATAGTAAATACATCTGCGTAGCCCAGTGTTATTCAAACTGTGAGACGCGCATCCCCAGAGAGACCGCGAAAGTTTCAGAGGGGAAGCGCGAGAACTTCATAACAATTCAATAAAATATTGTTCTACTGATTAATAATGCTCTAATTATTTTTAAATGAATAATTTACTATCGCACTATGCATGTCACTTCCTACCGATGTGAAACAAGATTTTCAGCCATGACGATCAAGACAAAATATACATCAAGAATAAATCTTAAGAATGATATTCACTTGGCCTTTCTAAATTAGTGCCGAAATTCGATGAAGTGTGTTGCTCCAAACAAAGCCCATCCACTTTTCTGAACTCAATGTGTTCGATTTTTTTATAGTTTTCCTTACAGTTTTCCTCAATTTGTCAAACATTAATTAAATTCAATAATTACATCAGTGAATTGTGCAAATCACTAGCAATAATTATTTTGTACACTGTAAGTATATAACAAAATAGTATATATGATGGCCTTACTTTCAGAGAAAAAATTAGTTGTTGTTAACAATTTCATTTTAATGAGGGAAGGCTTGTGCAGAATTTGTTATCTGAAGAGAGTCACGGCAGCAAAAAGTTTGAAAACCAGTGGTGTAACCAATGAGAGACTTTAACTTGAATGCATCATGTGTCAATGTTGGCGCTGGGTTGTGATATTTATTTGATCCATAAAATCGGCAAGGGTGAAAGGGTGAAATTCTTCTCTTAATTCCAATTAACACCCGGTAAATTAGGGTCGAGGTAGCTGACTGCTTACTAGTGATTCCGGGTGCGTCAACTCTTAAGATCATTAAACCCTAAATGTAGGGCATGTTTTTTGCTAGGGAGGTGGCGGTGATCTTGCCTGCTGGATAGCGAGATCCGGCGCCGATCTAACGTCGGTTAGCGGGGTTTTCCCAACCAGAAATCTCTTACAAGAGGGGCACCGCCCCAGTAAGGACAAATTCTAAGCTCCCAACAATTCTAAGCTCCCAACAATTCCATGCTCCCTGCATGTGTGGTAGTGTAGTGCTTGTAAGTGTAAGTGCGTTTAAGGGGTGAAGATAGGACAAGGAAGAGGGAGGAAACATCGCGCGCAGTTCGTGGCCCGTTTGTTAAGGTACTGCTCCGGCATTCGTCTGGTATTGATAAAAAACACAGAAAACTACCGATCAGAGCAGCCGGCCGCTAGAATTCTTCTCCAGACATAGATGTCGATCAAGCTACCTGGCTAGTGTCGAAAATCCTGCCACCGTCGGGATTCGAATCCCAGGACCTCCCGGTCAGTTGATGACCTTGAGCCACCTCTCTTGGTTGGACCGTTACTGTTGCCACTGCCATGTCTCTCACCGAGTGATCCTAGGTTTCGTGTCCCGGCGCCGGCGGATTTTCGATAATAGCTAGATTGTTATATAGAATTCAGCTGCTGTCTGGAGGAGAATTCTAGCTACCGACTACTCTCATCGGTAGTTTTCTTGATGGTTTTCATATTTTTCCGATCAATACAAGGCAAATGCCGGCGTCATTAGCCGGATTGCTTAACTTCGCTCCGTGAAGTCACGGAAGTTTAACAAGTCGAGACACCGCAGGTTCCTAGTCGGATGGTCGTCTGGGAACCGCGCCGAGCCGCTGGCCGAAGGTATAAAAGGCACTGACTGCGACGTGACGAGACTTGACAAAAAATAAACTTAACAGAGGATTACTCCTGCCGCTCAGTGCCCAACAAGGGTTTAGAGACCCGTTGCGTCGACGAAGACACAATCAATTAAAAAAATTAAAATAATAAATAAAAATATGCCGGGGGTGGAATCTTAACAAACAAACGCCATGTTCCTCACTCTTTCTTTCTTCATCCGTGTCCTTTCCTCTCCTCCCCCTCACAATTACACCTACACTCTCTACACCACCCCCAAATCAATAAGGAGACCCGTCAGATGCTTAGAGCCTGTCTCGGCTGGCGCGGGACCCCGCTGACGGAGAAACCTGGTAGAGGAAACGCCCATAAGCCGACGTGTAGGTCGGCGCCGTATCTCAGGCTCTAGCTTGAGAGGAACGCTGCCATCTGAAGAGGTGTTACATGCACTTCACTTAGTGGAATAATGACCATAGCCGTTGATGCGCCCGGAAACACGAAATAATCTATCCGGTAAATTAGTGTGAGAATGGTAGATGGCATCACATCGGCTCTCCACGTTACAGCGGGCACCGACATCTGTAGTTGCAACTTAAAGACAATATTTTGATTGATTGATTGATTTTTTCGTGTTTCCGGGCGCGTCAACTGCTTTGGTCATTAGTCCTGTCAGTGTAGTGGATGGTTTTTTTCTCGGGAGATGGCGGTGATCTACCCCCGCTGGATGGCGAGATCCGGCGCCGACCTACCGTCGGCTAGTGGGGTTTCCCCCTAACCAGGACTCTCCCACCAGCGGGGCTCCGCCCCAGCCGGGACAACCTCTAAGCTCCCGACCGGTCTTCCGGAATATGTGGTAGTGAAGTGCATGTTAGACGATATTCGTGCAAAGCAACTTGAGCGACCTACAACATACACTGTACCATGAAAGCTTCTCCACGCTTCTTCCTTCAATCCACAGAGGGGACAGTGCCTCCGTGTGGATGGCGGCGGCAACCCCCTTTGTCGCTCCAAAATGGCTCAACGACCTAGAAGAAGGCGCGCGCGTGAGCAGGACGCGCGTCCACGTGGCGCGTGTATTTTGGCACGCGTCGGCCGGGGGCGGGGCGGGGCGGGGCGGGTCAGGGCGCACGGTGGACATAAACATCACCAATCGCGCACAACGCATTGCATCTTTAACCGGGAGAGGTGGCTCAGGGTATCAACTGATGTCACTGTAGTGTCCCTGACCGGGAGGTTCTAGGTTCGAGTCCCTACGGTGGCAGGGTTTTCTACCCTGGCTAGATAGCTTGATCGAAGTCAGTCCTGGAAGAGAATTCTAGCGGCCGGCTGTTCTGATCGGTAGTTTTCCGTGGTTTCTCCGGTCAATACCAGACGAATGTCGGAGCAGTACCCTAACAAACCGGTCATGGACCTTGCGCGATATTTCCTTTCTCTTCCTTGTCCTATCGTCACTTACACACACGTATACTTACGCACTACACTACAACACATGCCACGGGAGACCGGTTGCGGGCTTAGAGCTTGTTCTGGCTGGGGGGGGGGCGCTGGTTGGAAAAACCTGGTTAAGCGAAACCCCGCTAGCCGGTGCTAGGTCGGCGCCGGATATCGTCTTACAGCGGGGGAAAATAATCGCCACCTCCTGAGGAATAAACATGCTCTCCAGTAACGGGACTAATGACCTTACCAGAAGACGCGCCCGGGATCATTAATCAATCAAATTGTTTCTTTATCTTATTTTTCCTTTTTTTCCTTTTCACTTTTGTTTTTTAATTTTTTTCTACTTCCCGTATTCTTTATTCTATTTTTTGAACTGCGCCTTTTATGTCAGTAAAAATTGTAACGCTATAGACCGCGAAAAATTCATTAATTTTTGATGAATAATCACTTCTGTTTTGGAGATATTCGACTAAAATATCTTCTTATTTTTACTATCTGCAAAGTGACTACTTGCAGTAGTGTTAGACAGTAATGGAAATATGTATTTATAAAATACATACATTGACGTATTTACTAGTCATGTTGAACATCTGAGTTCTTCCAATTAGTACATTTCGTACTTCAGCTTTCTTAAATCATCATTGAGTATGATCAATGCACGACAATGAGTAGATAGAAATAGTGTCATATCTGTACAGAAAAGTAAATACATTTCTCAATAACAATTTAATCGATGGAAAATATTGTGAACCCATAGCTATATACCTGCGATTCGAGATTACGCAGTCAAAAGGAGTTGTGAATTTTTCTTTTTGTAATATATTCCTAGATCGCTAAAACACACTCTTCGTAATACCGGACGCACTTAATATTCAGTTTTCATTAAAAAATCTATGAATCTCTACTCTACAAAATAATGAGATGATAACCATGTCTAATGAAGGCTACCACAGCCATTAGTGGTTTATTTTTTCTTTCTTTTATTTTGTTCTTCAGTTTTGATTTTCTAGCCTTTCTGCGAACAGGCGAATTAAATTTAAACATTTAAAAATATAACATTTATTAATAAAAAATAAAACAATGAATAATCCTATAGTTTGCCAGCGAATGTGACGTCAGTCAGAAGGTAATGATCTCACCATGGTAAATCAAGATTTCAGTTAGTTCAAGTTGATGAAAAGTTTACTATTTCATAAGAATAAAAATAGCCCTAATTAATCCCAATTGCTTTATTTAAAATTGTTACTGCCTCCACAGTTTTATTTATAATTAATAATACTGTGTGCATCGTACACATTTCTAATGTACCGTATAGGACCTTGTATCTTATAATGTACCATTTATTATTGTACGATATTTGCAAAAGGAAATCGTCGCGAACTTCACTGATGTTGATGTGGCTATAAATAAATTTACAAAACACACTCCCAAAAGTAGCTTTAAAATTCCCACTAAAACAATCGTTCAATCTATCTCAAACTTGTCCGTTTCATAATCCAGTTTACTCATGACCTCCTCTTAATTTTTCACTTGTTACATTTTATGAGTGTGTTTTGCTCGCCTGGTGATCGGGTTTGGCCCAGTGTGCGGAACGCGGGGGCCGCGTGCACAGTGTGCGGGCAACCAGGAAGTGGCACCGCGGCAATGGCTTTGAAGGCAGCCACGCGCGGGTAGTCGACCGCCGAGCAAATGATGGGGGAGTAAATGAGTATTTAGAGTTTCCGGCGCGTCTACTAATTTGTGCGTTAGCCCCGCGAGTGCATTTTATAGACGGGAGGTGGCGGTGTTCTTCTCACGATGGGGTCATAACTCGTACGTGGGGTCCTACAGTTACATTTGCGGGATTTCCCCCTCCAGATATCACTCCCAGCAGGGCAGCGGCAATGCCTCTGACCGGGAGGTCCTAGGGTTCTGACGGTGGCAGGATTTTAGAAACTAGCTTGACAGCTAGGTGGAATTCAGTCGCTGTCTGGAGGTGAATTCTAGCGACCGGCTGCTCTGACTGTAGTTTTCCGTGATTTCTCCGATCAACACCAGGCAAATGCTGGAGCAGTACCCTAACAAACAGGCCACGGACCGCGCGCGATCTTTCTTCTTTCTTGTCCTATCATCTCCCCTTACTTACACACACACTTGCTTGCAGTATATTACCACACACCTGGGGAGTTTAGAGCTTGTCCCGGCTGGGGTGGTGTCCCGCTAGTGGGAGATATCTGGTTGGGGAAAATCCCGCAAGGCGACGGGTAGGTAGGCACCGGATTTTGCATTTCTGCGAGGGAAGGTCACCGCTACCTCCCGCGATAAAAAAGCATTACATTTACTTAGTGGTCACCCACAATTCCTAATCAATCAATCACTCAATGAAGCGGGACAGCGCTCCGGTTGAGACAGGCTCTAAGCTCTGGTTAGTCTTCCCACGAATGTGGCAGTGTGCGGATGTAAATGTATTTGTGTATGCCAGTGTTTGCGTGTGTGAGGGTGAGGTGGGGACAAGTTTGAAGGAGAAAAGTTGGTACGGGATCCGTGACCTGTTTAGGGCATTTCTTCGGCATTCGTCTGGTATTGACGGGAGGCAAATGATGTATATGAGGGACGAAACTCCGGGGGCAGATTCTAGAAGACAGAACGTTGGATTTATACATACTTTTTTAATAACTTGCTATAGTGAGAAAGGGCTAGGGAAAATCATACTAATACATTTTGTGAGATCTTAAAGATATGTTCATGGAAATACAAGGGTGAACAATTCAAATTTGATCACCTCCAGAGCATCACAGGCATCACAATTGGCTCATGTGCATAACAAATTTCATATCCTTGCGGTGGCGTCCATGTATTCATCTCGTTGAGCCGTTGGTTTGCAAAACTGGTTAATTGCTTTTGTTATCATGGACACACGCTCTTAGAAACGTATATCACGTGCGGATGCACGGCATGTCGCCTAATTTCACGGTACCACTACATTATCTCTTTCATGTCCAAACCTCTTTCAGCTGACTTTTTAGGTTGTTTATTAAACAAGATATATCCCCTTTTTCGGAATCAGAGCTCCACAATGCGAGTTTTTCTGCCGCAAAATCATCGTTTCTTTTCGCAGTAACAAAACTCTCTATGCTACATAAGTAGTGTGTGAGAAAATACGATGTTCAATAGACGATTCCAAACTTTAGTCCCTCTTTAGTAAATTATTTTAAATGTTCATGATTTTGTGCAAAGTGTTTAAAATGTAGACAATTTAGTTTTTTACTCGAAATCTAATCTAGCAAAATCAATCACAAAAAAAAGTAAATTATCAAGAATTTTAGTATGCAATACATGGCTGTTTTATTGGTCTTTATCTCATTTGATCCATCAGGGACAAATATAAATTTTATATCAAAATAAATGTATGTAATAAGCGGGCCAAAGGCTGGGGGACCTGCACTGTCCATCGAACGTCTTATATAAGATGACTCTGAGCGTGATTCAGGGTCCATGCGGCACGGTATCTAAAATCGATGAGGGTCCTCCATTCATGGACTCGTTACGTGCTAATTGGGCCCAGGAAGACAGACAAGTGGTGAGATACGATGAGTCACGATTTCGAGTGTTTGGAACTAACGGGGCAGGCTTCAAACTATCCAATTCAAGTGAACAATACAAGTACAGGATGATGATACGATATCAAGATGAAGATGGAGTACGAGGATGATGACAATACGAACCTCATGGAGCTCAACTGAATTTCTCTTTATCCGCATTTCTTGTGGTTACTTATCGGTTATCTTCACAGAATTTCAGCTCCTTTCGGAAGATATATGTATTAATTTGAAGTTCGGGGTTCGGGAAATTAATTGGAACCTTCTGTACGCAAATAATGAAGTCATTTTGCGTATCACCGTAAATCAAATCAAGCAGATAACAAATGAGCTCGTTTGCTTCCATAATTCTCCAGTATACGTTGAAATTTGTACATACATCGTCCCATTCCCTCAAATGTGTTACTTAATTTAAGGAACCGTTGCCATGTCGTGTTGCAGAACTTCGTCGGACTACACAATACCAGGCACCCATCCCATGACTTCTGACATTACGCTGCAGTTGTAAACACAGTTTACCTAGAGCGTATAAGCGCTTTAGTTTGTTTTCGAAGGGCTTAAGAGAGAAAAGAGAGAAGAGAGTGGGGGGAAGGAGAAAGAGAGGGATATCGGCAGTTCTCCATCCTGCATGGTTAGGAACACGTGGTGTTGGTAGATTCCGAAAAATGACATTGTCTCCAATCAATTAAGTAATATCATTACCAGGATTAATATCTGTAATATTTACATGACCATGAATATACTAATGATTAATTTACATAACACAGTGTTATCCTGATTATAGGAGATTTCTGATTCGAAATTATGGATTTCACGGAACTTGTATTTCGCATTTGATTTGTCCTTGTGTGAATTCACGTATTTTCAATGCATGGACTACGGCAAAGAAAAAAAAATAACATAACACAATGAAAATTGAACAATAAAACTTGTTAAAGTACTTTTGTACAATTTATGATTGCGTAGGCTTCCGCGGCGGGAGTTAGTATTGTCTAGGCTATCCGGGTCGAGCCGCGTCTCTGTCGTGGTGACTGACGTTTTGACGGAGCCGCGGCTCGTCCCGGATAGCCCTAGACAATACTTTTGTACAACTTATTTACCTTTTAATGATGTTGTGGTTCATACGTCAATTTCACTCGTAACTCGGTCAGTCGGACTGAAAGGGAATAACATCGGGTCGATGCCCTAAAAGGGAATAAATAACATCGGACCAACGGACTAAAAGGGAATAACATTACGGTGCGACAGACGAACACACCCAGGATACACACAATATTAATCACACTCTCTAATCCAGTAGAAATAATACATGTAGACAGTTCATATACATTGTTATTCAGTAAATTCAATATTTTAAATTTAAAATCAGACTTCAAATGAAGCTTATTTGATTGAAAATCATCTCAATTCGCTGCGTGCAGGACTTACAAATTAATTTGTCCACTGCTTCTGAAATACATTAAAGGGAGGCTGTGCCAAGGTATGAGTGTGTTTAATACCAACTAACATCTGTACTTCTATGTAACTCATCAATTACTAACCTGTGCAATTTTTTTAAAGAATAAGGTTGTTGTATTTAATATTTTAATTGTTTATTGAGTAACGAAACTCAACATGATTAAGCAAATTCGCTTAATATTATCGGTATCTTTCTTGTAAATCAAAGTATTTAAATTTTGATATTGATAACATTTTACATGTTAGTTAAACAATATGTTATTGAGAAATATTTGTAATTTTCATATTAAATACTATTTTAATATACAAGAAATATAGAAAGAAACAATGTTTTTAGTCTTCTATAAAGTAGCTACTAAAATATTTCAGGAAAGTTGTACGAAAAAACAAAATATTGATTTAAAAACTTGACGAAAATCATCAAGATGTTGGACTTATCTTATTCCAAAGATTAGGAGTATAAAAAATAACGAAGCTGAAGAAATGTGTGAATAAAATGTAAAAGAAGGAATGCTGACTTTTTTTTTAATGGAACGAATGGAATCCTCAAAACGATGCTCCCAGATAATATGCAGTGTCCAAGCTTTGAAATCAGGCAGAACTGAATTTAGTTATAAATATTGATAAAATATTGCTTAGGCTAACATAATCAAATCTGTTACAATTGTGTTGTAATGCCAATAGTTTGTCATCGTGAGAGTTACGTAAAAACACCAAAATACTAATATACATAATAGATGAGCAAAGAAATATACATTTAAAAAAATCGTACTAATTTCTAAAAATAGTGTGATATCCAGGTACCCCGGAACCAGTTTGTAGTACTTCCTGATACCCATTATCAGAGAGCATTTGAAAACCGTGACAGAACTGAATTTAGTTATAAATATTGATAAAATATTGCTTAGGCTAACATAATCAAATCTGTTACAATTGTGTTGTAATGCCAATAGTTTGTCATCGTGAGAGTTACGTAAAAACACCAAAATACTAATATACATAATAGATGAGCAAAGAAATATACATTTAAAAAAATCGTACTAATTTCTAAAAATAGTGTGATATCCAGGTACCCCGGAACCAGTTTGTAGTACTTCCTGATACCCATTATCAGAGAGCATTTGAAAACCGTGACTAACAACGACAGAATGAAGGCCATCGATGGACGTAGTTTATCTTTTTGCGCAACGCAGTGAAGCGTTGTATTTCCGAGTGCCAAGAAACGCCTCGAGTCGCACAATATTGCTCTCGTTTTGACCCCAGAGTCCTCTTTCTCCTATTGTTTACATGATGTCTAAAAAAACAGAATGGTGCCGACATCTTTATGTGAGTTTGTGTGCGCGCGGACTAGAAATTGCCGACGTCTTTGGCACTTGTTCTGTAACAGGTTCATTCTTTATTTACTCTAACGAACACAACGCACACGAGAACACGCCGCTCAACCACGTGGAATCGGGAAACCATTTTGTGAAATGGGGTCGTGGTACGAATACGTAAATATTACTCCTTGTCCACAAATGTCTAATGTGTTGAACACGAGCAACTGTTCACGGGAAATGCGTAAATGAACTATTATAGAAAATTAATTTAATACGCTCCATAAATATATAATATAGTTGTATGTATACAAGAAGTGCGATTCGCGTCTAGAAATGAATGCGCTGGAAAATGTTGCGTTTCAGGTTATAATAAAGCTTTTAATATTTAATATCTTCTAAAAATTTAATAATTAATACCTAATGTTGTTATTTATTAAATTATGAAAATGTAATAATACATGTATCATTGCAAATTTATTTATTAATAACATTGACATTTACATTTTAATGTGAATTTATTAAATTCATACTCAACAATTTTCCAGGAATGTATAATATAAAATTCATTGAATTAATCAATACTCACAAATTCAGTTTAAGTTGGATTGAATGGTATATTTTATATAGAGAGAAAATTTTGTATTCTTAGGGAACTTAGGATTTCTTGATTTAGAATTTGGGAAGAATTTCTCTCGCAGCACTTGTGTGTGCCAAATACCAAAATGCCCGAAGTGTACTACTGCGTAAGCAAGCAGTAGTACGCGAATCTGGATGCAAGTCACAAGCAAAAGAGAGATGTGATAAAAATAAATTACATGTGGAAGAATCTACACATACTAAAAAAACAGACCAAAATTGACGTACTGAATCTGATTGAAGTTTTCTTTTTACATTTCCTAATGTCTGACACCAAATTTTTTTTAAAATAGTATTTCTTCAACAGCATGTTCTGTCTTTCATTAGTAACCATTATCTAGTATTATGATACCTCAATTTCTGTACATATTAACGCACCTCAGTCACCGCTTGTAAAACTCATTACCAATCGTAATGCATTAGGTATGAAAACTAATTCATTTAAAGCTAATCCATCAACACAAATTCGCCAATCCAAAACTGTGTTCCTTACAGTCAGAAACATCGTCCAACATTCAGAAGTAACTCTGAGAATTGCAAACTGTCGTGTAGTGGCGTTGCTAAGTCGTATTGCGTTCTAATATCTCTCGAAAGACCAGCAAAAGAAGCGCATCAAATTCGAGTTTTCAATTTCCAGGATTTTCAAAATTACTCGAAATTAGTCATTTTTTTAAAATGTACTTGAGATGTAAATTCAAAGAACATATTTCATTAAATAATTAAACGTAAAAAATCTCTTTCATCAATGTTGTGACTTTACGATGTTATTTTTTTTTTTTTTTGCAATAATCGAAAATACAGAGTTCACCGAAAATTTGCCTCTGCGTCATTTTTATTACTGTACTTTTCTCTACTCGAGAAAAAATGGAAAGAAAAAATATGGAGCTGTTTTTCAGAAAATATTTTTGTTTTTAAATTGCCTTTATTTGAAGAAAATTTAAGCTTTATTTCCAGCAAATTTGTTTGAAATCTGCTATAGAAAATGATATTTCAATATGATTATTTTCTATAACATATTTCAGCAAAATTGTAGCTTTGTAAAGTTATTTTTTTATTTTTTATGTTTTATTTTCTGCAATATTTGAAAATAAAAAGATTTCAACGAATACGGAACAGACACAGATACACGTTTTGCCGTCAGACAATTTTTCGGAATTAAAGACTGACCAAATGAAGATTCTCTGCACAACTGTTGAGGAACGATTTTATCACATTTAGGAACAAGATGTATATTGTTTTTCATATTAGGGTCCCCCCAGGGTTTCATATTAAGCTGGCTATTCATGTTTCTAATTAGGCAAGCACTGAAGTGTGGAAGAGGGATTTGTCAACTTCGGTGATTTCACATAGCGCTACGAAAAGAACACGGAGTATAATTTGTTCCTGCGTGATAGTGCTTTTATTTCTTTGAGATTCAGAGTGAAACTAGATAACAAATTTTAAAAAATTCTGTTCGTGACCATACTACATCTATTTTTCCTTTCAATGCGCAGGTAGAGTAGTCTGTAATACCTCTTTCAAGAGACTTTGTCTAAGTCATAGATTAAGTTTCTGGCAATATCGCAAGTATCGGCACAGACTCAAGGGAATAAACGGACAAGGAAATGAAGGGAAAAAGGGAAAAAAAGCGGAGACATGTGAAGAGATCACGCGGAGGATACCAAAGGAAAAAAACTCTCAGTTTGCTCATTAGCAACGAGGTAATGACATGAAGACACGTAAGTCACCCATTCATAACCTCTGCTTCGAATTTTTGACAAATACGAATTGTATAAAGAATTCAAATATTGTTCACACAATATTTACAAGGAAACTAAATTATTTGCCAAGCAGTTATTCAAATCGCATCTTAGATTCAAAAAGCATCTTAGAGATCTTATGTGAAAAATGATAATACTACATCAGTGAAGAGATACATTGAAATTACAATCTGATAAGCAGAGGGCATTTGAAGAACCATGTTTCACTCGGTGGGCACCCATGCCTTCTGGCCTTTTGGACTCCTTTCGGGAGATCTACCAGTATTTTGCTTAATAAGCATTAATAAGAGAAACAGGAAAAAGGAAAAAAGAAGATAAGGGGAGGAGATTAAGAAGCAGGGGAAAGAGGCGAAGTAAAAGGAGAAAGAGGAGGAGGATGAGAGGGAGGAGGAAGATAATTTCCAAGCATTATTACGACGAATAAGAAAAAGAAAAGGAAAAAGGAGAAAAAAGAGACGAGGTGGATAAATAGGAGGAGAAAGAGGTGGAGGAGAAATGAAGGAGCAGAAAAAGAAGGAGAAGAAAGAGGAAGAGGAGAAATGAAGAAGCAGAAAGAGAACGAGAAGAAAGAGAAGGAGGAGAACGAGAAAGAGAGGGAGTAAGAGAAGGGGCAAGAGTAGGAGTACACGAGGAGGAATAGAAGGGAGGGGGAGAGGATAAAATGGAGGAAGAAGGGAAGGAGAATGAGGAGAAGAATGGGGAGGATAATAACGAGAAGAAAGAGAAAGAAGAGAACGAGAACGAGGAGTTAGAGAAGGGAAAGAGGAGTAAACGAAGAGGGATAGAAGGGAGGGAAAGAAGAAAGATGAGGAAGAGAAGAAGGAAGAGGAGGAGGATGAAGACGGGAGGAGGAAGAGGGGGGTGGAAGAGGGGGAGGAGGAAGAGGGGGAGGTGGAAGAGGTGGAGGAGGAAAAGGGGGAGGAGAAAGAGTATCTTAACAACTAGATGACGTCCCAGGCCCTCCTCCCACCAAGCGTGTTCCTCCCGGACGCCCGGAGAGCGGGTCCGAAACGCGGCTGCTCGGGCGAGTGCGCGTGCAACTGGCGCCTCGGCCGGGTCATAGACACGCGGCGGGCGGCGCGGGGGCGGCGGCGCGGGCAGCGGCGCGCAGAGTGGCCGACGTCCGCGTCTATATTTGCCGGCGGCCCCCGATCGCCGAATCCACTTTGCGGAGGAGGCCGCGGCGCGGCGCCGCGCGGCGTGGCGTGGTGTGGCGTGGCGTGGCGTGGCGTGGCGAGGCGCGGGCGACGCGCAGCGGGCGATGCGCCCGGCCGCGGCCGCGAGCCAGGCCTTGTGGCGCACCGCGGACGCCGCCCGCCCTCGCCCGCGCTCGCCCGCCCGCCGCCGCCACGCCGCTCGCCTTTGTGCACACCGCGCCGAAGCGAATGTTCTCGATCGCCTGCCACCCGCCAGAGTTAACCATATTAAAACGAATGCTGTCCACCGATGTTTGCGAACGCTCGCGAACGATGTAGACGACCCACCTGCAATGTTTTTGGTGGGAGACACCTGGAGGGAGACCAGTTGGGAGCTTAGGTTTGTCTCGACTGGGGCTGTGCCCCGCTGGTGGGAGACACCTGGAGGGAGAGCAGTTGGGAGCCTAGTCTTGTCTCGACTGGGGCGGTGCCCCGCTGGTGGGAGATGCCTGGAAGGAGACCAGTTGGGAGCTTAGGGCTTGTCTCCACAGGGACTCGAAATACCGTGAACATGACATGGGATGGGAGGTGTTTGAGGTTTCCGGGAGCGTCAACAGCGATGGTTTCGTTAGAGTGGTGAATGTTGTTTGCGGGAGGTGGCGGTGTTCCTTTCCCGCAGGATGTTGAGATACGGCGCCGACACAAGTGTGCTTGCTAGGTTTCCCTCTCCAGGTATCACCCACTAACGAGGCACCACCCCTTTCGAGACAAGCCCTAAGCTCCCAACTGCTCTCCCTCCAAGTATCTACCACCAGTGGGGCACCGTCCTATTCGAGACAAGCCCTAAGCTCCCAACTGGTCTCTCTCCAGGTATCTCCCACCAGCAGGGCACCGCCTCAGTCGAGACAAGTCCTAAGCTCCCAACTGCTCTCCCTCCAAGTATCTACCACCAGTGGGGCACCGTCCTATTCGAGACAAGCTCTAAGCTTCCAACTGGTCTCCCCACATGTGAGGTAGTGTAGTGTAAATAAGTAAGATGGTGAGAGTAAAGGGAGAGGATAGACAACGGAAGGGAGAGGATAGGAAAACGGAAAAGGAAGGAAAGAACGTGTACAGTCCATGGCCTGTATGATAGGGTACAGCTGGTCTTAGAACTGGTCGAACAAACCACGGGAAACCATGGATCAGAGCAGCCGGCCGCAAGAATTCCTCTCTAGACAGTGGTTGAATTCGACCTATTTAGCTAGTGTTGAAAATCTCCTCTCTCCGGGACTCGCCTCCCAGGACCTCTCCAAAAGAGTCTCTTTAGAGAACGCTGGATCTGAGGTAATTTCATCCGGTGTATAACATAGATTGACATATGGACGGTAAGGGGCTCCCTGATAATATTACAACATTTATCAGAAGTAATAATTATTTTATGTAAAAAAACTATAAGCTTTGCAATTTTAAATATTAATTTTATTTGTTTTAAATTTACGAACGATTATGCCATTAATTTAATATTATTGGGAGCCCTTATCTAAGCAAGGCCCTAAGCTCGTGCTTAATCTGTTCAGTATCAGTCCACCCGTACCTTCCGCCACATGTTCGTCGTCATTGTCTCTACGCATTTTCCCCTGTCTTTCAGAAGGCGTTTCTTTCTGCCACTCTCTTTGTTCGAACGCAAAGTCTTTGTAAGAGCTTGCTGATCAATGTAGTAATATCTTTGGAATCATGAGTATTTTGTAATAATATTTTATTCTCCTTAAAGTTAAGCTTTTAACTGAAATTAAAACGTAATAATAACAATAATAAGAATGATAATAGTATTCAATATTTTGTATAACTATATAGTAAAATCATACATAATAAACTCAAATATATAACAAATATAATAACATAATATTGAACGTTTCTGAAAAATTTTGTGATGTGGGATATAAGACACCTGTGTCTCAGTTTTCAACTCTCAGTTTTCAAGCATGATGCCAGGCATGGGAACGAAATCCTGATGTAAAGAATGATACCCGAAAGAAGGAATATTTTCTAAATAGTTGAAAAGTAATATTCTATACTACTCTTTTGCTAAAATTCTCTTTTCCTAAATGTTGGTGTTATGCGCGTTTTTTAATAGTACCGACAGAGACTTTACTATGGCTATGTATTCACGAAAGCGAAAATATACCTGCAGTTTCTGTTCTGAGAACAGAAGAAAACGCGGATGTGTGCACGCTTTTTGATATTAAAGTCATTAATCTTGGAGAAAATCCAAGAAGAATCACCTCAAAGAACGGAATAATTGGCACGAGAATCGTGTCCGTGACGCCTGGAAGTTCTTATTAAGAAACTATTAGAATCGTTCTAAACTTCCCCATTCGGAAACGACTAACTAGCTCTTGTCAGTGGATTCAGGGTTATATTCTTTATCTTATGACCCCGACAAAGAAATAATGCAAAAGAAGTAGACACGAATAACCAACACGGAAACGCCGAAATGTGTAATTAATGAAAACGAATGCAAATTAATAAAACAAGGCACCGAAAACTGTTGAATCTTGTGGTGATATGTTTAATGATTCCGTTTTACTTACCACGCAACTCTGACCAGTACGCGATGGAAACACGTAGACCAACGTTGAGAGACGAAGTATTGCAGTCGCTACGCCGCGGGTTGACCCTCTAGAGAAACAAGAAGCACGAAAAAAGAATGTTTACGGAAAGCCAGAAACAAACATGAGTTGGACTGCGTCGTGTTTACGCCGGCCGCCCCACGTGGCCTCGCAGACTGACCGGAAGTACGCAAGACGTTGGCGAGGGGCTAGACGCTTTTAAATTGCTTTCGAAAGCATCAGGCCACGAGATTTGCATGTGCTCACCGGATGAGTGGAACTCTTCTTCCGGTTTTGCAAATTATAAGCGAGTGTTGCGTGCGTATATAAAATACTCCGTCTTTATTTAGAAGTGGTATCAGGACTTGAACCTAGAACCTCCCGGTCAGGGGCCTTGCAGTGACATCAGTCGATGCACTGAGCCACCTCTCCCGGTTTTTATGACATAAAGCATGACATTTCTGAAATATGGTAGAAAAAAATGGGACTGAACAGTACATGAGCTTGTAAAGAAAATATGCTTCATATGTGACACTTGCATTGCACTGTTTCCCCGAGACAAGTCAAATTACATTTTCATTCTAAATTCATTATAAATTTCCTTTTTTCGTTTGCATACGTAAAAAGACATTTTAATAACAATTTATGAACAACCTGCTGAATATGAACTTGTGGCACGTAATTCAGGAAAAACTGTTCTACGCCTTTATATACTGTTCACTTACGTGTCCGGAGTAGATGAAATTACTCCTTATTTTATCCAATACAATAAAGATTCTTACAGAAGATAAAATAGCTCATTATTACACCTTATAAAATAAAAGGTACGGACGGAATCAATACTCTACCAGTTATCATACATTCAAAAAACAAATAATCAAAATGTTAAAGAGGCGATCGAATAATATAACCCCACTCTCCCCAGACGCACTCTGGTTTTCGCTACTTCCCTAGCTCTGACATTTCAACAAACTTTTATCCAGAAAATTTGGGGAATGGGTAAAATATAATTTAGAGATGATAAAATATTGTGTGATATCTTCCACACATTTAAAAG
Organism: Teleogryllus occipitalis; assembly: GCA_011170035.1. Taxonomy (NCBI): domain Eukaryota; kingdom Metazoa; phylum Arthropoda; class Insecta; order Orthoptera; family Gryllidae; genus Teleogryllus; species Teleogryllus occipitalis. Next base: position 187,974 of record BLKR01001184.1, on the reverse strand, counting down.
TAGAGGCAATCCATGTAAAAAGAGAGGTGATTGTGAGTTTTGTTTAGGCTGTACCAGACCAAAATGCTGGGGTGGAAAGAGTATTTTCAATTGTGAACTCCCTTTGGATTGATAAAAAAAAAATTTTAAAAAGTTTCACTACCAAAACTATTTGAGCAATTGTAATTTTAAAAACGTTTTCAAGAACTGAGCTGTAAGGAATTCTACTTATTACATGCTATTTAGTATATATTCAGTACATATTATTCAGTAATTCAAAGAGAATGTATCTTGCAATATATCAAATCTTCCTGAATGAGATGCCACAAGTTCATATTCAGCAGGTTGTTCATAAGTTGTCATTGAAATGTCTTTTTAGGTATGCAAACGAAAAAAGAAATTTATAATGAATTACCAAAAATGTAATTTGTACTTGTCTCGGGGAAGTCCATCTGGCTCTAGTTGAAGCTTTGAAATTTTGAAAAACATTTTTTAAAATTTGCGTGTACTTTCTATGAAGTTATAGAAACACTATCAAAATTTTCTCAAAAACTGCTCCAAATTTTTTCTTTAAATTTCTTGTAAAAACAGAGTAAAATACACTTATAAACATGGCATAGGTCCTATTTTCACGGTTAAATCTGAATTTTTGAAAATTGCCAAAATTTGAATTTTTTTCGGAGTCTTCCTACAACTACAAAATTGAAGACAGAGATTTTTCCGTCAAATGAAAATTGTTGTGCGTAAGTAGTTCTTTCCATTAGGTCATGTAGAGTTTTTTGGAAATTTTAGTAGTTTTCGTGCAATATTTGAATTTTAAAAAATAACAAAAACAAGATTTTCTCAAAAATGGCTTCAAATTTGTTCTTAACATTTTTGGTAGTGTTAGTGCCAAACACACTCTATACCATAACATAAACGTCTTATCGCTCTACTCTTTTGTTTTTTTTTCAAAAATTACAAAAATGTAATTTCTTTTACTTCTCTCACGTCAGTAATACTTACTTTAGAGGCGATTTCTTCACAGTATTATATTTATGATAACATGTGCTTTAAATAATGTCAAATAAAGTTTATCAAAAACAACAGTTTTCTGCGAAAATTAACTCAAAATCCCGTTTATTCCGAAACGCTGAAACTTCATTTTCTCAAAACTGACTCCAAATGTTTTCTTCAAACTTTTGCAAGCGATATTGGTAATGGCACTGCTTAATATGCCATAAAGTTCATTTTGGTGTATTCTTTTGTTTTTTTAAAAATTACACAAATGTATTTTTTTTAAATATCTCTCACGCCGATAATACGCACATTTCAATGAATTTGTATACATTATTGCATTTGTGAGTGGAAGTGCTTCAAATGACTTCAAATGAAGATTTTCGAAAACTCAATAGATTCTTGTGAAAAAGAGCTTCAAATTTCGCATGTACAGTAACGCTTAACGCCATTATCTTAAAAAAGGTTCCATATTTTTCAACAAAAATTGCTATTTAGAATGAGGTTTTAGTATTCATTAATATTCTTAAATTAATATTTGGATTCTACTACTTGGAAATCGAAAAGTTGAGAAAATTTCAAAAAAATGTAATTTGCTGATGATAGATGGCAGCAGGCAAGGAGGGGCAAAGCTGTACAGTATCAATACACAGAAAGGAAATTAGAGAACTTTACTACTAGGATGTCTGTGCCATTCTCTAGAACCTCTAGTTTATTTCTAATATTACTAATAATGATGGTCGTTTTGCAATGTTATATTCAGTTTCTTTGAATATACGTTGATAATTTTTAAAATATAAAACCTATAAACGAATTTTGTTTCAAATGCAACATAACCTAAGTGGCGAAAATAATTATTACCTTGCTTTCGGTAAATTCGGTAAATATAATTAATTTTTTATGAATTAAAAACCTAAACAGAAACATAAATTTGTATTAAGTATTATTGTCTCTAATCTCATATTGTTCACAAGCGTCACAAATAATTCAATTGTATGTAATATCACGGACGAATCTGGATGCACATGGGGATTGCAGCTGTTCCCCGTCACAAAGAATACATTCTATTTTAAGCACATGAACGCGTGCAACTCAACTCCTCGCTTTCCATGGAGGGAAGTTAAACAAGCTGTTGATTGGTACTGTAAATTCCGGAAAAGTGGGACATTACTATTATATTTGTCACTTATCAGCCACAAATGGTCTTGGAACACTTATAGTCCTCAAGCAACTATTAAAGGGTTAATGAAAGCTATGAAGAAAGAGCAGTTGGCGTTTTTTCGACACTATTTATTCAATTCAAATTCAGCCGCTGTCTGAAGATTTCTAGCAACCGGCTTCTCTTAATGGTGGTTTTACGTTGTTTCCCATATCAGTACCAGGCGAATGCCGGAGCATAAATGGGCGAGTGGGGAGAAGAAGAGCGCCACCTCCTGGGATATAACATCCAGTACTCCTACGGGACTATTGACTATAGTAGTTGACGTGCACGGAAACTCAATCGATCAAAAGTAGTTGTATAGTATTGTATAGTAGTATAGCAATAGATTTGGCCTTTCATTCTTTTGACTGACGATTGAAAAGTTGTTTTCCTTGTAGTTTATACAATCCTCTTTTCGAATAAGTATCCAAAAGTAAACTTCCTAAAAACAAATTTTTAGAAAAATTGAATATCGATTTTAAAACATTTTACAGAATACACTGTTACAAATTGTTCAGAAGTTCAATTTATCTTGGCTGTCGCCTCGGCTTAAATACTTCAGTCACTTCCCTTATTTCGTCAGTAATGGCTTGCTGATTTCAATAAGTAACGAGTTTCCTTCTTGCGTCGAAAATAGGGAGTTTAGCATATTTGTAAAATCTTGATCTAATGCTCCATACTCGTACGTCATGCGACATTACATGTTAGGGTCTTATAATGCTGGAGTTCAAAACAAGTTTCGACGACCTACCTTAGGCGCAGTGATAAAACAAAGTCGTTAAGTGCAAATAGAAGACGTTACAGATCATCACAGATTCATACTAGCGGTGCCCACATGTGATTCATATACGTAATGTTCCTTTAATGTGCTCCACGAAGGATGCAGTTTTGAATGCATTGCTACTTGTGATGATACATACCTGCTTTCCGTATTCGAAGTGTCCGTTTATTCGTTTATTATACCCATATACGATTGATGAATCTCAGATGGAACATACGATGAAAGAAATATCAATTTACGCAATATTTGAATCCATATGACTGGACCATTGCATCCATATTCTTCATTAGCGTAAAATATTAGGCGTTCACGCCGCGATTTACTGAACATGGTATCCATTCCGAAGAGATTGGTATGAGGTTAACCTTACAACCGGCGCTGTGAAGTGAAGCGCAAGGTCTTAGCTTTCGAGAAAGTTCCGTCGTTATAGTTGTAACGTCAGTTACATGACTCTTAGTGTGTAAGGTCAAGACGTTATAAAACGGTAACAATGATGAAGTAACACTCGTGACTTGGACTCCCACTAACTTGTCAGCTAGGACGAATTCATTCGCTGGCTGGAGGAGAATTCTAGCGGCCGGCTACTCTGATCAGTTTTCCGTGGTTTCTCCGATCAACATTAAGCGAATGCCGGAACAATACCCTAACAAACGGGTCACAGACCGCGCGCGACCTTTCTTTCCTCTTCCTTACCCTATCCTCACCCCATACTTTCACACAAATACACTAACATGATATGCGACATGATATACTATACTACCACACCTACTGGGTTTTATGTAGATTATAATAAGACAGGAATCGTTTAGTTGGAAGTTCGAGAGCTTGGTCTCGTGTAAATTGTGATATTAAATGGTAATTGGGAATTTTGATTAATATAATGGTGGAAGTTGAAATTAAGTAGACTCCATGTTTCGAGGAGAAATACATCAGGGTAGCTTCGTAGATGGAAGAATTTTTCAATTATAAGATGCATACAGTCAGTCGCTAGTAGGTGTTTCATACGAAACACAGATAGGGAAAGGCGCGACCGCGTGTTAGATTTGTGGGAATATTAAATCTAATTATAGATATTGAGGATATTCTGAAAATTTTTATTTAGGAAAGGAAACGAAAATTGGTTCACCAAGAATTCCGGAGACATCATTCTGCCAGTCAGCCGAGAAGCCAACAATCAAGATTACGAACATACTCATAATTATGAACTAAGCTTACGAACTATAATGAAACACGTACGGTGTTTCAATGTTTAAAGTGAAAAGAAATTCACGTAAATTTGATAGACCTGCCACGCACAATAATAAGAACAAATGTTAAATTTTTATTATTGAAAAAGACTGATAATTCATAGTAGTTGCCATCAATCTAATAATTGATTCCAATGAATAGAACTTCCAGGAATCCTGGTTCTGTCACACGTCCACATGCAACAGAAAAGGAGTGTATGTTGTACGTCGAACCAATGCTTATAATTTTTTCCAGAAAATTTAATAATTTAATAAATCAATAATTCAGTTTTAAAATAAGTAATAGAGAACTTTTCTAAATTTATCACAATGGGTTAGTACTTTTTAGGGGATATTTTAACAAATATCTTTTCAATGTTTTTACTGCGTAAATGCAAACATATTTCATACATCATTAGTGCATATACATCCGGCCCCTTCTAATGACTAACGAGTTTGCGTCTGCGCGCGTCGAAACCGCCCCCGTTTCGCCCTAGAACGCGCTCGAAGCCAAGTGGAAGTGCGTCAGAGGAAGCGGAGCTCTCGGCCGCCGTCCGCTGCGAAGGAAGAAGCCAGGTCCGCCATAAATCCTGCCTCAAGTGACTCTCCGCGGCATCGACTCCAGATGCGCGACCGCTGCGCCGCCGCCGGCTCCTTTAGGCTCCGGGAAGATAAAAGACGCTCGGGCCTATTTGAGCCTGGTCGGAGCGAGCGGGAGAGCGGGCCAGGTGCGCAGAGGGCGTGGGACGGCGGAGACGGATATGTGGCCTCTAGACGAGAACCTGGGGCGGTAGGTCAGTGCATCAATTGATGTCACTGCAGCGCCTCTGATCGGGAGGTCCTAGGTTTCCTCTCCCCACGGCGGCAGGATTTACGACACTAGCTTTTCAGCTAGGTCGAGTTCAGTCGCTGTCTGGAGGAGCATTCTATCGGCCGGCTTCTCTGATCGGGAGTTTTCCGTGGTTTCTCCGATCAACACCAGGTGAATGCCCGAGCATTCGGGCCTAACAAACGGGCCACAGACCTCGCGCGATCTTTCCTTCCTCTTCCTTGTCCTATCCTTTCCCTTAGCACACACACACCTATACTAACATGCACTACACTACCACATATTCCGGTCGAGAGCTTAGAGGCAGGGGGGGGTGCCCCGCGGGTGGGAGAGCCCTGGTTAGGGGGAAACCCCGCTAGCCGACGGTAGGTCGGCGCCGGATCTTGCCATCCAGCGGGGGAAGATCACTGCCATCTCACGAGAGAGAAAACATGCACTACACTTACGGGACTAATGACATAAGCTGTTGACGTGCCCAGAATCGCCAACCAACCAACCAACAATCAAGACGAGAGATGGAGTCCTCCCTACGAACTATAGTACCTGCCCGGAGGATTGTGCTCCATTCAGGCCTGTCCGATCCGAACCAATGTGATACTATAATGAGATGGAAAGGCATGTGAGCTGTTAATAAGTTAATACGTTCGCGGATATTGAAATATCTCAACAGCTTTTTATGAGAAGTTTGCCTTTGCTTGGAAAAAAAGCAATAACCACAACAACAAAATAAAGATAATAACTTGAAGAACACTTTAAGTAAAAAACAAAGCTTTGGGATCATAAAATCGAGGGTAGATTAATAGTAGAAAATTGTGCGTTGCAAACATGCGTTGCTTTTCACTGTTCTCACTGTTAGACTATCGCTGTTAGATTCTCTCTCTCTCTCTCCATTAAATAAAAAACTTCAATGGTTCTCAAGCGACATTTTCTTACAGTGTATATGATTACACTTTCATTTTGACAATATTTTCTCCATGCACATGTATTTGTAAAAAATAATAATATATACTAATGTTGTTGGAGGTCAGATGTATCCTACATTGCTACAGATAGTTGGCGTCGTACTTTCGTGTTGCGAAAGTTGGGCATCCGTTGGGCGTATGATGAAATATTGGAAACTCTAGCAATTCGCAATTTGAGGAGCGGTGAAAGTGTTAATTCACGCACTTATCAAGATGAAGAGTCATGTCTATTCAGGTTTAGTGCATTATTTAAATGAGTATGACTGGTTTTCCTCAAATTAGGATTTTACACAATGTGAATTTAGCTTAGAAGATTATCTCTATGAATCCTTTGACGTTTTGAGCTCTACTATAATAGACAACTATATTTAACACTTAATTGACGTTACAGCAATAATCTAGACGCAACCACTCCCATCCTTTGAGCGAAGAGAACTCTTATTTCATACCTTGCATGTTCCGAAACTGTAATCTATATCCATACGCCAACAAAAAAGATACGACCTAGTACATGTAACTGCAGAGTAACATTGAAGGATTCACATTGACACTAAATGACAATGACATATTCATTCACATTGACAATGAATGACATTTAATAAAACCTAAAACTCATAAAAATTAACATTCACACCTGATTCACCAAAGTTCATGTCATCACCAAAAATACATCTAATGTGGCTAGCAAACACTAAATGACATACACGGTTGAACACATACTTACCTGCTCTAAATATGAAACTACAATGCAGACATTTTATTTGAAAAGCTTGCTAGAGGAAATAGTAAGACAGTCACATGAAAAACATTTGTGTTCTAAGTTGCATAAATTAAATTATTTTCATTGTATTTTAAATGGCATTTCATCCTATTTGTTAAGTAATTTAAAATACGCTATACGTTGGTAACTCCGAGAATTTAATGCCAGCATATAAATAAAGCTATTCTCCGTCTCTGAGAATCTGGAAAGTAATCACGATAATTAATTATTGACAGTCCAACGATTGGCTTTGTGAATACACTTTTCTTGTATCCATATCGCATTGATAACGATAGTGCGAGAAGGCACAGCAGAAGGGTCTGAAACTAGAACCCTGTATCCAGTGGCATGTTATGACCCGACCAATGGTCTGTCTTGACCTTGAAATCTCAGAATATTTTTGTATGGGGTGTTCGACCACATAACCATGCTTGTGCTTCCACCATTGATCAGTTGCCTGCAAGTCATACTTTCTGCGCAGATTCCAGAGAAGCAAGTTGTTGAAGCAAATACATTGTATTTTGATTGATTGATTAGTGACTCCTGGCGCGACAACTGTTAAGGTAACTAGTCCCGTAAGCGCAGTCCATGTTTTGTTGCGATTGGTGTAGATGATTTTTCCCAGCTGAATGGCGAGATACCACGCCGACTTACGTCGGATTGCTGGGATTTCCCCAACCAGGTGTGGTACTAGTTTGACCAGTGTGGAACCGCCTCAGAGGGGACAAGCTCTAAGCTCCCTACTGTCCACCCGAAAAGAGTGATAGAGTAAATCATGTGAGTGTAAATGTGTGTAAGGGGTGAGGATAGGACAAGGAAGAGAAAAGAAAGATCGCGCGCGTCCCATGGAGGGTTTGTTAGGGTACCGCTCTGACATTGGCCCAGTGTTGAGAAACCCACGGAAAACTACCAATCAGAGCAGAAGATGGTAGTATTCACCTCTAGTCAACGGCTGAATTCGACCTAGCTGTTAGGTCTGTGTCGAAAATCCTGCCACCTTCAGGTTTCACTGAGAACTTCCGTCAGAGACACTGTAGTGACATCAGTTGATGCCTTAAAATACCTTTGCTGGCCCCATTGTTTGAAATATATCTCAGCAACCTTGCAGCAGCACTGATTAAGTTATTGTTTATTTTATTGCTTGCGCGATCTTCACTTGCTATCTTCGATAGTCTTATCTATTTTGGATTGAAGGGCATTAGTCCTTAGGAAATGATCTCGGACTACTCGGACAAGATCTTTGGCCTCTTTTTTTTAGGGGAGCCATCCTGCAGACAATACCGAAGTTACTGTTTTCCTATCCAATGTCACGGAAATATTGGTCAAGGAGCGCATTATAATGACATGTTTGCGTTCCTGTTGTTTTGTCTTTGAATTTCTGAAACTGGTTCTTCTCAGCTTTGGATATTCTCTTTATGTTCCACTACGCACCACGTGTTCTTTCATTTTTTTTGCCAGTGCTTGGATCGTCGATTAAACCAATTCGTTTATCTGTTGAAGTTCACAGCCTCTTTGTCGTGCGAGAGAGATAGTGGCTGTTCACATCGCAGAGAGTGAGATGAGCTGTCATTGGGTTTCTGGTTTGGAGATCCAGATTATCCAGCTCTGCTTGAGACCAATTTATTATTCTAGCAATGTGTCTGATCACCGGTACCACCCAATGATAGTCTGAACAAGATTTCAACTTATGGCCTGGTTCTTAGACGCTATCGAAACCCTCGTTTATATTCTCGCGAGTGTCACCGGTACCACCCAGACAATGATAGTCTGAACAAGATTTCAACTTATGGCCTGGTTCTTAGACGCTATCGAAACCCTCGTTTATATTCTCGCGAGTGTCACCGGTACCACCCAGACAATGATAGTGTGAACAAGATTTCAACTTATGGCCTGGTTCTTAGACGCTATCGAAACCCTCGTTTATATTCTTGCGAGTGTCGATGTTCTGCTAGAAATTTCTCTGTTTGAATCAGAACGGACTGGTCTGACAGTAATCTTTAGTTTGGGAGATGCCGAGTTTAAATTTTCTCGTTGTAGCAGTAAATTCTTGTTTCCATATCTCGATGTCTTCAGTTATGGTTTTAACTTCGAATGGTATCGCTTGACAAGTGAAGATCTCTTCTTGGTTGTCTTTTAGACTCTTTATGCTAATATCATATAGGGGATATATGCTCATCTCCAAAAGGATTTTCCGTCGAGACCCGACTCTCTATTTTCGTCTGTTCTTCACTTCCGTCGTCCTTCCAGTCGCTCTAAAATTCTGAGACATGTTTGCTCAGCTAAGAACGGTATGTTACGTCCATTTTCCGCCAATATCGAGGGACTCAACGCCGTCGTTTTTGAGTCTCAATGAACGCCGTCGTTTTTTACTCTTAATGAAATGAATAATTTGAAAGGAGGTTTGGCCTTTTTACGCTAAGGCCAAGGAGACACCTGTGGCTACTAATTCGAATTATGAGAATCACTGTTGACCTACAAGTCGGTCCTTGCACCGCCTCTCCGGGCGTCGGCCCAGAAGGTGAGCTGGCACCATCTTGACAAGCCAGGCCTGAATTTAATTTCCAGTAACCTCATGACCCCTTGGGTCTTGGTATGACCCCTTTCTTCATCATTTTATTGAGATACGAGTATTTCGTTTAAGAAGATTGTTACTAATATCTTGAAATGTTTCTCGAGCGACTTAGGGTGTGAAAGATTGTATAATTTCTCTTATAAAGGTTGTATAACTACATCCGTTGAGAACCTCTTACCTCCTTCTTTTTCTTCTTGTTATTATTATTATTATTATTATTATTATTATTATTATTATTATTATTATTATTATTATTATTATTATTATTATTAACATGTTATTAGCTCAGTAAAGTGCGTAATTTATCCTCACACCTTCCCAAAATGGTAATTTTTAAATCATTAAAGTGATATAATAAAAAGGTTCCATGACTTGTTCCAGGAGCCTGCATCATTCCAACACCGCATGAAGCGATTTACAACTCCATACTTTTCTCCAATCAACTTGCCAGTGCCCATGTGCGCTCCCCGTTCCTCACGGACGAAGCGAAGTGCGAGCGAGCGAGCGCAGCGGGCCGTGGGCTTCTCGTGGGGCGCCATCCGCCGCCGCCACCGCCGCCGCCGTCGTCGCCACCGCTGCCGTCGCCGCCTCCATCGCCGCCGTCGCCGCCGCCGCCGCCGCTACCGCCGCCGCTGCAGCCGCCGCCACCGCCACCGCCACCGCCGCCGCCGTCGCCGCTACCGCCACTGTCGCCGTCGCCGCCGCAGCCACCGCCGCCGCCACCGCCGCCGCCGCCGCCGCCGCCGCCGCCGCCCGTCGCGGGGCCTCCGGCAGGCGCAGGCGCCGCTCCGCCACCCCAGGAGGGGAGAAGAGATCGCTAAAGCGTTGCACGTTCCTGGTCAGGACGGATTCTTGACTCTCGACGGCCCGAATCCTGCTATAAAACCGCGCGTAGCAGTTATACATCTATGGTTAAGTCGGAGGGAAAGGCCGATATGAAGCACGCGGTGGTTGATCCACACTTACAGCGAATATTAACGGTTTTAGTATGTATGTAGAAAACAGAATTTATCCACTTTTTCGTTACAGGCTTTCCGCAATTAAAAAGGTTTTTCTGTCGAAGAGCCTCCGGTTTCCGGCGCACGACTACAATCTTACGTCTTCCGAAGTAAGGCGAGAAAGTAAAATCTGACATATAACCGACGGGTTGGCTCTTATGAGCTCTTTAGTGATGTAATTTACGACCATAACATTAATTCGACCGTAAAAGTTGGAAAACGATCCCATAGAAAAGTTCCTCTCAGAAGAGCTGGAAGGTCAATAAAGGTTTTGACATTGTGACAGGTCCAGACAAAAATGAGCGTCATGCAGGGCAATGTCATTGCAAGAAATGGTGATGAAGCCATTTACAAGTGAGCTTACTATAAAGGAACCCATTGACGAATTGACTGTATGTTGTTATGTTGCTAGCAGTAACCAAATAGTGGTGGTCCCTTCTTATAGTATTCTATCTTATACCAGATAGCACCATCCCAGTGCGCACCATGGAAACGACAATTGAATTCAATGATGCCTTATTTTCCGTCGGACCACGCTAATTCCGCTACGCTCCTTTCACCGTCTGGCAGGGAAAGGAGGTATCACTCAGGCGATAAAATAGGCGTTTTGTATTTGCTCAGAAGCTTCGTTTAGGTTTGAGGATCTTTTACATGCAGTAAATCTGCAACATGGGACAGCCGGCTTTACTTCCCCTCCGAAGGTAGGCCTACGTACGAAGGATTTTTTCGCCCTTAAAAATCCCCGCCCTCGATCGGGTCTGAACCCACGAAATTAGGTGCAACAGTCCCATACGCTAACCGTTACAACACCGCACCCGCTAAACACCACCAAATTCGGTGACAATGAGGATTACGCGACGTACAGACTAATCAATTAGGACAATATGACTTCACAAATTACCTCAAAGACACTACTGTCTTAGCGATCTAGGACGGAAGGGTCGCGGGTTCGAGTCACGCCTCGGGTAGTTGTATTTGTGTTCGTCCTTTCAACTCTTATCATCACCATATCGTTTCATCTTCACAGTTACCATAACGGCAACTCCAATAGTGGTCGCTAATGACCTAGATGTTGATGCGACCTTATATAACAAATAAAAGACACACAACGCATATTACATCATTCCAACACCGAACGCAGCGTCTTACAACCGAGTATTTTCCTCCAGACCACTTCCCATTTCCCATCCGCGCTGGCGGGCGAGGCGAACGCGAGGCGAAGTGCGCAGCGGCCCGCGGGTTGCGCGGGGCCCCCCAAAGGCGCAGGCGCCACCGCCACGGCGGAAGAGAAGGGGGGGGGAGGCAGCGCAAGGCCACTCGCGGCCGCCCGCCCAGGCGCCGCGGCGCCGCTGCAGCCGCCGCTGGAACCGCCGCTGCTCGCGGGCCCTGCACCTGCAGCCGGGAGGCCACGCCCACCCCGCGCGCCGGCTCCCTCGACGCTGCCGCATTTTCCACGCTATACTTGGTGTTTTTCAATGTGGCAGTTGTGGGTTTTGTCTTCAAGATGACCGGGAGCGGTAGCTCATTGCATCAACTGATGTCACTGCAGCGCCTGTGACCGGGAGGTCCTAGGTTCGAGTCCTGACGGCGGTAGGATTTTACGACACTAGCTTATCAGCTAGGTCGCAGTCTGGAGGATCATTTTAGCGGCCGGCTTCTCTGATCGGTAGTTTTCCGAGGTTTCTCCGATCAACACCAGGCGAATGCCGGAGCAGTACCCTAACAAACGGGTCACGGACCGCGCGCGATCTATCCTTCCCCTTCCTTGTCCTATCCTCTGCCCTTACACACACACACACTTACACTAACATGCACTACACTACCACAAATTCCGGGAGACCGGTCGGGATCTTAGAGCTTGTCCCGGCTGGGGTGATGCACCGCTGGTGGGAGAGTCCTGGTTAGGGGGAAACCCCGCTAGCCGACGTTAGGTCGGCGCCGCTTCTCGCCATCCAGTGGGGGAAGATCACCGACATCTACCGTGGAAAAAACACGCACTACACTATCGGGACTATTGACCTTAAGCTGTTGACACGCCCGAAATCACTAACAAACTAATCTTCAAAATGGAAATCGGCATGACTTTTTGCGTCTTTCTAGGTCCTGCCGCAAGATGTCGCATGATCGCGACCGTATCAAGCAGTGCTGCAAATCAAGCGACTCTAGCGGAAGGACTGAGAATGTCGCAAAAAGGCGTGCCGAATTCCATCTTGGAGATACTACCCACAGCAGCCACGTTAGAAAATCCCTAGTTTATTGGCTCACATTCAGCAGCTGTCTGGAGGAGAATTCTAGCGGCCGTTTGCTCTGATCGGTATTTTTCCGTGGTTTCTCCTATTGATATCATAGTTACCAGGGTGGAGTTTCAGCCGCTGCCTCGATTAGTTGGTTGTTAGTGATTCCGGGCACGTCAACTACTGAGGTCATTAGTTCCGTAAGTGTGGTGCTTGTTTTTTCATCGGGAGGTGGCGGTGATATTCCCCCGAATGCTGGAGCAGTACCCTAACTTCGCAAGTACCGTAACTACTTCAATTAATCAATGACTTGTCATTCACTAAAATTCCGCGGAAGTACTAGCATAAATAACATTCTTTGATTTCCTTCCAAAATTGTATGTCAGAGAATCCCATGTCTTTGACTCACGACACCTCATGATATAAAAATTAGAACAGTAGAGCTTCTGTTGAAAGTTATTACGCACCGGCGCGGGGAGGAACACTTCCCATCCCTGAATTTAACATACACACACGGGAAAAATGCCCTTGGTAATTGATGGGCTTGTGCTTCACACGTGTCCCTTCGCACGGAAACGAGGGCCCAAGCCTTCTCTTCTGGGAGGAAATGGAGAAGTAGAATGAGTGGCGGCTCATGACTTCATAAGTTCGTGGCTCGTGAAGAAAGTAGCGTGATGGTTCAGTGGTCTCCGTCAACTAACTCAGCCGTACGAGAGGTACTGCGGATCAGTACTTTCTACTATGTACAAGATGAACAATGCTTGTGTAACTATTGAAAAGGGAACTGTTTCCAGTTTAAACATAAATTGACACTAAAACTTTCATGACATACCAAAGCGTTGGCAGATTGGGAAAAATGTATGAGCTTCATCACCAAGGGCATCAATGAGACCCATAGTCGACAGAGATATAATAATAATAATAATAATAATAATAATAATAATAATAATAATAATAATAACAACGAATTTTGTGGACAAGTCGTTTCACGGACAGCCTACTCGGGGTCATAGCGAAAGGAAGATGGACAGCAATCTCATTTGGAACTCATTGTGGAAAGGATGACATAAGAAACAGCCCAAAAGACTGGTACTAGCAGCTCAAGAACGACCAAACATAGGAAGAAGTAGAGAAACAGCAGACTAAACATAGGAGCATGCAATCATATAATCACACTTGTAGCAAGATTGCGCATATAACTTTAAAAAATGTCATGACTAGGGAGCGGATTTTAATGAAATGCCTTTTTTTTCTTTTTACTGTAGAACAATGCCGTTTAGTATAAAAATTCATTTTATGTTATGAGAAAAGGAAATGACCCATTTTTATACGTCATTTTTTGCATTTTTATCTATTTCTGCTAATAAGACATTTTTTAACTTTTTCCGTAATTTTTAATGCATTTTTCACTGATTTCAGAGACTTTAATATCATTTCAATGGCACTTGCTTCAAATAATATTTACGAGATCCAACAAATGTTCTCCAAAGAATTCCAGTGTATACATTATACCTGGTAGCTTATTCGATTTCTTCGCTCAGAAGTTGTAATGCCAGCCATTGTGAGTAAGAAAGGTCCCTGTGACGCCTGTGAGCGTCATTGGCTGTTCAGCCGATTTCAAGATAACTAAAGACAGAGATTTTGTGGTAAAGAACAGTCCAAACCAAAAGTTTGAAAACTGAGTTCACTTGAACAAATAAAAGAAGCTTCAATTACATCAGTAACATATCTAACAATTTAAGTTGTTCATATGAACTGATTTTAATCACATTTTTTACGACATTTTTCTTTGCTTTTAGGGTATTATTAAAACATTTTAATATAATTTTATGGACCATTTTTGACAATGTTTTAGGTCATCAAAATCCGCCCCTAGTCATGATGAAGTGCCCACCGTGCTATCCTGGAGTATGTGTCGAAAGAACGGATTGAAATATAAATAACTTATAGCGGTTAATTTGAATTAGAAGCGAATTATTTTTTATATGTTGTCGTTGAAAAAAGTTCTGGTGTCTCAATGAAGTCGAGGCCTGGAGCAAATTGGCCCACCCGCCCTGCCCCTGTCGGTCAAACTACACCATCGATGCCGGCAACGTTACCTGTCTCTCAGACTACAAGTTCCTTGTTCTTTGAGCCATGTGTACCCCGGAAGCTGGTCATCAATTGAAGAGTTTATTTTCAATGTGTGGTATGTGCGTGATTTTGGGAAAGGAAAATATTCACATTCAGTCTTATTGTTCAAGATAAGAAAAACTACGGTTTTCGAATAACGTTTAACATAGAACAAAGGCAAACACAATATTTGGCAGCATGATGGAGAAGAATACATTGATATATAAAGCTAGAAAACAAACAGAAGTAGAGGTTCATGACTTTCAAAATAAACACTTCAGTTTCGCAACGCATATCTTAACTCAGGCACGTCAAACCGCGCCCGCACGAGATACTTGCCCCCCTGGGGAGCCCGGCGCTCCTACGGGAATGGGCAACTTCCCCTGACTCCGCTCTCATTTCCCCTTAAAATTCAGAGAGGGGTGTACATGCGCAAGCTGGAACGGCGCGAGGCGATGAACAGTGGATTCATACGAAAATAAGCTTGTCAGATTTTTTTCCATCAATAACCGAGAATTGTATTACGTTTGCATTCTTCACTACTTATTACTATTTGCTGTTTATTTTCTTACTAAATTCTCCCTTACATAAAAATATTTGCTAAGTGACAGGAATATATTTGAATGATTGATGAATATAACTGAATGATTTTATAACACACCACAAAACGAAAACAAGGAAAGAATTCGAACTTTCCTTGTTTTCGTTGTGTGGTATGTTATAAAAACATTCAGTTATCTATTGCATTTAGCAATAATGTGAAATAAATTAACAAGTCTCTATAAGTTAACAATTATCGCTTACGGACGGACGGCACTTTTTTCAGACCTTTCCATAGTTTTTGTACAACCCTTACCTTTTAAATCTCGCGCCAATTTCTCTGGCCGCAGTGCCCGCGAGCTCTAGTAAGCTTGTTATCTTGCCCGCGACCTTGACATGCCTGTCTAGACTCAAATCCTTAAGTTTGGAGGGTTGGCTAGTAAACAGTCACCTTCTTAACATTTCATTCCATCTGATTTTGAATATCGTAGGATATTCGTCAAATAAGAACGATTTCGAAAACAATATTATTTCACTGACATTACCAACGTCTACTGTTTCCTTTTCCCCCTTTTTCAGAGACACTTCAATTAAAAGGTTGATAATGATACACTTCATGAATATCAAGGGTGTTGATGAACCAGGATTAGCTCCCTAGACCAGATAATAAGGACTGATTTTTAAACCCGCACGAATCAAGAAATATTCCTGATTGATGAAAATGTCCTGACCTCGTGAATTGACCAGTACAAGTCCCACATGTCTAGAACTTGAGATCGATCCCTTCACTCTGTCACAAATCTGACCACGACTCTGTCACTAGCTTATATTTAAGCCAGTGCCTTATTAAACTCGTGTTATGTACCGGTGGAAAAAATGAGTTTTGTTACTGCAAACACAATACTGTAGCCAGCAGGCGAGCCAGGATACACGACCCAGGGACTAATAAATGAACGACATTGTTCCTAATGATGAGAAAATTCAAAACAATATTTTGGGTCTAAATAGAACACAGTACGATCGAACTACGTCAATTCGTTTTGTTTGCTAAGTGACTGGCTTATTGCTGGCATTTTGCAGACATTTTGAGATCGAGACTGATATTCGAGCTAATGGCAAAAGGCATGCGGTCTGTCCACTGCGCCTGGGTCGCCCCACGTACGCAGTCGTAAACTCATAAACAGAAATGAAGTAAACCTGGCTTTCCGGTCCAGATTGCTGCGCGGCCTTTAGAGGCTGTACCAAAGGGTCCTCGGCATGTGGAGGCTCTTAAGAGGATAAAGAACATGAGAACCAATGGTGCTACGCAAGCATATTCTGTGTATCAATTAAATACAACAATTAAATACATTAAATACACAATATAAATACTATATACCTACACTACTAATACTATATACTACACTATATAAATACACAAATATTTCAAAACAAAATTTACAGAATCACAGCAAAAGCCCCCTTGTGTGTCAGAAATAAGACAATCCACATCGATCTCGCAATAGAACCAATTATTTCTTTATTATGAAACTGGCACACAATTTCCACAATAATTTAAATCACATACGAGGAGTAGTCACTTACGAAATAGGTCTCACTCTCCCGTCTAAAAAACAGACTCCAATTTCACTTTTTTTTTAATATCTTTTCGAAATTGGATAAGGATAGAATATTTCTCACAATTTGCAGTCTCACTTACCGTATTCTTTTCTAAATTCTTGCCATCACCCTCTAACGGTTGTTTCCAGAATTAACCTCTCAATAGCCTTGGTTGAAGGTTTAACAGTAAGTAACAAAATTACTATCAGGGTGGTCTCACGTTACCCCCTTCACACTTTGCTGGTCCAAAACTACTCGGCCAATCAAATGAAGAGCCTCGCGACTGAACGTCGTACTATCAGTCATTGTAAAACTAAATTCAATAAAAAGTAATTATCAAAAGCGTTTAAAGACAAAAACATCTATTAATTAAAACCCAAGCTAAATGCCATCCAAAACACCGACTTATGAATTAAAAAAATAGTTAGCAACCTACCTTCTTTCATTTTGTAAAATCTATTTTGAAAAATACTGGACATGGCGTTATTTTAAAGATCTAATTTTGAGAACCGGTTTCATTAAGAAAAAAATAGTTCAAAAATCTTGGAGAACACCCAAAAGTACTTTAAATTTTGCCATTTTTAAAGTCAGAGATTTCAGGAAAATTCTGGCCGGCTTCATTTTTTACGCATATTTTTCTTTATTCCAGCAAACAATTAAAAAAATTTAGAGCAGTTTTCGAGAAAAATGTGAAGATGTCGTTGGGGTTTCATTTAAAGTACCTACCAAAATTTTACAAAAATGTTCAAATTCAAGGGACAACATCAGTCAGATAAATCGGGGATTATCAATTGGACGGGCAGAGGGATGAATGGTCGTACAAGAAGACGCAATGCCGAAAATCACTTTTTCGGTGTCGAGAACACACTAAACGTGACATCTGCATTCACAATGTATTAGAAAAAAATATTTACTACGTGTAGAAGCAAGAGAAATTCACGTTTTCAGTATCAAGGACACACAATGGGTTTTCTATAGAAAAAACTTTTAACTGAAGCATTACATCACTTTCTCTACACAACGTAAATAATATAGTACGTAAGTATAGAGAAAGTAAAGAAGGCAACAAGCAAGAACAAAAGTACCTGTTGCAGTTCTCTGTACTTACTTCCACCACAAGTACCTCTTGCAGTTCCATATACATTACTTCCAATAACCCATATAAAATTCTTCCAAGTTATGGTCACATACGATATCGGGTTTAATTGAAAGTTATTATCCTCATAATTGAAGCATGTATTGCGATAGGAAGTCTTATCTATCGTTTGCAAAAGCGAATTCTAACTTCTTTCTTCTGATAACATTACTTTCAGAAGAGGTCGCAAAACCAGAGGCAGTAGAGTTTTGTTTTGAGTTAAAAATCCATTAAATGTGAGATCAAACAAGGTTGATAATGTTTTGAAATGTTGGATTTGTAAATTTGCTGTTCAGGTAGTACCCTGAAATAATTGCTTCCTATCGTCCACCAAGCATTAGTTACGAAATCTTAGACGCCCCCTACGAAGGAACAAAATAGTACATGAGTTGCCATCCCGAAGTTACTGACGAAGATTTAAATCTTCCAGACACAAATTGGAAAGGGATCGTATGCGGTAGAAAAGTACAGCATCTTGTCAACAGTCTCGTGAGAGTCAGCGGATTAGCGCAGGTAGTAGACTAGCTGGCTGGAGAGGATCACTCTACTGAACATTTGCCTACGTAAAAAGAAAGACTCTCTTCAAGTCATAGAAAGTATCAGTGACAATGGAACCATTTTAGTTGACTAAAGTAAGTTCAAGGAAAAGTATATTATCAGGAAAACAATGAGGGAATATCAGAAATCGAATGTAAAGAGACTTCAAAATTTCTTAAGGGAGCAGTCCAATGAGTTTCTTAGAAAAGGAGAGGAAATGGAAGAAAAAGTTGAGCATTTAAAAATATTCTTAAAACAACGCACTGGTATTTGTACCATACACATTGTTAAAAAGAAAGCCCGGCCCAAAATATTACAATACAAAGATTAGACTATGAAACGAAAAACCTATATATGTTTAGTAACAAACATATTAGCGAAAACTATGTGTCATTATTTCGGAATTACTCAAAATCATTAGAGAATGAAAAGAAAACTGCGGAGGAACATTGAAATGTATTATCGATATGGTAAAAATTGGTTGAGATTTTTTATGTGCTACATAGAAGGAATGGAAATAAAGATGAGATTTCAGTGGTTTGTTTTAATAATTCGCCAATAACTGATAGCAGAGAAAAATCAAACGGTTATAACGTGTATTTCAGATTGATAATCAACCACGAAACTAAATATATTCAGACCGAACGTTGTCAGAACTCTTTTTTAAGATGGACGTAAATACTCTGCCGAAAAAAATAGCATTTTTGAAAAACTGAAAGCCGTGAGTAGATTCTCTTTCCCGAAATCGTTAAAGTGGGTGAAGAAGATATTTTACCGTATCTAATTAGGTTATTTAATGTACCTATCAATAACGCTTTTGTAAGATTGGAAATTAGCTCTTTTTTGATTGATTGATTTTTTCGTGTTTCCGGGCGCGTCAACTGCTTTGGTCATTAGTCCCGTTAGTGTAGAGCATGTTTTTTCGCGGGAGATGGCGGTGATCTTCCCCCGCTGTATGGCGAGATCCGGCGCCGACCTACCGTCGGCTAGTGGAGTTTCCCCCGAACCAGGACTCTCCCGCCAGCGGAGCACCGCCCCAGCCGGGACAAACTCTAAGCTCCCGACCGATCTCCCGATCTCCCATTTCTACAGAACCTATGCGATGAAACTGATGGAGGTTGAAGGATCAACGTGATAATAACTGATTTTTTCAAAGCTTTTGATATTGTCCTATTCGATCGTCTTCTAAAGAAACATTTAGATTCGGATAGACACTAGAGTGGATAATCGTTTTATTCCGTGAAAGGCAACATAACGAATCAGAAGATACTTATCAACCATCAGAAACGTTACGCCAGGAATGATTGCCTTCGTGAATGATTGCTGACAAATTTAGCTTCATATGTAAAAATCTCTGCTGATGATTGTAATTTATCGGTTATTTAATCACGGGGCGTCGAAGAAATTTTTTTACCGAGACTTAGATAGAAAACTCTTCTGGAAAGAAACAGACAAAGAAATAAATAGCAAAGACATCACATTTGTTAAGGATCGAAATTATAGTGAAAGCACATACTATTTATTGCACCTTGAATAACGTCTTACAAATATTTAGAAATATAAGTACAAAGTAAATTGAGCCGAGAAAAATAAGTAAACTTTATAGTAGGAAAACCTGGATCTTTACATTTTGTATTGAGGGTTCTGAAAAAGAGTTCGTGAGAGCTAATAAATTAGCACATAATACGTCACTAGTGCGACCCATGTTAGAATATGACGCGATATGTTGATACCCATACAGCCTTTCGCAGCATGATAGTCTAGGATAGGTTCAGAGTAGAGCGTAAAAATTTACTTTTAGGGGTACTACGAATAAAGAAATGTAGGAGCTACTAGAGAAAGGTGGCAAAAGTTGTGACTATGTAAACCGTGAACACATGCTTTGGATGAAATTTATTGTCGAATAGAAAAACTAACATACTTCGGCAGAGGTCACATGAAGAAAATTCAGACAAGAATACAGAAAACAGGCATTAGGAAATTTTAATTCGCGAACTGAAATATTAGACTGGAACATTTTGTCAGCGACAATCTTCGTCGTCTTCATCAAAGCATGAGCAAATTTAAAAATAGTTTCCTAGATGTTTAAATGTATTACATCAATGTATATTACTGATATTTTTCGTATTGTTAAATTACTATTATTTTCTATAGAGTACGTTGCATTATTATTATTATTATTATTATTATTATTATTATTATTATTATTATTATTATTATTATTATTATATATATATATATATATATATATATATATATATATACTACTACTACTATTACTATTACTTGTATGCAGTGTTGTGTGGTGAAGTAGAGTGGAACATTGTGTAAGAGAGATTTCAGTTCCGCGTAATCCAATAAGAGATAAGATGGAGCTGTGAAGGCTTGCGCGGCAAAATTATGGTTATTTGTGAAGTATTTTATGTTGGCCGATGCAAGCTTAATGAATGTAAAGTTAAGGTATTCTGCTAAGGTATAAAGTTCCCACATTTATTTGCAGAATTATTAATAAATCTAATTTCATGAGGACTTTATTGAAACGACAGTTGAATACTAATGAGATATGATACGAGCCGAGTGCAAGATCAGGATCCTATAACTTCTTAACCCTTTTTGCTGGCATTGGATTGAAAATGTTTTTTAAGTTTTTATTTCTCTTGTTTTGTCTTACGCTATGAGGCATTTCAATAACATTTTTAATTACATAATGTCGTGTACTGATTGGTGTTGTGATAATCCAGCAATTTCATTAATATTTATTCTCACGAATTATGTCTTACAGTCAACTAAATTCCGAAATCTGAATCCTTTTTTCAGAGTAATGCGATTTCACCCGAAGTCGGATTACATTATTTCATTACCTTCCTTGGCAAAAATGAGACCGCACCACCAGCATCCAATCTTTGGAATAATGATTCCAGATTTCGGGGATGAATATTACAGCACTTATTTTTGCCCGCATATGTGGAGCGAACCTGCCTGAACTGGAGTCACGTATACGTCATTTCCTACGTCGTGACCCAATTTTTCATAGAGCGCAATTGACGTTCTAGATTCTATATTCAGTGATCTCAGTTGGCGTCAGTAGATCTTACAAACGCATCATTCGCGACGTATCTGAAGTTGAAAGGTCAATTTGAAAATGCGTAACCGCGAAATAAGCGTAGAGGGATCATAAGATAATAATTTATATGTGCATGAATGTTTAATGTAATCTCGCTCAATTTTCTTTAAGCAGATTACAGAAAGATGTTCAGTCAAAGCACATTCATTAGTTAATTAATAATGAAAGACGTTGGTCTAGTCAATTTTTTAAAAATATTTCCATTATTTATTTCTTTTAAACTATTATGTATTTTAATACAATTTAAATACCACTCACAATATTAGAGTCAATTTTTTATTACTCCTCAAAGTCTAAATCAAAACATTGTTACTCGATGCAACTGCGAGAAGAGAATAAATTTCATTCCAGGCGATCGCTACCAGGTTTTACTGAAGCATCTCAGAACAAGTGGTGAAATGGAGTATCAAAGAAAAAATCACATGTATCGGTTGAAATGTCACCGACTTACGTGGTTCCTATTCTCATCTCTGAGTAGCGGTCGTGCCTAAATCTCCGAAAGATCATCGTGACTCAGGTATTCTTTGGGTGCCTACTCTACTGGATTCTCGCCATAATTTTAACGCATTTTAAAGAAGAATGAATCATGCTTTTACTCCAATCATCGATTTAATTTGTTTCGACCACTCATGTGATTTTCTCTTCAATACTCGTACGAATGCTAAAAGGCGACATAGTTCTGCGTATTCACCATTTAATAAAAATGTATAAAAACACTTTGTTAAGAAAATTACAACACTTGCTTCCATGTGAGTGCTAACGCTATAATGGTCTGCTTCTTATGTAAAAATGAGTGTACAACCAAAAAGTGTGTGTTTGTTCACGCACGCGTGCGTGTATGCAAACGTAGGCCTCTGAACATCCAGGACAAACAGAGAAACAACACAGCCTGTCTAGCGATTTCTATGGAACTTGGCTTCCGTGTGATTCAGACGTAGAATCGTCAACGCAAGTGTTACACGCAGCGATACAGCACGTGCATTTGGGGCGGCTGACTCAGTTGGATAACGTACTACACGCCAATGTACTGCATATCGTCACCCTTGAACACGCGATTACCTCCAAACCATGCTGTCGCCCTGGAAGCCGCGATAAATTGCGCAGTAGCACATCTATAGGACGATTCTTGAAAGAGTGGGGGTTTTGATGGCATTCACCTCATAGTAAGTTGGTTAGGTGAATACGCAGGAACATGTTCGAATAATGCATTTAATAACTATGTGATTCTACGGAAATCATTGAGAGAATATAGCACAATTATCTGTTAACAGTTTCGTTAATTTTGTCTATGTATATACGAGTATATACGGGGATGAAATTAAATAATTAAATAAGGGGATGGCACAGGATGAGCATTGTTCTTCATACCTCAGAGCTGAAGCTGGTGATCTTTAATTTCGTAGATTCCTTCTCACTAGCAAAACTGATTTTTACGTTTCTTATTGCATTTACTTTCAATAAAAATTATAAATGTATAATCATTTATTTTCATCAATAGTAATTAATAATAAATTACAATTTGCACATCAAGACTATGAGAATGTTACTTCGATGGATGCTGATAGTAACGGTATCTCGGTCTTCAGACTTTCCTCTTCTTTATCCTCGGACATTAAGTACACGAGTGCTACAAATTCATTAGCACAGTGGTTGTCAAAAGGTGCACCGCAGGACAGCAGTGAGCCATGGAATTATTACAAGTGCCGCAAACATAATTTAATAAGAAAAATATGAACACATTAAACTTTGATTCCCTAATATTACCCTATTGTATAACAATTGATCAAAAAACATGTTTTGTCAATAGTTATATTTTTGTAATCAATAGAAAATAAATTTGTTTACATTTGCAAAATATTTCTGTACAGTGAAGAAATGTAGTCAAACACATCTATAATACATTCACAGAAGAAATTCGCTAAGTTTATGTGCGGTGTAGTGTGTTATTTTATTTTTATTTCTAACGTGGGCCATGTTAAAAATTCTTATCGTATGTGTATGTTGTTAAAACTGAAGTAGTGTGGAGAGTGTTTTCCAAGACTTTGAAGTCCTAATGCAGAAATATTTACTTTGTTTCTACAACACGGATGCGTCGCAATGTTTCTCGAGACAAAGCGTACAGAGTGCTGCTGACCAAAAATGTGTGAGAACCACTGCATTGACACTTCATTGTCTCCTGTGTTATTTCTGTAGTATACATATACAGTTAAGAGCCTGTAGAATCTGTAACTATATGTGAAATTAAACTAATTACTTGATATTCTGCGCGAATGAATTACACTGGTGTACCTCTCTGGTCGGTAATAAGAATAGATTGTATTGACAAGAGTGTATTGTAATGTTATAAATAACAAGGAGACACATAGACAAGTGTCGGAGGATAAGAAGGTCTTGAAGAAAAAGATATATTACCGGCTCAATATGGAAATGGAAAAATAGGAATGAGGGTGGGGTTTAACATGCGAGAGTTCTCGCATGGGTACGCTAGTGTTAATATAAAACGAATAAGATGGGCACTTCTCTTAGATAATAGGATGGTGATATGATTAGGGAAGAAAGCGAATGAGAACTTTATTCCTTCCCTTCAGAACTTTGATTTTAATTAGAATTTCATTGCTCTTCAAATATTTTCGCTATCTCGTCACTCAACTCTCATTATTTCTATAAATTGTCAAATCATTCTTTCTAAACTTTAATTTACATGTTGGTCAGTAGAAAATATTATAGTGCAACACTTTCCAATACATGTTCATTAAACGTAATTAAATAAATTTAACAGTCTAATATAGTATTAGAATAAGAGGTACGGATGATGTGTAAAGTCCAAATTGTAACATAATTTTTAATATTTATTATATCATCGTAATTTATGACAGTTGAGGTATATTGTATTAACACTACATTTGTTGCTACCCTTTCTTTTCGGAAATGATTTCTAACAAGGTGGAAAATCTAATATTATTTTCCGTGAACTATGTATACAGACTCACTTTCAGCTGACTTAATGATAGCTGATTGTAATTCGAAGAGAGAATAATTAATCGTTTTGTATCCCACGAATATTGATCTATGAATGATATCTTGTTAGGTTGATCTGAAAGGTCAGAAGTCAGTAAACGTGTTAAAATCCAGTAAACACTCGTAAATGAGTATTGACATTAATCAGGTGAAGCCGATCTGCAGCCTGAAGAATCACCTGCAGTTAGAAAATGCCTCACTAATAACCAGTAAATTCTTTTTCAAAAGAATATCGAGATTAAAGAATCTCGTGATAGCCTCTTTTATCATTCTAACAACATGGTTGGAAATATGGTGTGATGGCAATTTTTCGACAAGTAAAATAATGGCGTGGCTAAGCAAGCACATTATTTTAATCAGTTTCTATCCCTAATGTAAATTGTTCTCCTTTTTTAAATAAATTATTATTAATACAATTGTTGTTATTATGTAATAATTAATTATATTACAACAATAATTATTATTGTAATTACAAAACATTTCTTTTTAACGGACTATACCCGAAATTCCTTATTAGAGGGTGAAGTAGTGAAGGAAATTACTGTGATGTCTACTGCCGCTTATATGAGCAGACAGTAGATTTTTCTCATGGACGATACCTATTTACTACGTAAAGTTACAAAAGTGTATACAGAAATACAATAGAGTGGACGCGTACCGTAAGGCTTTTGAGACTTTTACAAAGGGCGTACAATAACTGAAATCAGTCAGACCATTTCTTGAAGCTACATATTGTTGTTGTTTTTGTTATTGTTATTATTATTATTATTATTATTATTATTATTATTATTATTATTATTATTATTATTATTTCCTCAACAATGTCGGATAATGTAATGCACATTGAAGATGCCCTATAAACAATTATTGCAAAACTTTTGGTATCTTTTTATTCAGGTGATACAAATAGTTATTTATCCTTTAACTTTGAGGATAGCCTTTAAATACTCCATCCATGATAAAGCACAGTTTTAATTATTACACTTATTATTATTATTATTATTATTATTATTATTATTATTATTATTATTATTATTATTATTATTATTACAAGTTCGTGTCTACTCAAGTACCTTACAAAACTGTGCGCACAAGAACAAAGAGGTCGCCTTGCGGTGACCTGATAACTGATATGCTCCGCTGAATTCGCGGGTGGAGCTGGTCGGAAAAGCGCGCACCGCGAGTACGCGGGCACCGACGGACGGGCGCCACAGCGTAGCGAGCGGCAGGTGCGCGCCCCGCGCGCCCAGCAGCGCCAGTCCTCGCCACCGCGCCACGTGGCCGCCACGACGCCGCGCGTCCGACGTGCGACGGCGGCGGCGACGGCGGCGGCGGCGGCGTCGCGGCGCGAGGGCGCTCGATTTAGCCGCCTGCGTCGTGGGTTTCCCGGTCGCCGCTCCACTCACCCACCTGCTTGGCGCGCTGCCGCCCCTGCCGCTGCCATCGCCGCCGCCGCCGCAGTCGACGCTGCCGCCGCCGTCGCCCCCGCGCCGCCTCGGCCCGGCCGCGTATTTCGAGAGCGTGGTCAGCGGCGGCCGGCCGGCCGGCCGAGCGCCGCGACGCCCCACGCCTGACGCCATGCAGCCGGCGCGGCGCGGAGCGGCACAACCGGAACCGGAAATCCAAGTCTCTCTTTTTCCTCGATAAGAATTTACTTATTTTAAGTGTCAACATCACGACCACTAGCATTTAACATTGCTTGTTAAATATTACGTGTAAAAACTACCTATAATCAATTACCCAATGTAAAAATATTAATAATGTCAAAATTTAAGATAACAAAATTTTAATAACTATTAGATTAAAAACATTTGAAGCTAAATAATAAAAAAAGGAATTCTCTGCAGATATTTCAATAAGTCTACAAAACTCAATACCCTTGTTCCCAATACTTTTTTGGTAAATTATTAAGTCATAAAATAGATGTGAAATCTTCTTTTTCCATAAACTAACTTTCTTGTTTCTTTTTGGATGATAAAATGTTTTGATTTTTCGAAATTCCAATAATTTTCTTCCACAAATAATAACGAAATAAAGAGCGAATGAAAGGAAGAACAATGTAGGATGAAATAGAATTTGAGCTAAACAAGTAACTATTTTGTCCCGCAATTTATAATGTATTTTTAGCAAGTTCAAAGATAGTAAAAATAGTAGGTTATTTTTTATCCAGATTCGTTCCTTGTTTTATTACGTACCTCGTGTTATATTTCTCTTTGAAAAAGAAACGTTGGCCTAGGTCATGGGAGATACGACTGAATGCGACTCTTTTGCCAGGTTGACATTCCAAGCAGAAATAGAAAATAGAATATTTATAACATGCACTTCCGACTATTTCTTTCTTGTTTGTAATAGATTTGTATTAATTAAAAAGTTCCCTAGAAGTTCCAATCCATGAGGTACAATTGCTCTTTAAATATTTATATCAATTTTGATTAAGCACATACTACAGGAACAAAGAAAGAACTCATTGAAGGTAAAACATAATAGTAGTGAAATAAAATAACGACATAAAGAATGGATGAATGTTGATAATATACGACCAGGAAGTAAACAGAAATGTTTTTGCAATTACAGTCGAGGAGTTACAAATTATATGAAGGAATTCACCAGACTAGATAATATATTGTAAGAGAAGAGTGATATTGCAATATACATAATACAAGAGCAAACGAACTGAGTTGACACTGAAAGAAGAAAAGAAAAGTACTCGTATATTCTTGAGGACGACAGGCAATTCATTAAATAATCAAAAAGAGCTCATTAAGCTTCATTAAAACCAGGGTTTCATTTAAATAGTGGCTTACAACAAACAAACAAAGAAAAATTCAATAAGTATTGAATACTTCTGGTCCAATTGGGAAATATCTATATTCTTCTAAAGATCAGATAGAAAAATTAATTTTATTTTGTAAAATGTGAATGCTAGTTTAAAATATATTTTGGATACCCATGAAATGAAATAAACCTTCTGTTCCTGAAGTTTCACGCACTTTGCACGGGACTCTTTATAAATATCTATCTGCTGCGAGCGCCAACACAAAAATGTAGGAGGAAATGTGGGAAGAGTCCATCTACAGACCAAGAACGGAGGGTTGGAGGGTATGGCTTTGCAATGGAAAATACCACATATTATCCCCGAGAAAGGGGATCTCACAAATTTATTAAATGACACGAATGATTAATGGATATAATGTTTAATGAACGAAATCTTTTACAAATGTACAGGGCATTTTCTTGTGTAAATGTGTTTATTGTTGCCTGACAAGAGTCGTGCAAATTCTAAATAAAAATAAATAAAAAACAAAACAAAATATTTTCTTTCTATTTCAATGTAAATAACTATAATGTTTAAATTTGTAGAATTATTAATCAGAACTGTTAAGAAACAACTGCCGTAAGTGCAAAAGAGTATTGAAATGACATGTATTGGTTTTACTCATTATTCAAAAAAACTGTAGTACTTGATCTTAACATTTGTTAAAAAATAAATATCGAGAACACAGCAATTATTAAGATGTTAAACCTGTGAAAATACCTATTATAATGTTAAAATGCGACCATTACATGTCTATTTTCTATTCACGGAATAAAATCTTCGGTAATAAATATTCGTCGTAATGAATTAAAATACGCCCACCGGTCTTTCCACCGGTAAACGTTCCAAGGATGTGTCTGGCAAGTTTTCAGGATCATCCGTTAGAGAAAGATATCCAGTAACCCTTATTCGTTCAAGGTTCACTGGTAGTAATTGCCCATTCGTCCAACTATATCGATCCGAAAGGAATAAATGAACTCAAAATATTTGTTAAAATTAATTAATTTTACAACTCATCAAACAAAGGAATAAAGTCAACATAGTCTACATAAAGTAGCGTGTAAGCAAGTTAATCTAGTGAAACGAAGCTTTATCCCACCATGCATTTCAGATGCACTTACTCATAATTACACGTCTGTGGTTAGAACTTTAGGTCTAGCTGCTTTCCATCAAACATGTTTATATAATCACATTATTTCTTTATAGTTTGTGTTTACAGCGACTGATGAAATAATAAATGTTTCAAAATTTCATCTTTTACTAGATGTTTCCAATATACTTAATCACGATGGCCTGAAACAACAGACTAAAATTGAAAATATATTGACAACACCTGCTACGAGCCTTATATCACAAGATTATAACACATATTTCAATGATTTTTTAAAAATTTTAATAAAACATTAATAAAATATCGTCCTAAACGATTTCAGCATTATTGTCTCGTCCAACTCTTTACTTTATTTGATTGCTGAGATGTTGAAAAAAAAGGATTAATTTTTACTTTTCTAAGCATTATATAAAAGAAAAGTACGAGTCGATCACTTTTCTTACAATTTTTTTCGTTATGCTCCACTACAGAGTAGTAACATTTTCATTGTCATGACACTTACTAATTATTTTAATTAAGATCTGCGTTGAAAGTTTTGTTGTTTTTATACATTGCAATTATTGTACTTTATTGAAGCTTATAGTGCAATCTACATTCTACACTCTTCGTCCACTTTGCTGTGTTTTGCCAGTCATCTTCTAGTGGGAATCGTCCAATCATTGCCCCATTTACATCACCTTTCCATTGTCTCCTAAGACTCCCTCTTTTTCTCCTCTTCTTGGCACGGGTCCACTCCAACATTTTCCTCTGCCATCTTCCCTCACCGAATCGACGCACATGTCTAGACCAGCTTAAACATTTCACCTCAATCGTACATATAATACCTAATATAATCCATCTCTGAACATTTTTGTTTCTTATTAACCCGAATCGTGAGTCAACAACGTTCCCAATATCTCATTTCGGTTGCTAAAATCTCTTCTCTTTTTCTTTTCTGATCATGCCTAGGTTTCAGCCCCTTGGGTATATGATGTTAGTACTCTGCTCATGGTTAAAGACCGATTTTAATATTATTATTTACTATACAAACTTGTAATACTATTTATTATACAAACTTGTAATTTGATATAATAAAAATCTGATGTACGAGACAAATTGCACTGCTCTGCGTACAGGCGAATTGTGCTGCTTTGTTGAACCACTTTTCAGTGAGTTCAGCATTAGATTGATTGATTGTGATTCCGGACGCGTCAATTGCTAAGGTCATTAGTCCTGTAAGTGCAGGGCATGTTTTATCCTAAGAAGATGGCGGTGGTCTTCCCTCGATGTATGGCGAGAACCTGGTGGGTTTTCCCAACCAGGTATCTCCCACCAGCGGGGCACCGTCCCAGCCGGGAGAAGTTCCGGGAGAAGCTCCCGACCGATCTCCTGACATGTGTGGTAGTGTAGTACATGTTAGTGTAAGTGTGTGAAAAGTGGTGAGGATAGGACAAGGAAGAGGAAGGAAAGATCGCGGTCCGTGGCCCGTTTGTTAGAGTACTGCTCCAGCCCTAGCCTCGTATTGATCAGAGAAACTACAGAAAACCACCGTTTAGTGAAACCTGCCGCTAGAATTCTCCTCCAGACAGCGACTGAATCGCTGTAGACTTCCGCAAACCTATTTCGAACGTCCCTTTCGGCTGGGCGAGCGTTGCGTCTGGAGGGTTCAGGGGGAAGATGGACCCCAGGACCACGCAGGTCACGCGGTGGAGTTGGCGAGACCTGGCGACAATTTGGCTGCCGGAAAGGGCTCACTGACGTGCGCGCGCGGCAACCGAAATAACCGCGGAACCTCAGAAATAGAATAAGTAGAACCTTCACGCAAAAACGATCTCTCCGTAATGTCTGTCCGCACTTCCCTGTTTCCTTAGAGCTGTCGTT
Organism: Teleogryllus occipitalis; assembly: GCA_011170035.1. Classification (NCBI taxonomy): domain Eukaryota; kingdom Metazoa; phylum Arthropoda; class Insecta; order Orthoptera; family Gryllidae; genus Teleogryllus; species Teleogryllus occipitalis. Next base: position 157,585 of record BLKR01001184.1, on the reverse strand, counting down.
TGCGGCTGTAATGATTTCTCGCGGGCTGCCTTTTGTAAGGCTTACGCGCGGGGTCGTGCGTCCTGCAGGGATTCTGTAGAGGGCCCACGCGGCCGCGTGTTGGCTCGGCGAGGTTGCTATCCCAGGCACCACCACGTGCTGGCACTCCCTGGATCGCGACCGACGGCCACCCCAAACCTTTTACTCTGGCGCGTACGAGGGAATGTTCGTCATGCATGTTTCTAGGGTGGCAGTGGTGCCAAATGTGGCATTCTCGTTTATTGTATATCAACCTCGCAAGATAAAGGAATAGGAAGAAAGAAATAACAAACCTAATACATCTCAATAAGCAAGGCAAATAATCTTGATTCTGTACCATGCACGTGTTTGATCGTCTGCTTTTTTCTGTTCGCGTGTACTGTACGTAGTATTATAAAGGATTATATAACGCTCCCAAAATTAACGCCGATAGTTTGACGGACAAACCCTTTTGGAAGTTTCTAAACCCAATATTTTTTTTTCTTTTCTGATCAGAAAGTGTCTGTCCGTCCGTCCGTGCTTCGCGTCGATACATTACGTCCGTCCATCAGTCTGTGATTCTGTCAGAATATAATTAATACCTAAAGGATTTTCCTCAACATCGATTAACAGGATTTTCCTCAAAATCGACCAGGAGGAACTCAAGGTCCTGCGGATTTGAAACGGATCATTTAAATTCTGGAGATTCTTTACATAAAATCCCGATGACAGTTTCAAACTTTCCTCAAAGGTGACTGCAATTTTTTCTTAAAATTGCTCAAATAAAGCACAGTGCGTAGTCGGATTAAAACATTTGAATTTTGAAAATTACAAAATTTCAAATTTTTTGGACCATATCCTATAACAAGTACATTGTTGAAGATAGGGGTTTTTAATGAAATGCTCTTCAAAATAAGATCTTAAAAACGTAATGTAAATTTTTCGAAAATATTAATAAAGCCGCTGTCGTTTTATTCAGAGCTAAACCAAGATAATTTTTCAAAAATTCCTGAACAAGGTTTTTTTAAAAAATTGCTTCAAATTTTTTTCTTTAGACTTTTTGTACCAATAATATACTAAATAATATGTCATAAAACGCGATTTTGATTAAAACTTTTGAATTTTTAAAAATTATGTTTTTATGAAATATGTGAACAGATACGTAATATTTTTAAATATATTCATGTTGAAATTTACATTTATTTTATAATTTACCGCATTTTTGTGGAAATAAAGTTTCACATGATCTCTTATCAAGATTTTCGAAATATCAGCCGTCTGAAAAAATCTAATACAGAAATTGGTTTATTATACGATGACGTGCATTTGTTATATCGTTTGTGAGCTGCAATAGTGACACAACTAAAAAAAACAGGTGTTGAGGTAAATGAGTTGGAAGTTCCGCCTGAAAAATTTGTAAAATATTGAAAAGGTAGATTTTTTCTTAAGTTTCTCATTGTATTTTACATTTAATTTATTATATATGTAATGTTTTCTAAATTTAGCTCATGGTGTAACTGATTAGTTGGTATGAACCATGCAATTTGTGGTGCTTTTTGGATAAATTGATTTTGTATAATTTGTAATTTCTTAATGTGAGTTTTAGCAGCTTAAGACACCTGATCTACAAATTTCACGGCTTCACCCTTGCGGCCTCATTAGTGGCGCCAACTCAAGTGCAGGAAGTGGCCAGAGAGAGTGCCAACATTAGTGCAGCGGTTCCCAATATTTTTGAATAGACGACACACTTCACAAAATGTCAACGACCTCGCGACACACATAGGTATGCCTATGCACTTATTCAATACGTTGAGAAATTAACTTTACATTGTTCCTTTGCAGTGTCGTATTTAATCTTTATGTACGAAAAGGATGAACAACAACCCTCAGACAGCACGGGTCCATCGTTTTTAATTAATTTTTTCAGTTTAAATTGCATAAAGCATTTTGATTTAAGTGGTTTCTTCCTTCACGTTTGCCTTTAGTTCATACCCGCACTCTGTACTAGTCTACGAAAAACGCTAAATGAAGAGTTTCCCCACGCAGAGATCTGGTAAAATCGGAAACGTCATTGGAATTTTTTTTGGGTTGTGCACTCGACGTCAATTCCCGCGCTCCCAACTGAATGGATAACGGTTCTAATCGCACTTTCAAAAGAGAGGTTGTTTTTCTCGTATATTTAATAAGATAAAAGTATATCGGCGCTCTTTTCCAGGTTGCTTCTGTAACAAACAGCCGCTGTCTCGCAAAGAAACAACGGACTTACTATAGTCGCGAGAAAAGAAATAACTCTCTGCCGGTAAACAAATATGTAGTCCAACACGCCTTTACCTTGTGATACGAGAGTCTACTCTTTGTGTAATTGCATAATTAAGGTGATTCATTAAAGCACTGGTGAGTTCCCACACTTCATTTTCACTATATCACTTCGTCAGCATTCCTGATAGCTCCCTTGTGTCATGAAGGCTCGCATTTCTTGGTTTCTCGTTCTCGTTCTCCAGTGCAAGAATTTTATGTAATACGAACATCTCGCTAACGGTGCGTAATTTGAGCGTAGAATCCAGACACCTTAAAGTACACTCTTGCTCTCCATGGAAATACAGAAACGGCAGTTTCCTCATACAGTGGTGCACCTAGGGAGGTGTGTGTGTGTGATGTGGCCTTAGCCTCCCCAGAAACCGATGATTCATATTAAAAAAACATAGCTTTTACTAATTCTTTACAATAAAAAAATTAATTCCATATATGAATTATTTATGATATAAATATTAACAACAAAACAACAAATAAAAATACATTTTATATTCAGCATAAATTAAAAATTCTTTATAAGAAAATATCAAGATAGTTTGAATCTATACCGGTAGCGCCCCTCCCTCGAGAAAAATCCTGGGTGCGCCTCTGTCCGAATGGAAGTTTCTTTCTCTCGAATGTTCGAATGAAGAGTTTAGTGTACTTGTTACGAGTACAGCAAATGTTTGTTCTGAACGATCGCCGCATGCAGATCGTGCTTGCCTAGTTTTGCTGACTCACCACTTACCTTCGCATTGTGAAAATTATGGCGCTTCTTGAACAGTTGAAACCAGATGTGATGGCGTAAATATTTACGTCTAGGACCCATTAAACATGCGTGATATGTTAATCAAAAATCACGAGTGTCAATATTTTGTATTGATATCTAAATTTTACAATTCATACACTTGATTGTCCATTGGCTTTCCCTATCTTCGACGTAACTTAGGTACTGCCACTAGTGAAAGTATTAGACGCTCGGCAAAGATGATGGTTTTGCACGATTTATAAAATACTACCGACATAAAAGGTTTATAGATTAATCCCGTGTGTGTGTTTCTATTGGTTGGGAAGTTACTCTCCAAGGCTGCATTAAACGGATACAAGACGAAAATTTTTGAATTTAGCAAATTTGTATTCAATTGAATCTCTTTCAAGAGAAATAAAGGTTTTTTTCGAATACCCAAAATTTCGGTTAAGCATAAAGTGTCAATTTTTAGAGATCGGGAAGAAATAAAAAAATACTTTTTCAAATGGACTTTTACTCTTTAAACGTGAATGTTTTTTGGAGAAATCGTTAATTCTTCTCTGTTTCTTCTTCTAATCCCATTTTATATCTCGCTGTTTTACTCCTCCCCATCTCCGCGAAAAGCGTTGAAAGGACGGACTTTCACAGACAGACATCTCGATAGTTCCGTTTTCTCTTTTTCTGTCGATCTTTTCCATTAAAAACTATTTCGTTTAAAAGGATTTCGACCAGCTAAGGTGGCTCAGGGCATCAACGGATGACACTACAGTGCCTCTCACCGGGAGGTCCTAGGGTTCGAGTCCCGTCGATAGCAGGATTTTCGACGCTACCTTCATAGCTAAGTCGACTTCAGCTTCTGTCTGAGGAGAATTCTAGTGTTAGGCTGCTCTGATCAGTATTTTCCGTCGTTTCTCGATGAACACCAGGCGCATGTCGGAGATGTACCCTAAGAAACGTGTCAAGGACAGCGCGTGATTTTTCCATCCTCATTCTTGACATATCCTCAACTCTTACACGCACTTTCACTTATATGCACTATATTACTACACATGTCAGATGACCAGTCGGGAGCTCAGAGTTAGTTCTTTCTGGGATAGTGCTCTGCTGGTGGGAGATACCTGGTTGAGGGAAAACCACACAAATAGACGTGAAGGTCGGCGCCGGATATCGCCATCCAGCGGGAGAAGATCATTGCCACTTCCCGCGATAAAACATTCACTACACGTACGGGACAAAATTACCTTAGCAGTTGACGTGATCGGAACCACTAAACAATCAATTAAAAGGGTTTCGGTTAAGAGAAGTTCTACTGCACTCGTATATAGAAAACAGCATGCGATCACGCAACCCACAACATTCAGAACGCTCATACGTTATCACTAGAGAACAGAAAAATATGTAGTATGAAACGTCAAAATGTGTACATAAATATGTAATAAAAACGGTAAGAATATGTAATAATTAAAAATATGTAAAATTGGATGTAATATGTGGTATTAAAATACTATAATTATAAAACAAATTTGTATAATAGGAAATTATATTTATAAAAAATCCTAAACAAATTTTAAAAATAATGCAAACGCTTTAAAAATCATTTGGAGAACACAAGTTGATGCAAACTTCACACCACACAGTTTTCCTATCATTAGTATTTTACGAACTAGTGTTTTACGAACAGTTTTCGGGTTATGATAGATGTTAAGAAACGCCCACTTTATACATATGCCAAAACCCAATTTTCATAAAATATAAATAAAGTGCCAAAATTTCATTCTCTATCCCGATATATGGTATATTTCTGACTTAATGCCTTATTTTAATGCAAATCGAATACCCGCTTTCTAGATACATTAACTTATGATTATGTTTTAACAACATTTACCATTTCATTTGCGTACACACTAGTATTACAAGTCATCTACATGTCCTTGCTTTTCTCCAGAAATTCCGAAATACTCGTTTCATTGGGTAAGTGCATCTTCTCATGCAGTGGTGTATACAAAGGGGAAAGATTCATGGGCCCGCCCTTCCCCTCCAGAAAGTCAATGGCATATTAAAAAATATTGCTTTTACTAATTCTTAGTACTAACGAAAGTCATTCCATATACGAATTGTTTACCATAGTAATTGGAATTGGAATTAGTGCCTTATTTTACGTGGCAAGTCTCGAGCGTTTAGACCCGCTCTTTCGTCTGACCACGCAAATTTCGCTACGTCACAATCTAGCCGAGAAATCGTCCTTTCACAATCCAGCGGAGAAAGAAGGTATCATCTAGGGCGACCAAACAAGTGATTTGAATTTAGCTCAGAGGCTTTTTTAGGCTTGAGGATCGTTTACATGCGGTAAATCTACCACACGGGACAACCGGCTTGATTTTCCTCCAATGGAAGGCATACGGAGAATTTTTGCCCTTATAAATTCACGTCTTCAACCCCAAGTTCATTATCTCTCGTTTCGAGAAAAATGTAAAAAGCTTACGATGACTGTAACAAAAAATTCATTACTTCCTGTAAATATGACATACAAAATAGAATGCCAGATCCGCCTGCAAAAAAAAAAAAAAAGAGGGTGGACATCGACCCCTCTGCCGCCCCCTTCCAGTTCCGGCGCTACTGTTTATAGTTTTGATGGGCGGAGCCAACGGCCGGCCGTGGCCTTTGTCTCCCGCCTTTCCACGCCCAACGACCTCCTGCGGCTTTCTACTGCCAGGCGGGATACACCGGGCGCACCCCTGCGCGGGGCGGCGGGGGAGGACGGGGAGGACGCGGCGGAGGACGGGGAGACGTCGCCCATCCCGCGGAGGAAGCGTCTCGTCGGGCGGCGGCGGGAGGGGAAATCCGGGCGCCTAATGAAGCCAGCAGGACGGTCATTTGCTGATTAAACCCTGACCGACAGGTTCGGAGGTCACGTCTGAGCCAGCAAAGGCTGGCGCCACCGCAGCGAACATTCGCAAACATAACAGTTTAACGATGTGTATTTCAAGGTGGTAATTGTTTCGTGGGTAAAACATGTGAGGACGGAAAATACTAAATACGTAAATTTAGACTCCCATTTTTAATTGAAAATTACAACTCACTGTTATCATCTCGATTGATTGATTGGTGTTTCGGGGCCGTCAACTGCTAATTTCATTCGTCCCGTAAGTGTAGTTCACGTTTTTATCGCGCGAGGGTGCGCGTATGGGCGAGATCTCCCACCGCTGGATAATGAGATCCGATGTCCACGTACTCATTGGTTTGCTGGATTTTCCCCATCCAGGTGTCTTTCACCAGTGGGTATTGCCTCACCCGGGGCAAGCTCCACGTTCCCGACTGACCTCCCGTCATGTGTAGTGCATGTGTGTAAGTAAGGGGTGAGAATAGGTCAAGGATGAGGAAGGAGAGATCAGTTTGTTAGGATAATGTTCTGGCATTCGCCTGGTATTTTTTGGGGAAACCATGGAAAACTACCGATCAGAGCAGCTGGCAGCTGGAATTTTCCTCCAGAAAGCGGCTGAATTCGACCTAGTTTGCAGCTACCGTCGAAAATCCTAGCTCTGTTACTGCAGTGACATCAGTTGATGCACTAAGTCGCCTCAGACGATCGATTTATCATCTCGAAAGTAAACATGGTTTTTAAGTGAGTATTCACTCTGAATGCCATAATTACCGAGTGTATTAATCTCGTGTGGTGTACATTGTATTCCTGAAGGAGTCGATGTTTCTTCCCCGATAGAACATGATATTCGGCTTATTCCTCTGCTTACGGATTTTCCTCCTCTGGCATCTCCCCCAGCGGGGCACCGCCCCGGACGAGACAAGCTCGAAGCTCCCGACCTGTATAGAAGTAGGTGCACGCAAGTGTATGTGTATATGTGTGTGTGTGTGTGTGTGTGTGTGTGTGTTTGCGCGCGCGCGCCGGCGCGTGTGTGTGTGTTTGTGAAAGGAAAACAAGAAGCCAAGGATGGAGACGATCGCGCGCGGACTGTGCTTGATTGTTAGAGCACTGCTCCGGCATTCGCTGGTTTTAGATTCGCGAAACCATGAAAAAGCTCCGATCAGAGCCTCTGGGATCAGGCAGTAATAGATTTCGATTCAGCTATGAAGAAGAAAATTACCACCGTCGAGATTCGAACCTTCTAGGTTCACAATGCTAGAGTGGCCAAGATATTGCCACTCACTTTTTCCAGCTGGAGTAGTAAGTGAATCCATTATTTATTTGCATGAACACCAAATACACCTAGACTAGAGGTCAGCATTTTTAAAGAATACCAAGAAAAGGATGTATAGAAATACACTAATGAATTACAATTGAAATTAATCTATTAATCAACAAATAGCAGGCACTTTTAATTGCTTAAAATATTATATTAAGAGGATATCCTGAATTTTCGCGATGACCAGCGTGATTCGATATCAAGTATAGCTCCTGCGCAAAATTAATTGTACTTAGTTTTGTATATCTTAATTTCTTGAAAATAATTTTAATACTCTATACTCCTAATAATAATCAGAATTATTTTTACTATCATTAATATTACTACATTATTATTGTTATTATTTGTTACCTTATTTTGTTCATTTATCTTTTCAGTACAAGCATGGAGGAAGGACCCTATTTCTACATCGCTTCGCAAGTTCCAGCTGCTAGCCTCGCAATACTGAACGATAAACATCTCATCAACTTGAAAACAACATCAGTAATAAATTATCAGGAAGATCAGAACGAACGGCTCTGCACACTTGAGAAATTCTGTAAGAGGATTGGAAAGTCTCGAAAGATGAATGAGAGCTGACAAGATGCGGATGGTTGGAGATTTGTGTATCTTAGATAAGGAAAGGCTAAACAAATATTATTACCGTGGGGCTTAATTTAATGAGGTGTTTTTTAAATAAATGTATCGTAAAAATAGTCTGAGAAAAGTACGAAAGACGTGAGCAAAGCAAATCTTTACACTATGTCTTTGTGTTTGCAAAGAATTACAGATATAAATCTACTTCTTATAAAAAACAAGGATCCATCTGAGAAAAAAAAGTATTACTGAAACTAGTGGTACTACAAGAGCACGTACTTTCTAGCATCATTAACGGTTATGTAAAATTATTAATACAGCAATTTATGTCCATGTTAACTCATAAAAACTCATTAGTTGTAAAACTCATTACCATTCGTAGTGCATTAGGTGCCAAACGTTTTTTTCATTTACAGCTAATATATCAACATAAATTCCACAATCCAAAATTCCATTTCATACATCCAGAAACACTTCCCATCAATGAGAAAATTTTATGAAAATATACAACTGCAGAGTCACCGCGTCCCCATTATTGTTTTGCAACCTCATAACTCCTGAGAAATTCTCCTAAGTTCGTGAAATTCGAATTTGCAAATTCGAAAATGTAAAATCACTCTAAACTACTAATGTTTCTTAAAACAAGTTGTAAACCACCCTTTCTTTAAAAAAAAAGTGCATTTTTTGAATGGATTTCATTTAACAAGAAAATCTCTATCATCAACATTGGCCTTTTAAAATATAATTTTTTTGTTGTTGTTTGCAATCTTAGAAAATACAGAGCTCGCCGAAAATGAGATCATCATCACCTTCTTTACCGTTATTTCCTACATACGAGGAATATATTTAAAGAAGAATATGAGCGGTTTTTCGAGGAAATAAATGTTTAAAATTGTTTAAAAATGACCTACGTTTCACGTAAAAACTACATCGATTTTCGAAAAATTCTACATGTTCTTATTTTAGGATCTGTTCTGGATGTACATATTTCATTAAGGAAAAAATCTCTATCGTGAATATTGTAGTTGTAGGAACACGCGGGAAAAAATTTGAACTTATGCCATTTTCAAAAATTCATAAAAATTCATGCCTTCCTCTCCGTCTTCCTCTTCGTCTTCCTCTCCGTCTTCCTCTGTCTTCCTCTCCGTCTTCCTCTATATCTTCCTCAAAATCTTCCTCTCCGATTTCCTCTTAGCTTAGTGCTCATCCCGGCACCGATTGAGGAGATACCTGAAAGTTTCTATCCGAGCCTCTCTATTCATACTGGCATCGCCTAGCATGTGTAGAAGTCTCTATCTGGACCTCTCTATTCACATTGCCATTGCCAGGCATGTGTAGAAGTCTCTATCCGGGCCTCTCTATTCATACTGCCATGACCAGGCATGAGAACATTCACTATACTAACGGGACAAATTACCAAAGCAGTTGACATTCCCGGAAACAATCAACTTTCAAACTGCCAAGACCGCTTCGTCCACTCTACCCTCTCTGCCTCGTCATCTTCTCCCGTCTCGCTAGCGCCTCGTTCCTCCCCTATTCGTCTGTCCCGTCGTCCTTTCCCGCCCCACCCCACCGCCCGCATTATTCCTTTCCCGCAACTTCCATCAGATGAAGATTCAACAGAACCGTCAGGTCTAGAAGAAAAACATCGGCAATTAATTCACAAGGGACAGAAACGCAGGAGTCTCAAGATTAATGACAAAAAATCTGTCCACGTTAAAAAAGTGAAGCTTGAAACATGCCCGTCGTTAGAATTCCGATAGCAGTCTATTTCTAAAATCTACTCTGAAAAATATCTTGAATTTGGTCTGGATAGAAGACTCAAATGGAAAAATCATAGTAAGAATAAAAGAAAAGAATTAGGCCTAAAACGTCTGAAATGAAACTTGCTACTTAGTAGGAAATCATATCTACGGAAAAAGAATAAACCAATTGTGTATTAAACTGTATTAAAACCAATCTCGCCATACGGCCTACTCAAATTTTAGAATTGAAATACCACGCTTCCAATTAATACCAGAAAATTTGCAAATGTGCCTTGGTACGTAACTAATGTTACGATACACAAATACTTACATATCTCAATTATAAAGTAAGAAATCAAAGAGAGAAGCGAATATACCTTCAAAGACTACATAATCATCACAATAAACTCGCCATCAATCTACTCGACAACAATAAAGCTATGATACGACTTAAACGGCATCATTCTCTAGACCATTCATGTAGATAGTAAATTTTCTGTAATTATGTATTCATGTAGTATGTATTTACTGTGTTCATTACTTTTTAATTTTATTTTTGTTTTCATTTATTTTCTAATGTAGTATGTATCTAACTATGTACGTGTATGTAAAACATGAAATATTTGACCTGTAACTCCCTGTATGAGTATTTTAGAGGAAGTTCCATCAATGGACGAACACCAAACAGGTGCCAAACGTATGTAAATTTGCCAAATGTTCAAACTAAAAACGAATTGCAAATTAAAAATATATTAAACCATTTACTTCGCCAGACCCCGCTTTCCTTGGCCCCGCACCAAGCCCGTCTAGATGCATTGCGGATTGCATTTATCTTGGGGTCACGTTTTCAATCATAAACCTCCCTATGGTTTTTCTCAACCGGACAAAAGTGTTCAATATTTAGCAGCAATCCCTCCATTACAGTTGTACAATTTTGTGCGGGTTAAATACATTTACATACACACATATATGATCATTTTATTCTAAATAACAGATAATGTTTATACACAAATTCTCGTATTGTGGGAATTGTGATGTGGTGTTGACGTTATCATATGAAGAAATAAGAGGTCATCTCCATCAACTTAGTATATCTATTGAGAGAGCCGGCTTTCGACGGCTTTGCCGTCACCATCAGTCCACAATGTAAAGAAAAGAAAATATAAATAAAATACCAATAAAATACACAATAAGATAGCAAATTAAATTCCACAATATGAAATGCATGCAAATGTATACTAATATCCCCTTGCATTTCACATTGTGTAATTTCAACAAAGATGTTAATTAATGTAAACTTTCTCCATTTTTTTCATGATTTTCGTATAGTTAAGTAAAAAGAAAATATGCGAAAATGAGCATTTCAAGTAAACATGATGCTGTAAATTTCTGAATAATCAGTAAATTTTGTCTTCATATTATTCCTGTAAAAAGGGCAAGGGTCTTTGGCCCGATGGTTTTTTGTCGCCCAAGATCATAAGCACAAATTAACGCCCTCAGTAAACACAATATTTTATTTTTTACCTAATTTTAATGATTCAGATTTAGTTATTTACTTATTGTACATTATACATTTATACATTTAGTTATTATCTAAATGTTAAATTGACTCTTTTTGTCTTTTCATATTTCCCTCTCACAATTCCTTTTGATAATTCCCTCCATTAGAGAACATTCTACTGTTTTTATATTTCCTTCGTAACCACGATCTCTCGATCCAGATAAGTTATGCAGTGTATATCAATCTCCGTATCGAAGGCAATATCAAGCAATAACGTTTCAGTAAAAAATAAATGTTATAATACCTTCATCATAATTTACATAATTTTTAAGCGACTGTCACGCCTACTAGTTAAGTCCGTGATATGAGTATATTGCATTACGTAATATAGCATCAAAATTTACAACCACTCCCGTCACCTACTTATCGTGCATTTATTGCTTGGTTATTCGGCAATTGCATTGGTGATAAAGAATGACGTAGAAAGTTAATTGTAGAGGTGATATGATAAAATGGATAAAAAAATTTCGAAAACAACTTCCCAGTACACATTTTTGTCTTAAATTTGACACGATACGTCGGATTTGAACCAAATCAGTTAAAGATAAACATAACGATCCCTGCATTGCTAGTCCCCGCGCCACAGCATTTGAATATTTCATCACCCTCGTCCGTAGCGATCTCTTGGGCCAACTCAGCTCCGAGCGATTCGGAACCTTCTACGCAGGCGATTGTCCGCTGGCGCGCTGTGTTTCATCATCCTACGATGCTATTGACTGCATAGTAATACCTCCAAAAACCAGTAGCATAGCGTGGTGCTGCTGAATCACTAACTTGCTTATGTTGGGAAATACAACACACACTTCCTCACCTTCAAGTGTCCTAACATGTAAAATTCATTTTTTCAGATGAGATAACGCCAAAAAAAGTATCTAACTTTAGTGCTGTGAGTCAAAAAGTCACCCTGAGGTATTATCAACACGTCCTTCAATGCTACCTAATCACGTGTTTGCATCACATGACGATTACTGTGGTACAGTAACTAAAAAGAGACTTTGAAGTACTCGGTGCCCAGTCATGATCGTCAGACAACCCTTGGAATAATAAAATCGAATGATGTAGGACGGGGGGGGGCAATGACGCATTAAATACCAAAAGGAGTGATCTGTAGTACACCGCAATGACCTTGGCAAAATGCAACCCGTCGTACATATCGCCTTTAAGAAAACGGAAAAAAATCAATCAATTAAACTCAATCAACCATTTGTTGAAGAAATTAGTAATTCATTACATAACGAATAATTTATAATATCAGTTAAAAATGCAAATTGAATTGCGGAAGATTGCTATAATAAACAAGTGTGTATGTAAAACATTACATTGAACGAAGAAGGAAAGATAAAAGTAATATAGCTAGTAATCATAAGTAAAAAAGGTATTCTAAAATTAATTTGTATAAACTCAAAATTGAAAGTGATATTAGACACCAGACATTAGTTAAGACATTATATAAAAAATTAATTTCTCGCCTTTCTACATAAGCAGTTAAGAGAAAGTATTGTAAGATTTAGGAAGATAATTTTTCTGCCCTATATAATCTTGAAATATGTTCTTAAAAATTGCATTATGATCTAAAAAATCTGAAATTTACACTTTAATAATCACTTAATATTAACATTATTTTCATTTTCACCATAAACCTTCCTTGAAAAAATATCAGGGCAAGCATGCTTGGAACAAAAAGGTATTTTTTTGTGCAATCATGTTATAATCTACCTTAATTTTCAGAAGAAATTAATAAAGTAAATATTCACCATAGTGAAGTACTTTGTAGTACGTCTTGTTGCATTTATTCTGCCTGGTAAAAATATATCAAGAAATATCTTACAATTTAACAATTATTTTATCACGTTTAGAAGAGAAAAAATGCAATGGATTAACGTCAATGTATCTTCATCTTACAATTTTATTTTTGCAATTTCAGTGCTACAATACGGTATGTATACGCATATTGTTAAAATTAAAAGCAAGATTTTCTGCCAACAGTGTGTTAAACATCGAAGAGTATATTTTCACATCCACGAAAGTTAGAACCACATACTTCAAATATCAGAGTATTTGGATAAAAATCTTCTTCCTTCTTTTCTAGAAGTCTCTATTTAGATGAAATACGTAAAATATGAGCCTATAATTACAAGGATATGCAGAATACTGGAAACTAGTGATGCTAAAACAGCACGTACATTCTCGCACGTATTTTCACGCAAAATTACGCAAAAAGTACTCAAACTTTCGAAAAATTGTACATGACCTTATTTCAAAATCTGTCTTTAAGAAATAATTTCATTAAGGAAAAAATTCTATCTTTAATACTTAAGTTGTAGGAAGATTTCGAAAAAAATTTGAACTTTGGCAAGTTTCGAAAAGTCAGAGATTTTAACGAACATGAGACCTGCACCATTCTCGTAAACGTCCTTCACATTATCTAACAAAAATATTTAATCAAAAACGTTTTTGAAAATTTTGAACATGTCCCAGGGACTTCATGTAAAGAACCCCCCAAAATTAAAATATTGGTTTCAAATTCAAAGGGCCGCGACATCAGCCAGATAGATAGAGGAATATCAATTTTAGAGGAAATCGGCTGAACGATTTAGCCGCTAGCGTTGTTCATAGACGTACGGACGGTCAAACAGACGTTATACAGACATTCGATTTGTCGGTATCAAAAACCCATAAAACATGATTCTGGATATACATACACCACATGTTAAAGTTTTTTTTTATATTTATCTATTCGATTTATCCGCTCTTTCATTATCAGGGCCCTGTGATAAGTTTTCTGCCGAACATTCGCTTTTTTTCTCGCCGCATTACGTAACTTTCTCTCTGTTCCGTAGCGAGAAAGTAAAATCAGCCAAATATGCACTAATATATTAATATATTTAGCATCAAATTCTAACCCAATGTCAAGAAACTTCACTTAGCTTTGCCCTATAACGATTTTTCGACCGATAAAGTTATTGCCGGGCTCTGGTTAAAGAAAACGTTGATAAATCTTGTTCCTGTAAGAAGTAAATTACTTCTTCAAACACGTCTGTTATCAGAATCCACGTTTTGTGGGTCCTTGATACCGCAAAATCGATTGATGGCACACATCTCTGTCCGTCCGTCTGTCTGTTATTGCGTCTGTCGGTCTGTGATCAACACCTAGCGCCTATACCGTTAAGCCGATTTTCTCCGAAACTTATATTTCGCGATCGACCTAAATGAATTCCTGACCCTGCGATATAGAAAGGGATATTTCAGTTTTTGGGAGTACTTTATATAAAGCCTCAACAACGTCTTCTATTATTTTTTTTTCAAAAATGGTTTTAAGTATCTTTATTAAACTTTGTACTCGGATAGAGTGGAAAACGCCTAAAAATGGCGTGGGTCTCATTTTCGTTGAAATATTTAAACAATTTTTATAAACAAAATTTAATAATAAAGGATTTGTTAGAATAATGTATAAGAATATATATTTCACATTTTTACATGCCAACTGGATTACTTTCTCGTGACGGAGTAGAGAGAAAGTCATGTAATGCTGTCCGAAAAGACGGTGAATTTTCGGCAGAAAAACTCTTATTACAGGACCCTGTTAACGAAAAAGTGGATAAATCCAGTGGTATAAATTTAGAAGAAACAATCCTCTAACCCGTAGGGTAGCCAGAATCCATGTTTTGTGAGTCCTTGATACCGAAAAATCGAATGACGGCAAAACCTCTGTCTGTCTGTCCATCTGTTAACAACGCTAGCGACTAAATCGTTCAGCCGATTTTGTCCAAAACTGATATCCCTCTATCTGGCCGATGTCGCGGCCCATTGAATTGGAAACCGATATTTCAATTTTGGGGGTATTTTACATGAAGTCCCAGGGACATTTTCAAAATTGTCAAAAAATGGCTCCAACGTTTTTGATTAATTTTTTTTTGGTTAGTGTGAAGGCGTGAAGGACGTTTAAAAGGTGCAGGTCTCATATTCGTTGCAACACTAATTTTTCGAAAATTGCAAAATTCAACATTTTTAGGATTCTTCCTGCAACTAAAACATTAAAGATAGATATTTTGCCTTAAATGAAATCTGTTCCTTGAAGATAGATTTTGAAATAAGTTCACGTACAATTTTTCGAAAACATGAGTAGTTTTCGCGTAATTTTGCGTGACAAAATGGACGAGAAAATTCGTGCTGTTTTAGCACACTTGTGTTCAATGGCGAAAGTAATGCGGCAGGCTCTTTTGCAATATGGATACCCCTGTCCCAATGTTTGCATAGCAAAACTTTTATATCGGTCCGTCCAACAGGACGAACGGAGTTTCGCTCAAAATAGTTTGGCTTCGTCTGGCGGCGACGACCACATGGCAATGCTTTCCAAACTGTCTGGCGGCCCGTTCTCTACCACGTGGGATCTAACCTCAATGCATACTTCACCTACACAATGTCTCGTTTATACTGTTTACCTAGATGTTTCCACTGTTTGGTCACAGTTGTACAAATCTATGAGCAGCTGACGATGGTCTTTCGCATTTGAGCATGCTTTATTACCCGTTCCACGGCGCGTGGCCCCAAACGATAGCTCAGCAAAGTCCTTGAAATGGCGCATTAATTTTTTCGCTAATATATTGATTTTTTGATGTTGTCAAGAAACATTATTTTTCTACAACGACTATCGGTCATGAGAAATTTTGCCAATTTGCCTCGAAGATGTTGCGTACAGAATAATTCCAGAAGCGCCTCACACTCACGCCCGTTCTATTATGTACCTGGAAGTTAATAATCACTCCCAGGTACGAATGAAATGGAACAGTCTTTGCACGGCTATTCTTGGATTTTTCTAACGTGCCGGCTGAGGGTAGTATCTCCAAGATGGAATTCGGTACGACTTTTTGCGTCTTTCATGGTCCTGCCGCAAGATGTATGATCGCGGCCGCAACAATTAGTGCTGCGGATCAAGCGACTCCAGCGGCAGGACTGAGAATGACTCAAAACTTCGTGCCAAATTCCATCTAGGAGATACTACCCTCAGCCGGCACGTTAGAAAAACCGAAGTACTTTGCCGCGACGCACCGGTTGAAAGGTTGCATCAGTACCGGCTCCGCGTCAGCAAGCAACGCCGCGCCCGTTATTAGACCGCCGCGCTGAGAAGAAATTTTGCAAACTTCGTTCCCAACATGCTGGCAGAGATGGCTTAGAGCATCAGCTGATGTCACTGCAGTGCCTCTGAGCGACAGATTCCCTGGTTCGTTTCCAGAATTTTCGATTTAGCTAGGTCTAATTCAGTCGCTGTCTGGAGGAGAATTTTAGCAGTCTGCTGTTCTGATCGATTCATGATTTCTCCGATCGGCGTCAGGTGAATGTCGGGGCAGTACCCCAATAAACTGGCCATGGACCGTGTGCGTTCTTTCCTTCCTCTTCCTTGTCCTATCCTCTCCCCTTACAACCTTACACTAACATGCACTACACTACTACACATGTCGGGAGACCGGTCGGGGTCTTGGAACTTGTCCCGGCTGGGGCGGTGCCCCGCTGGTGGGAGATACCTGGTTGAGGAAAACTTCCCAAGGTTTCTAATAGATGGGCGTCAGATGTCATTTAGCGGGTGAAGATCACTGCCACAACCCGTGATAAAATACGCACTACCTTACGGGATTAATGACCGTAGAAGTTTCAGAAACACGTATCAACAAATCCAATACTTTTCCTTCGTAAACCGAAGAATAGGAAGGAAAAGTAAAAAGTTTTATGGAGTTGACGATGCGTGGCAATGTTCTTGCGCACAGCCGGCGCTGATTGCAGCCACGCGCCTCGTTGCACCTGTTCCAACACTCACCGCCGGCGTGCGCGTGGCGCGTGCCTGCAGACCGCCTGCAGAGCACCTGCGGATGCAGAGGTGCTGAGATCACGGCGTATTCAGTCACGAAGCCGCGTACGAAGCCTACTTTCAATAAAAATTCGACGACGTACGAGAAAAGGCTACTGACTCAGTTTGCGATAATACATGTCTTGTGGCAAGCATATTCGTCTGTTTTATTCAATATCCGAGAATCTCAACGATACAGTGACAGTTTTGGAACTTGCTTTTTTTATTTTCAATTGTCACTTATCCAATATAGTTTCATAAAACTATTTTCCAGAAATGCATGTCATGAATTTTTCTCAAGTCAAAAATTCAAAATAAAAAAGGTGTGCGACGTCCCAGGAGAATGAAAATTCCAATTAGGCGGGGTTAGTCTTCTGCCATCCCCCTGCCACTTGTGTAAGTGCCATATGAAAGTGACTTTTGGGAGTCTGTTCATTTAAGCGTGCACGTCATGCGTAAATACGTGATCATGTTGTATGTGAGAGAGAAGGTAGATGACGAGGAATGTTAAAGAATTTGTTGTTTCATTTGTAAAAAATATTCGCATAAAATGTAAAAATACGTGACCACAATAATACTGTATAAAAACGATTTTAAATTTACTGAAGAAAGCAAAAACCTTATAAGTTTCAAGTTTTTGGGCCTATGTATATGATGGGTCTCTTATATGTTAGTAAAAATAAATTGGTAAATAGAGAGATGTGACAACGATGTTTACAAAATCGCATTTCTAAAACAAACGTAATTTTGAAAAGACAACTCTTTGATGCCCGAAACCGAACACAAATTGGAATCAAATATTCTACCTTGTCAACTCTTGAGAGGGAAAATTATAATAAAGTCACATGTATTATGTATGAGAGTGAAGTCCATTTCACGATATACATAGTTATTTGTTAGTACATTTCCTTTATTTAATCACCTCCCCACACGCTTAGTATCACAACCACGTGGCTTATTTGCTGACATAGAGAATGCTCACTACAGTATACACGTGAGTACTGGCGAATTCAAAACATTGGTCCCAAAAAGAACATAAACATCATCAAGTATTTAGATTTTCAGCACACGTTACAAAATTACTTCAAAACATTGCAAAAACTCAAAGCGTTGAAATTCAAATAAAAAACCTATTTTTACGATGAAAAGTTAAAACAAACCTAACAAATTATAGCAAACAAATTTCCTAAAATCTATTCTCTTTTTTCGAGTATTTCGATCACCCCGAAAACAGCTCAAGATCTTAACTGGACCATGTGCACGGAACAAAAAGTAAACACGCACGAAGGGAGATTCAAAGAGATTAAGAACGGCTTTCACATTCCAAATGTAATTGCAAAAGTAAATAGCCCAAACGTTTTAATTATATTTACACACGTCATCACCAAAGGCCACTGAGGGCCGCAAGGAGCCCGTTAGCAGGATTTGTTGACATGGCGACTTGGCTCCCGTCGGCTCGTCACGGTCCAATTGTTAGTGGGCCACCTGTATTTGCGTTATTCCTCCGCGTCTACGCGCTTGGCGCCATATCCCCCGGCGCCGGACGCGCCGCCGCGACGTGCCTGCCCCAAGGCGAACGCGCTCGCCCACCGCCCACAGTGGGCAGCCGCCTAATTGAAAGAAGCCAACGCGTAAACAAGCGAAAAAGAAAGAAAACAGAAAGTAGTTGTGCTACTGAATGGCGTAGACTTTCGCCAACTAGTTACTAGTTTCCTATTCCCTTCGGTGTCTAAAAGAGCTTAGGTGGAACAAGGCATACGTGGGCATGGGTAGTACAAGGCATAGAAAGGTTTAGGTGGTGCAAGGCGTAATTAGAATATGTTACTGTAATGCCTCTGACTGGGAAGTCCTAGGGTTCGAGTCCAGACGATGGCAGGATTTTCGAACCTGGCTAGATTGATTGATTGATAGGTTTGATTGATTGATTAATGATTAGTGATTTGATTGATAGGTTTGATTGATTGATTAATGATTCCGGGCGCGTCAACTGCAAAGGCTGTCAACCGTAAGTGTTTTTTGCATGTTTTTTTCGCGGGAAGTGGGTGTGATCTCCCCCCGCTGTCTGGCGAGATTCCGCCCCGACCTACATCACCTTGAGGGGATATTCCCCAACTGGGTATCTCCCACCAGCGTGGCACCGCCCCAGCCGGGACAAGCTCTAAGCTCCCGATTTGTCTTCTGACATGTGTGATATAGTGCAGCGCATGTGAGTGTAAGTGTGTAAGTAAGGGATGAGGATAGGACAAGGAAGAGGATGGAAAGATCGCGCGCGGTCCGTAGCCCTTTTGTTAGGGCACTGCTCCGGCATTCGCCTGGTGTTAATCGGAGAAACCACGGAAAACTACCGATCACAGCGGCCAGCCGCTAGAATTCTCCTCTAGACAGCGACTGAATTCGACCTAGCTGTCTAGCTATTGTTGAAAATCCTGCTATAATTGAGACTCAGCCCCAGGATCTCTCAGACAAAGGTACTGCAGCAACAACAGTTGATGCCCTGAGTCGCTGTTCCTGTTCTCTGTAAGAATACATCTAGACCATAAATTGAGCTGGAAAAGTCAAGTAAATTTTGTTTGGGGGAAATCGGAAGATCTACACTATTCTTTATGCCGATTATAAAGAAGTACACCGAGAGAACTAATGAATTAGCATGTCACTAGTGCAAACCCATATTACAATACGATGCAATACGTAGAGATCCATGCAAAATTTCGAAGCAAGCTATCCTAGAAATTGTTTAGCGTAGGGCGTCAAAAATTACTTTGCAATGGCAGGACATTACACCCTCGTCTTGCATCCAACAGATTTAAAAATAAAAGAAGCAACAGATCAACTAACGGGGCTAAAACAACACGTACTTTCTCGCCCGTATTTTCATGCAAAATTACGCGAAAACTACTCGAATTTTCGAAAACTTGTTTATAGCCTAATTTCAAAATCTATCAATAAGAAGCAGATTTCTCTAAGGAAAAAATCTCTATCTTTATTATTGTAGTAGTAGGAAGACTCAGAAAAATTGTTGAATTTTTGTAAATTTCGAAAAATAAGTTTTCAACGAACATGAGACCTGCACCGATGTCTTAAACATCCTTCACAATATCCA
Source organism: Teleogryllus occipitalis (assembly GCA_011170035.1). Taxonomy (NCBI): domain Eukaryota; kingdom Metazoa; phylum Arthropoda; class Insecta; order Orthoptera; family Gryllidae; genus Teleogryllus; species Teleogryllus occipitalis. The sequence goes on along the minus strand of BLKR01001184.1, from coordinate 137,525 downwards.
ATAAAAAGTTTTAATCTATAACTACGAGGCAATTTTTTTAAATGTTCCACAGGCTTCATATAAAGTACCCCCAAAAATTAAAATATCGATTTCAAGGGACCGCGACATCAGCAAGTTCAATTGGGGAATATCAATTTTGGAGAAAATCGGCAGAATGGTTTAGCCACTAGCGTTGTTCACACAGATAGGCGGATGGGAGGACAGACGGAAAGACGTTTTGTCTTCATTCAATTTTTCGGCACCAAGGACCCACAAATCATGAATTCTGGCTACACTACGTGTTAGTGGATTTTTTTCTAAATTTAGCAACTGGACGTAATCACTTTTTCGTTACCAGGGCCCTGTAATAAGATTTTTCTGCCGAAAATTCTCCGTTTTCTTTCGCGCAGCTTTACATAACATTCTCCCTACTGCGTAAGTGGTAACGAGAAAGTAAAAATTAAAGAAACGATAAAAAGACTATAGATATGCAAAAAATATGATTGCAAATTATGGCATAAAAGCAGGTTATTGCACAGACACATCGCGAGTAACTCGGAAAGAATGCGTCCTAGGGCCTGAAAACCAGATTTTCGTTCTCGGGAAGGGTCACGAGTTCTGTGAGGTCAGGTGAGTTATGGAAGGCACGACTTTTGGGGGCACGTGTTCTTTGCATGGGAAGAGGAGGGTCAGCTGAGTAAATAACAAAGGACAGTTGCGAGGCAGGTGAAAAATACGTGGGTGGCATTTTGGGAAATGAAGGGAGATAGACGGGAACAGAAAGGGGTCGAATTATGTTCCTTAAGCAAATTCTACAAAATGTGATATTATTTACTTTTTATCCCTGATTTATGGAAATTTAGTGCCTTTGGCTCGCGTCACTTAATAGCATGAATGATCGGAAAACTGAAAAACTACAACACTAAATGTATGTAAATTGTTTACGAAGATGATGCTGTTGATGACAGTCGATGGGCTTCTAGATTATTTGGTGAATTAGGGCAAGCGAAGACTCAGGATCTCCCCGGCAGCGGCAGACCGCGCTCTGCACATTCTCCGGCCATTGTGCAGCGCAATCACAACCTCATTGTGGTGGATAAACATCTAACCGTGAAAGAATGTCAATGAATGTGGGTGTAGGAGAAGCGAGTTTGTTCAGAATATTGAAAGAACTGCAGTTGAACAAGGTTTGGCGCCAGGTGGGTTCCAGGAGATGATGACTCGCTTGTGAGGACTTCTATACAGTGACTCAGACGTAGTAATAATAATAATAATAATAATAATAATAATAATAATAATAATAATAATAATAATAATAATGCCTTTATTGATATGGCGAGGCTCGGGCCATCAGGCCCGCTCTTCCGCCTAACCACATGTCAGATGTATACAAAGATCAAACATGTAATATTATATACAAATGTAAAAATATATTTCAGTTGTAAGTAGTTAGTAGGAACCAAGTATAATTTAAATGCAACTTTTAAAAAGATAAATGAAATATTAAAATAGACACAGAAATGTGGCAAATTTTGTTTGAAGAATTATAAATTCATAGACGTACAGGCCCATACTTCTACCGTGCGGATGTACATCCCCTTAGGCATGCCGCAAGGCGGTAGAAAGAGACGGAGATAATGTGGAGAGGTGACTTTTTGTTTCTCAAAGATGAATCAACATACTGTAAAAATAGAATAGGTATGGGAAATAAATTGAATGTTTAAAACATTGTGCATTACTTTTGGAGTGACCCTCGTAGAAAAAAGGCCAAGCGCATTTTGTGGTACTTTTTTAATAACAGAAGCAAATTTTGCAACTCTGTAAAGTGACGCTGTTTCATCGGACACCCGGGGTCTTGAGAAGAGATCGGTCCTCTTCCTCCGTCTTCTCAGTTTCTGCAAGGATCCGCGACAAGAAGCATCTCAAATGGTGCGGTCACATGGTTGTAGTTTGCTGATTTTGCATTCTTTTGAAATCGTAGATGACCTAGCGATACAAATATTCATAACTTATTTACAAAAAAATCAAAAAATAGCACTCGTGCTATGCCACACATCTCAACTGTAAAATGTTGATGACAAACGTGATGTTCAAGAATGTTTATATTGTTCAAATGAGTGCTAAATCATTTTAAATGTTCGTTAACTTATTGTCCATAATATTTTCACTGAACGTGTCTGTAGGAAAACACAATATTGTAATATAATTGGAATGGGTACACACTATATCAAGGACCAGGGCAATGATTATATTCATCATACTAATCAACTATTGTACTACATAAAGTAATCAACATAATTAATCATCTGTGACATTTAAACGTCAAGAGCACTGGCATTGATTATAATGTGAGAAAGGAAACGGCTTATTGCTTAACTTCCGTATACGGGTGATAAGTTTTCGCAGATGCTTTAACATGCAAATGATTCTGATCGGCTTTGGTAGTTGCCTTAAGGTATGGCCATATCTATATAGAGCGATTCATATGATTTTTAAACTTTCGTCTAGATAATAAATCAGTATGTTTAAATAATTCAGTGTGTATATAAGCATGTTACTTTGTGTTTGCATTATTTCTGTAAATGCGTTACAGGCAGAATGCCATGCCAACAATTGTTGACATATGAGATAAATGCAAGGATAAGCCAAATAAATAAGAGTCAAAAGACATAAGAGGAAATGAAGATCACATTCATTCACAGGAGACACAGATTACATTCTTTACAGTTGTCCCAACAGAAAAGATAGAAGCAAATATTGTGGATTTTTTTCAGATAATATGTGCACTATAACGAATATCGCAATGCAAAGCATATTTCTTAGTGTTTTGAAAAGTACTTATAAAATTTGAGTAAGATCTGAAAAAAGATTCAGTTATAATTGAAAGATATGTGAGAATAAATGTCAAAATCTCAATCTGTTGATTTGTAATATTTTTATGAATTTCTAAAACTAATACTAAACTTATATTAAACTTAATGAGCGGGACCCACCTATTATTTTTAAAGGTAAATTTTCAATTCCAAAGAAGTAATTTGGTCTGTGATTCTTCATTATTCTCCGATTTAAATGAAGTGACTTCTGAAACACGTTCAGTTTTGATACGGTTATCCACTCGGAACCTCAATGAAATAATTATAGGTGTTGTTATTGCCAACAATATTGTTTATTTGAATAGCAGCATTTGATGTCTTAGTCTGCATCATCAGTTTCTGCAGTATGGCAATGACAACACCTATAATTATTTCATGCCAATGCTAAACCAATATTCGAAACTTCAATACCAAAAATGTAACGAAACTCCCGATTGGGTAACCGCGGCCTGCTCAAAAGTCAGAAGTCACTCTATTTAAATAGAAGTTCATGTTATTCTCCTGTATGCTTTCAGCTTCAAAGAACCAGTCTGGTTGGTGATTTCCAAAGCTTTGTGCCTAGCACTAAATCTCGCATGACCTATTTTTACGACAATACGAAACTGTAATTATCCGGTACCCCTGTGGCCTTGCGGTTTCCTGGCAAAGTTCAGTTTTACCACAATACGTCCAAAAATAATCTTCCCCAAACATTCACAATAAGCAATATTTTACTGTAGAAGGGTGTGTTCAACATGAGACATTAATATGGATACAACTAGACAGTATCTTCCTCTTGGTTTGTCATCTTTGAGTCGAACGTTTATAAAGAAATTTTAACTTGAAGTGAAAAATTCTATAAAGCTTTGCAATAATTTAACGTTTACTAAACAAAATTATGCAGTGCATACTCTTAAAGATTACGTTTTCTGTTGCGTCAGTTTCAACAGGAATGGACAAATTACATCCAAATTTGCTCAGAGTAGGTTGCAAATATCTAAGCAATTTAAAGCAAGGTTGGCAATATGAAAGCGTGAAATATTTGTAAGTACTACATTAGAGGTGTCCTACATACGCGCAGAGCCTTTTGGTGGTTGGAAAGGAGTGAGGGTATTGAGTCAATTTGGGCAAAATTAATTGATTGGTTAGTGTTTCCAGACGCGTCAACTGCTGCCATTAGTTCCGTAAGTGAAGTGCATGGTTTATCACAAGAGATGGAGGTGGTGTTCCCCAATTGGATGGCGAGATCCGGCGCCGTGGCAAGCTACCGACTGGTCTCCCGACATGTGCGGTATTGTAATGCACGTGTGTGTGTGTGTGTGTGTGTGTGTGTGTGTGTGTGTGTGTGTGTGTGTGAGAGAGTAAAGGGTGAGGAAAGGCTAAGGAAGAGGAAGGAAAGATTTCGCGTGGTCCGTGGCCCGTTTGTAAGGGTACTGCTCGGGCTTTCGCTTGGTATTGATCGGAGAAACCACGGAAAACTACCGATCAGAGCAGCCGGCCGCTATAATTTCTCTCCGGATAGTGGCTAACCTCGATTGATTGTTAGTGATTCCGGGTGCATCAACTACTAGGGTCATTAGTCCCGTAAGTGTAGTACATGCTTTTTCTCGGGAGGTGGCGGTGTTCTTTCCCCGCTGGATGGGAGATCCGGCGCCAACCTACCGTCGGCTAGGGGGTTTCCCCAACTAGGTGTCTCCAACCCTAGGGTCACCGCCCTAGCCGGGACAAGCTCTAAACTCCCGACCGGTCTCCCGGCATGTGTGGTAGTATAGTGCATGTAAGTATATGTGTGAGTAAGAGGAGAGGTTAGAACAAGGAAGAGGTAGGATAGATCGCGCGCGGTCTGTGGCTCGTTTGTTAGGGTTCTGTTCCGGCATTCGTTTGGTGTTGATCGGAGAAACCACGGAAAACTACCGATCAGAGTTGAACTCGACCTAGCTGTCTAGCTAGTGTCGAAAATCCAGCCACTGTCGAAACTCGAAGCCTAGAACCTCCAGGACCTCCTAGAGGCACTGCAGTAGCATCAGTTGTTGCCCTGAGCCACTTGTGCCGGTCAGTTTGGGGTAAATAAAAGATCTCTCGATCAGTGCATGATGAATGGTGGGAGTGAAGTGGGACGGCCACGTTAGAGAACATTTGTGGCGTACGGGTCATGTGACTTGTCCCTATTATTCCGTTGGCGACCTTAACTTACGTAAAAATGTGTTTCGCTCTTCGGATCAGGGTTAAAATAATGCACAAAACCTTTTTTTAATTTTAAACTCGTCTGAGGGAAATGATATATTCTTAAAATCGGTTCCAAATTTGCCAATGAAAATTTACCTAAAGGATCATATTTTACCCATCTATAATATACTTAAAGTCAAATTATTATGGTACTATTACAGATCAGGAAAATTGAGAGGAGGGAAAAAATATATTTTAGGCGCCCATAGATGGCAACCCGAAAGGATTGCCCAGAGAGAAAAATAAGGAAACTAACTAGTACGAGAAAATCTGTGCCATTCTGTAAAACCACTAGTTTTTCTTTAATTTTTAATTTTACTCCCTGTACCATAGTAAAGAAATACTGTGAAGTGGTCTAAAGCAAACGACGTGCCTTCAACAGGCGATAGTTCCAGCCTCAAGTAGGTTAAGTGGGAATGTTTTAAATTAAAGCAGCGCGGGGAAATGCATGTAATGTATCTGCAATAGAATTTAAATTATATTTATAACTTTTACTTGCGAAACATTAATTTATGGTTTTATTTTTAAAAAAATAGTCAATGGTCAGCTGATCGGAGGCTACTTCGAGCTAATTTTCGCCTACAGATGGCCTTCAAAGCGGTACCGATCTCGAGCTTTCGATCGTAATATCCATGTTTAAGATTCTTTTGAGCTATAAATCTGCATACATGTCAGAATTAAAATCTCTTAGCGCTGTTTCAAAAATGTTTAAGATTGGTTCTGGCGAAGGGGAAATATCCACAATTATGTACCCGAAAAGCGGGATATCTGGTTTAATGGATGGATAGATGTGTCACGCATAACTGTCAAATTACAAGCTTTAGAGCTTGACGATCAGGATATTTCATTTTGAACGGGGGGAGGGGTGTGTTACATTTTCAAAATCATCTGAAATGGCTGATCATTTTTTCTTGAAACATTTGCGCGAATTGAAGAAAGTGCTATTATAAGTATGAGTAATGAGAGTAGATTTGGTAAGAGATAATTTAATTGAGGTAAAAGAGTAATGAGAAATGTGTATTCGGAGGAAACTGAATGTGTGTCAACGCTGTTTTCCTAGGTCATTGAAAAGAGAAGCAAAAAGGTACTTTTTTATTTTCTCACCCCTACTTCGCAAAAAGAGAAATTAGTGTAATCGTGCGCCGGAAAACGGCAAATTTTCGGCAGAATAACTCTTATTTTCAGTCCCGGGCAACGAAAATGTGAATAAATCCTGTTCCCATATACAAGTGAGTCACGTAACTTTAGCACTTCCTGCAGTTTTTGAACGGTTGAAGTTATAGAAATGCAGTTTTCACGAAAATGCATGAGAGAATGGAACTAAGTATGTATTTACTTCTATTTTCTCATTTTTATTTTTCAAGATGTTGAGGTAACGTTGTTTTGTTTTTTTTCAAATGGAACTAAACATATTTTTTATTCTATCACGGCGAGCGTAAAAGATGAATTCAATGATATACACACTGTCATATGTTAGATAAGCATTTTTTGAGTAATTTTGATTTTTATGTCTCGTATTTAACGGGTATTGTAACGCTTCGAGCAGGTGCTAGCAAGGAGAGTGCTGCGCGACCTCGGTTGGTGCTCGATAACATTTAATAAATATGTTAAACATGACATGCATATGACAATATGTATATCTTTGAATTTGTCTTTTGTGATATAAATAAATAATACTAATATTCCTCCTAGGAAAATTATGAAGAGAATATATGAAAATCAAAAGGAATATGAAATTGATCCTGTAGTCAAGCAGATTATAATTGTTTGTATAATAATTAATATGGTAATAGCTAAGGGGTGATTCATTATAATAAATATCATATTAATAATTATAATAATGAATGTTGATATTAGTAAAAAATATCAGAGAATATCATAAAGATATTAGTAAAGATATTAGTATAATGAAGATATTAGTAAAAAAATATCTTCATTATAGACAAAAAAATTGTATAGTTCCAATTGAAAAACAAAAAATCATCTCAATATCTCGAGCAATATAAATGATGAAATCGAAACGAATGCATGCATCAGTTAGCCCCATTCTTTCATGCTCTTTCTTGAAAAATGCATTGCAATAACTTCAAAAGTTCAAAAATTACAGAAGGTGCTAAAGTTACGTGACTCATCCTGTATAATAAATTACTTCCCCTAGCATGTGTATTATACGCGCACGTTTTCTTGAGTCCCGGAATACCTACCTCCACTCCTTTGCCAACATGAGTTGAGTTAAACAATAAATGATAGAAACGAGCATTGTAGATAAAATGTGATAACCAGAAATGTTCGCTCCCGTGTAATAGAAACTATTTTGCATCGAAAAACGAAATACAAATTTATAATAAAATTTCTTTTGTCAAAGTAACCAAATTCCCCACGCAACTAGCGAAGCGAGGGCTCAAGAAAACATGTGCGGATAATAGTTACAATCCATGTTGTTCTTGTTGTTTGTTTGTTTTTGTTTTTGTTTTTTTTGTTTTTTTGTTTTTTGTTGTTTTTTTAGTTCGCATCAACATCTAGGTCATTAGCGACCACTATTGGATTGATTGATTTTTTCGTGTTTCCGGGCGCGTCAACTGCTTCGGTCATTAGTCCCGTTAGTGTAGTGCATGATTTTTCTCGGGAGATGGCGGTGATTTTCCCTCGCTGGATGGCGAGATCCGGCACCGACTTACCGTCGGCTAGTGGGGTTTCCTCCTAACCAGGATTCTCCCACCAGCGGGGCACCGCCCCAGCCGGGACAAGCTCTAAGCACCCGACCGGTCTCCCGGAATATGTGATAGTGTAGTGCATGTTAGTGTAAGTGAGTGTGTAAGTGGAGAGGATAGGACAAGGAAGGGGAGGGACAGATCGCGCGCGGTCCGTGGCCCGTTTGGTAGGGTACTGCTCCGGCATTCGCCTGGGGTTGATCGGAGAAACCACGGAAAACTACCGATCAGAGCAGCCGCCCGCCATAATTCTCCTCCAGACAGCGACTGAATTCGACACCACTATTGGAGTTAACGATATGGTATCTATGAAGATGAAACGAAATGGTGATAAGGGGCGAACAAAATACAACCGACCGAATACTTCGGCGCGAGATCACTACGACACTACTACCTTAGCGATCTCGTCCACCGGGCCGGCAGTCCATGTTCCGTGGGTGCTTGATATTGGGCGTTGGCGTCGTTCGCCCCACTGCGGGTCGGCCGGCGCGGCGCGTGCCGCAGGAACGCGCGTCTGGGAGCGCGTGGCGGTAGAGGCAGCGCGCCGCCATGTTTACACGCGGCCACCGGCTATTCTGGGGCAGCCACTTCCTACTCCGAGGCCATTGGATCGAGGTGGCGCGCAGCCGCGGTCCGCGCCTCGTGGCTCGCCACGCCGCGGCGTGACTCCGCGCACGTGGGCCGCCTGTGGACCGGATCGCTCAGGTTGCCTGGTTGGTTGTTAGCGATTCGACTACTGAGGTCAACAGTCCCGTAAGTGTCGTGTGTGATTTTCCTCGGGAGGGGGTGGTGATCTTCCCCCTCTGGATGGCGAGATCCGACGCCGGCCTACCGTCGACTAGGGGGGTTTCCCTCAACCAGGTATCTCCCACCAGCTGGACACCGCCCCACTTTAGCACACATTGACTGGGAGGTTCCAGGATTGGAGTCCCGATGGGTGTAGATTTGCGATCCACGCTAGCTAGCAGGGTCAATTCCAAGCACTGTCTGGAGGAGAATTCTAGCGGCCGGCTGCTCTGATCGTTATAGTAATATGTGGATTCTTCGGTCATTTCCAGGCGAATGCCGGGGTAGTACCCTGAACCGGTCAGGACACTGACCGTGCGTGATCTTTCCTTCCACCTCTTTGCCCTATCCTCTCCCTTTACACACACACCCTTACATGTACTTCAGTACCATCCATGTCGGGTGAATAGACGGACGCCAAGACCTTGTTCGGGCTGGAGCAATTTCCCGCTCGAGGAGGTAACTGTACGACGGAAAACTCACAAGTCGACAATTAGGTCTGCGACGGTTCTCACGTACCGGCGCGGGGAGGAACACCTCCCATCGCTGAATATAACATCCAATATCTTACAGAACTGAAGCCTTTGTTAGTTAACGTGCATGTTCTCAACACATGCCCTTCTCACAAGAACGAGAGCCCAAGCCTCCACTTCTCTTCTTGGAGTAAATGGAGAAGTAGGAGTGGAGATCAAAGGCGGCTCGTGACTTCAAAAGTTATTAGTTTACAAACTGAAGCCTGAGTGGTTTACAGAAAACAGTGTCAGGGTCTCGTCTCCGTCAACGAACCCAGCCATACGACAGCCGCTGTGGAACTCAACTCTCTGCAGCGTGTAATTGAAAGCTAGCGGATAATGATTTCCTCATAATCTAGTATCAGATCAGATGAAGGAGAGTACCTATCCAAAGATCTGAGGTGCATGGAAAGTAGCATCTGAGTTAACTTCTAGAATATCATCTAAAAACATGGATTGTTATGGAATGCTTCTCATTCTCAAATCGATTTGATAAAGGAGGACATTCTAGTGATGATTTTTCGAGAGTTACCTAAAGTTCGCCAGCTAAAGACAACTGAAGCACCTTTAAGACCTGTTATATGGACCTATATAAAGTCTCCATTTTCAAATCGAGGGTTGCCAATCTGCAGTTCTCTAACCAAACATGGAGCATTGGATATTTACAAACGTCACATAGCTTCTTTGCGAGCATAGAGAACAAACTGTTCCGAGTTTCAATCTGATGTCTTCTCAGTGTTCCTTCTTTGCTGCAGCACCATCGGTGAAGTCCACGACAGCGATTGACTTGTCGTCGTAGAGATCATCTCCCAGTGGTGCTCCAATAAACGTGTGTGTTTGAGCTCCCGTGCATTAATTCATTTAGTTGAGTGCTTGGGTAATCCTTGGTAATAAAAAAAGATGTTTTTCTCCCTTAAAGTAATCGGATCCTACCCTCATCCCTGTATTTCAACCCCAACCATGAACGTAAAAGTTTGAGAAGCGTGTCAGCTGTAAGGTGCATCTGAATCCGTGTGTGAATCAATGTGTTGCAAGAGTTGACGTTGGTCATTGCAGCCTGAAAACATTGAATTGTTCATACGACATCCTCAGATTATGCTTTATTCGAAAACCTTCTCAACCAATCCCCAAAAGCTGCTCATGAAGCTGCTTATACCACTTCCACAGTTTGTAGGCTCTTCTCATGAGAACCAGGCAGGATGATAAAAAGGTTTGAGAACGCTTACCCTCCGGCACATGCTGCATTTCTCACGAACATGAGATTTTCTTTCGTTGATAGCATGTGTTTCTTTTCTGTCTTTCTATATTTCTTCTTTTTTGAGAACGGCTTCCAGTTCAGTACCTCTTCTCTGCCTGTATCCACTCAGAGGCATCTGAGTCTCTGATATTGTTCTCAGGATCTTAGCGTCAATTTTTGTTGGTTTATTCTTTGTAGAGTAACGTTGTTCATATCTGCGCGATTCTGAATGTAATGTACGGAGAATATAAAAAAAAGTCGAATTTGCTCGAACCCATCTCAACGTGAATGTATCAATTATTTTAATGGAACAACAATAAAACAGTTAATAAGGGTATTTTGAAATGCCATTGCCCTGTGACATGTTTTATTAATACCCCAAAATATAATTTACAGTGTTTGATAACTAACGTGTTGCTATCAACTAACGTTTTACTATTTATAAAGAAGTATACTCTAGTGACTTAATTGTGAGAACCTGGGAGATTAATGATGGGGTGCTACGAATGACCATTATTTTTCATCTGTTTTCACTCGGCAGGTGGCGTGTGTCGATCAAAATTGTACCACATATCATCATCGAACGATCATGCAATCCGTAGTTTTGAGTATCTTCCGAATTGTGCGTAGTTGTTTCTAGGTCTCACACGACAATGTTCTATTCAAAATACAGTTACACTTCACTTCAAATTAAAATTGTACTATCTCACCGGACCCCAAAAGTTGAGTTTGACATTGTAACTCATGATTTAAATTTGAAATAAAATGCAGGATTAGACGGCAAAGAAGAACATAATTAAAACTATTCATTTAATCTTAAAAACTCAGCAAAAAAATATTATCAACTGGAATGGGAAGTTATATTTTTAAACTTTACAGAAGAGTTTTCTAATTAGATACATCATAGAACTGTCTACGTTATCTTCTGTGACACCTTTGGAAACAAATTAAGGCTGTATATGGCGACAATTATATTCTTTGTTATTCTCCCGCAATCGACACAGGGAAAACTAAAGTCCCGTAGTTAAGTGACTTTTGTTCGAGAACAGGGCTCATCCAGAAGATCTTTCAACTTAGTGAACGACTTTTTATAGTGACCGTGAGCTAGAAAAAGACAAGCTTCGCAAGAAAAATGAAAGGAAATCGTAAAGGTTGACAAGTATGAATAAGTCAAAGGATATCTGATCTTCGATATCAATCGCGATAATGATGTCATTTTATTCATGGAGTATCATGGTTATGTTGTTTCATTCGAAAGCTGATTTTGTCTTTAGAGACAAACCAAGGGAATTCAAGATAATGATAACAGTGACGATACTGTTAAAGGAACGCTTCGTGGCATTAATGAAAGGAGAATCCAGAGTAACTTCCGGACACGTGTCATAAGCCGTTCGTCCACATCAGAAGTTTGGAATTTGGACTTCGATTCTTGCTTAGGACGGATGACGATTTTACTCTACGTTGTCATACTGAATTAATGAAAAGTTCAGAGTTTCATCAATTGGACTTCCACAACTTCAAGCTGAACCTTTGAACAAAATTTTGAGCAACATCTAAAAATAGTTTTTTAATAATAATAATAATAATAATAATAATAATAATAATAATAATAATAATATGTTTTTCTATATATGATACAATTTGGCGATTGGTTTTCGAAGCTTACCACGTCAAATACAAAAGAAATGTATAAAAGTATTTTAAGATTATTGAAGTAAAGAAATAAAGATTTGATTTGATTGTTTTAAAAAGTAATTTAGTTCGTAACTGCCAAGAGATTACGTCCCCCTTTCCAATTTAATGAAAGGAGAGTCCTTTCAAATTTAAGATAACAGTTTTCTTTCCATTCGTGCTGAAAGCAAAAACTATTGTATTACTTTTCGATAAACTTCATAGAGCTTAACCGAGACATGGTGGAAGCAAAGTGGAGAGGTTAATTAGCCGGAGCTTCTAGTAGATCGTTACTCTTACAAATTGTTCTGACGAAAAGCTCGCTGTTTATCAAAGTAATATGTTAATTGATTATCTTTAATAAATTCCGGTTAGGAATTGTTTTTGTCTAGAATCTAGACCAGGGGTGGGCACGGTTTTGCCCGCTCGGGCAGCCGTATTTCTCCCTTTGCCCCAGCGCACAAGGCCACTCCAAGTCACAGCTGCGGCGTCAAGCGAGGTAATTTGAGAGCGGAAACGTCACTGGCAGCTCGCTAAGTGAAAGACAGACAGAAGAAGCATTTTTATTCCAAAATGATTTAATTGAAGCATAATATCGTTTGTAGCATATACAAATTCATAGAGAAAACGAAAGTAGTTCTTAAAAGATTCTTAAAAACCCTTATTAAATACAACTAGATAAATTGGAAATTAAAATTTATCCTAAGTAAAAAAATAGTACTCAGCCATTTTATTAACGTAAAGGGTAACTGGCTGTCGGCAGGATAAAAGCCATAGTTGTTGTTTTTTTCATTGTGAGCCCATCTGTATTTGAAACAGCAGTTTGAGCACTGAGAAGCAGATAACATTTCAATTGTAATCAGATATCATTTCGGCGTATAAGTAATGCGGTGGAAATCAGCGTTTTTTCGACACAAAATCTCATATTGTCGGACTCTGGTATCAAGAAAGTGAATAAATCTTACAGATCTATGTAGTGATATACTTTCTCTAACACGTTGTTCGGTTAGAATCTAAGTTTTGTAGGTCCTTGAGATTGAAAAATCAATTGACGACAAAACGTTTCGTCAACACTAACGTCTAAACCGGTTAGATGATTTGTTTGAAACGGATACTTTAATTTTTTGTGTGGGGGTATTTTACATGAATCTAACATTTTCAAAATTTTCTCAGTAATGAAATTTTTCAATTAATCTTTGTTATCGAACCGTGTCAAGGACGCTTAAAAATGGCCGGTCTCATTTTCGTCGATCGCTTGGAAGTTTCGAAAATTCCAAAAGTTAGAAATAATGCGAGAGAGTATGTGCCGATGTAACACCACTTGTTTCCACCTGAAATATCCCAACATATTCGACTCCAAGATGAACAACTTCCGCCAATCGCCCTGTTGACTCGTATCGCTGGTCGCTGATGCCCGCGTGTCTATCAGTCGCACTGCCCCGTGGGAAAATCAGTGTCCTTGCCCGCCATTTGCATTCGTGTCCGTCACTGGCCCAGATATATTGCCAGTTATAGTAGTACAGCCCGAGAGCTTTGGAGAATCGAATGTTTCTCTAATGGTGGGGAGTCAAACGCACAGATCCTCTCTCTCCAAGTCGGCGCTTTTTGTGTTTTAAAAATGTGGAGGTAAGTGTTCGAAGAAATATAAACATGAGCAGAGAGCTAATATTATTACATTCAGATAATAACCTACGTATCAAGTGGAGGTGGTCAGAGACATCACCCCACTACTGTGGATTCCCTTACTTCCAGCCGTCTCACTAAAATAAAACACCTGTGTTCTTAGTTTGCGATTGCATCAGCCGAACAAACGAGCCGATTTTTGCGGCTCGTTTCTTCCTACACTCGTTTAGGATCGAGGATGATCCTAATGTTTTAAATCGAGGACGGGCTGATTAAAAACATTAATAACATGGATCAATTGCGTTCTCAAATAGCGTGTTCGCTTTCAGCAAAGATTTTGGTTGTTCTAAATGTAACAATGGAAATGTACGGCATACCGAAAATTTTTATCTGTTAATGCACGATAACAACTCATTTATTTTTAAACGTGAATGACATAAATTAAAGATCCAAAAAGGGGGGGAGAATTGCATTGAAAACAAATAACTGGGTTTAATATTGGAGAAGTATAACAGGTTCGAAAATAAATTTAAGCTATGTCGATTTTCGAAATTTCAGAGGTTTTAATTAAAATATCGTATTTATTAATTCTCTCTCTTCTATTCGAGCACAAAAAATTAGAGAAAAAATCGCAACCATTTTCCAGAAAATGTTGAAAATATCACAGGGGCTTCATGTGAAGTACTCCCCAAAAAATATCTTAATGATCTCCGGAACGGCACAACTAGGTCTTACTCCTGACGCATTAACATTTTTTTCTCAAAACTTTCTAACCTAACAGATTTGTGCATGACATGCTCGAACGTCCAACCATCCCTACAGGTACCACGATTTTCGGGTACAAATTTACCCATATCTGCTCGCCACCTATAAATCTTAATCATCTTCGAAACGGCACTAACATACCTTAATACTGACGTGTGTTACAGCTAAAAAAAGGAAAGACACGGATTTTATCTCCTAGCGAGATCGTATTGTTGAAGTCATTCCAATACACAATAGAATAGGGAGGAAAATTAAAAAAATATAAAATTCATTTTATAGTACCAAAAAATCTACATTTCATCAAAAACATCAAATAATCACATTGTCAGTACACTTTAAATTTTGAACACATACTTCGATTTTATCTCTGGTTAAGAAAATAACGACAGACGACATTCTCAGAAAAAATACTCAAGTTATCAATATAATTTTTTTAATAATTGATCTATAAGATGTTTGAGCGGTGTTGTTTAAATGAGAAACCTAAAAGGACTTTCTTCAATATCACCATATGTATTAATGATGTAAATGATGGCAGTCGATAACATAAAAAATGTCGGAAATCAAATTCCGGTTTTCCTACTTAGCAACCTTCCACAGATGAGTGGAGGATACAAATTGACAAACTTGGGATCAAATACAACCCATGGAAATACATATCGGATTATCCTATCATGTCGAGAGATGAAGGGCACGTGCTAAGAGGCACGTTTCTTGCATTCTTACTCTTTGGAAAGGGACAACCCTATCGCTTCGAAAAATGAAGGGCACGTGCTACGAGACACGTTCCTTGCGTTCGTACAGGCTGGAAGGGAAACGTTTGTAAACGAGGTTTGCTGCTTGCAGGCACGTTTGCTCCTAATCAAATCTGCCGGTTCTTGGGTAAACACTGATAACTGCCTCCAAAGGAGTCGGCGCTGTTCGCAATTCAAACTTCGCGCCATTAGCTGCTCATTCTGCGACGCCTCAAGCAGCGCTTCCAGCCTTCTCCTTTCGTCCTAAACTGCAATCAATTTCGACTTTTGGTCTATATTTGTGGCACTAATACTACTAGTAGTACTCAACCCTTCTGGAAACAATATTTTAAGTATTGGTCTGATACAAAATGCAAAATAATAAAAAAATACATTTCTAGCATCAAGTTAATAAAGATAAGAAAAGGAACAATATAAGAGAAGAAGAAGAAGTAATAGAGTGAGAGAGAGAGAGATTTATAAGGATAAATTGCAAAAAATATGGAAGGGTATCAAGGAGACGAAAACTGGTGCAAAATGGTCCGAAGAGAGGAAAATGAAACTTGCTGAGATGAAGGAGTACTGGAGAAAGAAGAAAGAGCAACATAAAGGGAAGTGTTGAAATTGTCTCGTGATCCCCCTAGATGACCCTAACGAAGAAAGAAAGAAGACATTTCTTGCATGAATATTTTTAAATTTTTATAAAAATATTTACAGTTCTGAACGCCTATTTCATTATATTGAGAACTAAAAATGAAGATGTACATTTCCAACTAACTCCTACATTTATATACAATGGAACATTTGTATTGTTTTCGTTTTCTCATTTTGTAAGAGAAGGTTGGATAAGGTCATTACGAAATTGGACTTCCGATTCAACAGAACGACGGATTGAGATGACTCAGTGACATCAGTTGCTGCTTCAGAGTCTCTGAACTGGACACCTGGAGTTCAAATCCAAACTTTGGTATATTTCCGTCACTAGCTAGACAGGTAGGTCGAATTGAGAATCTCGCCTGGACCGGAGCCCAGGTGAATGCCTAGGTACTGCTGCAAGAAACGAACCGCGGTCCGCGCGCGAACTTCCATACCTCATTCTTGTCCCTTCCCCTCCCATTAAAAACATCACACACTTAAACGAATAAATACACCACACTACCACATACGTCGTTAGTTTAAAGATTCTCTCGGATGGAGTAGATACATGGATGGGGAAACCCACATCCGCCTTGTAAGACGGCGCCGGATCTCGCATTTCGGGAGGGGACGAACATCGCCACCTCCCGATTACAACATATTCTCCACTCACGGGACAAGTGCTCAGAGTAGTTGACGTGTCTGAAACATCAAATACACACTCACTCAAACAGAACGATTCGCCACGCTGATAACCGGGGAGGTTGCTCAAGGCATTGACAGATGATACAGCAGTGCCTCTGACCGGGAGGTCCTCGGTTCCAGTCCAGTTGCTAGGTACGTAGATCGAGTTGAATTGCTGTCTGGAAGATTACTCTAGCCGGCTGCTCTGATCGATAATTTCCCGTGGTTTCTCCGATCAATACCAGTTGCATGCCGGGGCAGTACCTAACAAACGGACCACGGATGGAGCGCGATTCTTCCTTCCCCTTCCTTGTCCTATCCTCAACCCTTACTTACTCACACTTACACTTACATGGACTACACTACCACAAGTGTCGGTTGGAGACCGGTTGGGAGTTTAGAACTTCTCCCGGCTGGGGTGGTGCCCCGCTGGTGAGAGATTCCTGTTTAAGGAAAAAAGCTCACTACCAGTCGGTAAGTCGGCGCCAGATCTAACCATCCAGCGGGGGAAGATCAACGCCACCTTCCGAAGAGAAACATGAACTACACTTCCGGGACTAACGATCTTAGTTGTTGACGCGCCCGGAATCAGTAATCAGTGAAAAGCCACGCAGCCAAATAATTTTGTTCCACCACTTGCGTTGTTGTGTCCCACTGCGCGGGAGATTGTTCCTCGCAGAGTGGCGCAGCGGGCCCATCGCGCTTGGGCGTGCGCGGCTCGGGCGTCCTTGCGGGGGCTGCATGCGGCGCGGCAGCGTGGCGCGACCGCCAGCGCCAGCGCGGCCACGTCGCCGCCGCCACGGCTGCGCCAGCCGCGCCACGCCGTTCGCGCCGCCGCGCGTCAGCAGCTACGACGACGCCCCGCGTGCGTAAGCGCCCGCCCCGCCCCCTCATCCGCCCCTCTCTCCCACCCGCCCCCCCTGGTCCTCACCGCCCCGCCCCTCCCGCTACACCCCGCCCGTCTCTCTCGCCTCACCCCGCCCCGCCTCGCCCCCTCATCCGCCCCTCTCTCCCACCCCGCCCCGCCTGGTCCTCACCGCCCCGCCCGTCCCGCTCGCCTCGCCTCCGCCTCGCCCGCCCCGGCTTCTCCGGGCCCCCGCCCCCGCCCATTACACCCCGCCCGCCTACACACCTCGCCCGTCCCGCTCGCCTCGCCCGCCTCGCCCGCCCCGGCTTCTCCACCCCGCCCCGCCCACTACACCCCGCTCCCGCCCGCCAAGCACCCCGCCCGTCCCGCTCGCCCGCCTGCCTCGCCTGCCCTGGCTTCTCCGCCCCCGCCCCGCCCACTCACACCCTTCACCGCTCGCCCTTTCGCCCGCCCCCGCCCCCTCCGCCGACCCGACCGTCCCTCTCACCTCACCCGCCCCGCCCACCAAGCCTCGCCGGCCGGCCGGTGCGCCTCGCCCGGCGCCCTGCGACGTGAAACGCATGGCCCACCGGCTGGCCGACATGAAACCCCGGTGGCGTAGTTTGGGACACTGCGTATTATCCGCGCACGTTTTCTTGAGCTCTAGCTTCGCTGGTTGCGCGAGGAGTGGGGAGTTTGGGTATTTTGACGAGGAATTTTATATCAAATTTGTAGTTCGTTTTTTGATGCAAAATAGTTTTTATTACATGGGAGCCAACGTTTCTGGCTAACAGATTTTGTCCACAATGCTCGTTGCTATCATTTATTCTTAATTTAACCAATATTGACAAAAGAGTGGGGGTAGTATTCCGCGGCCCAAGAAAACGTGGGCGTACAATACCATGCCGCTCGCCCGAAAACGAGAGAAAAGAAAAACGAGCCTATGAAAGCTCAATGACACCATCAATGTTGTGGAGTATATTTATCGTGCAAATAGTATTCACCATCTTGATTTTAATTTAATATACCTTGTGCTATAATGATTTGTCTTTTTAGATGATAAAATACACCATACTAAATCTCTAAGTCATCCAAATTTTATTGTATATGAAATATTTTAAACTATACTTTTTATATTATACACATCGTAGATATCCATCAAAATAGGCATTGCCTATCTTACCTATCTTAAAGAGCCACTACTACTAAGAAACAATAATTATTTTTTCAAATACATAAATAGTATATCACACACAGTTCAAGTTCATCATAATTTATGCTGTTAAGTAAATAAAAATTAATTGATAATTGACATATTTCTTTGAATTTGTATACATCAAAATATAGGGGGGAAATTAAAAGAAAATCGTTGGTATCTTGCATCAGAAAGGGAAGAGGAAAAACGGATATATCGAGCATTTTGACCCACTGAAGTTCGGGTTATACGTAAGAAACGGGAAGCGGAGTGAAATTCCAATTACAAAACAAAATCGAGTTAAAAATGTAGAAAACGAGATCCTTTAAATCACAAAATACTAGGTCTTTGAATGTCCAATAAAATTCCAGATTGCAAGTTATACATGCACAGAACGATTCCGCGCATAAAGAGAAGAACGTGAAAAAACAAATATCATACGATATGTAAATAAAGAACACATTGTCTTCAGCGCCTCGTGGCGAAGAAAGTGAGTTGCTATTTTGTGACGCATACGACTTCAATGTTACGAGTAACTTCTAGAGCGTTCTCTCTTGCTTCTCATGCTAGCAGCTAAGGAGTGGGGCGGGGCGGGAGTCCGGCGTATTACGAGAGCGACACTTAATACCAATGCCTGCCTACCACGACTCCGCGTTAATGTGTCGATGACGTGGCCAGGATAGTTGTCAACGGGGAATTTTGATAGTGTCATCCTCCTTCCACTTCAATCCAATTTTTAAAAAAATATTATGGAATAATGTTTTATTAATTAAAAATTAAAATATTTATTAAAAAAATTACCGAGAGAGGTGACTCAGGGCATCAACTGATGTCACTGCAGTCCCTCTGACCGGGAGGTCTTCGGTTTGAGTTCCGACGGTGGCAGGATGTTCGATACTAGCTTGTCAGCTAGGTCGAATTCAGTCGTCGTCTGGAGGAGAATTCTCGCTGCCGGCTGCTCTGATCGGTAGTTTTCCGAGATTTCTTCGATCAACACCAGGCGAATGTCGGAGCAGTACCCTAACAAACGGGCCACGGACCGAGCGCGATTCTTCCTTCTACTTCCTTGTCCTATCCTCACCGCTTATTTACACAGACTTACACTAACATGCACTACACTACGGTACATGCCGGGAGTTCTGTCGGGAACGTAGAGCTTGTCGCGGCTGAGGCGGTGTCCCGCTGATGGGAGATTCCTGGTTGTGGAAAACCCCGTTAGCCGATGGTAGGTCGGTGCCATGTCTCGCCATCCAGCGAGGAAGACCACCGCCACCTCCCAGAAAAAAACATGCACTATACTTACGGGACTAATGACCTTAGCCGGTGCCAAATAAAATGCTAATGGAAAGAAAAGTTGTTTTAAAAAATCAGGAAAGTCGTTTCCTTTACCGAAATTGTCAGCTAGTGAAGTTCCCAGGCCTGGGCCCTGTTTTTATTAATTATCCACGCCTGGGAGTGAGGAAGGGATTTGGCGAGCATGTCGCACTCCCATCACGGTGCCTCGCTTATTTGGCCTGCATGAGCTTTCTTTCGTCTCACAGCTACAGAAACGGTGACGTTTTGCATTAGAACGCTACAGCTTCACTTTTACCCCGGCCGGAAATCAAACCCGTGGCTGCCTCTCAGAAAGCTAGCACGCTGTCCATGAGTCACCCTAGGGCCCTACACAGATAAAAATACTAATATAATGAATATACAAAACCATAAATATATAAAATTAGCATTGTAATTTTTTTAAACATTGACATTTTAAAAATTGATGTCATGCAATAAAATGTTCGACTTATATCACCCCTAGATTGGTGCTCATCTTAATTACTCCCTCAGTACTAGCTAATACAGGCTCATTCGCGCGACACGTATTTTGTATACAGTTCCTAACAATTTTTTGGCCTTGGAAGGCAAGTTTCATACCACAAGCTTGGGGTGAACTCTCCCGGGGACTGGGAGCACCATTCCAATCTGAGCCGGATTATTACCTATAACCATGACTAAACAATGAGTTCCCCCATTATTATCTTGAACATAAACAAAATCAATACCAAAATAACACCAGAACCTTTGAATTTACAAATTTAATACACAAATAGTAACTACTATATATACATTAACATTTTAAAATAACTTTCATCGATAGTTTAGTGCGGTAAATTGTTTATACGTTTCTGAATTAAATCTATTATTTTTATGTATTATGAATAAAATGAATTTTATTATAACGATTCATTTATATGAACTTAATATCATTTATTTAAGTACACTACATTTTTGTTGATGGCTCGCTAAGGGACCCTTTAGCATGTGCTTAGTCCGCGTATCTTTTAATCCAGTCTGGATCCAACAAGACCCGGATCCGCCAATCCGGGAAGGACGGAAACTCCTGGAAGCCAGCGCCAGCAGTGTACTGGTTTGAAGCGGTGGCGTGGAGCAGCCAGCTGTCTGCGACGCAGCGAGCCCCGCTCAACGGCACGGCGCCTTACGTCACGTGCCCCGCCAAATACAGGTTCTTCGCGTTCCGATGTCACCGTCTCAAGCACACGTTTCGAAACTATTTTCGCATTGGGTGTGTTTTATTTGATGCATTCGAGCTTTCGAAGTGCGAGGAAAAATATATGAACTGTTTGGTGCATTTGAGACGTTTATTATTTTCGGAGTTATTTATGGTATTCACTGTACTATTCCATTTGTTTCTGCCATCTGTTTTTACTTTAGTCCACGCTGTACTCAAAACGTAAACTGTATTTCCGAATCCACACTTAAAATAGATTTTCATGTTGAAATTATAGATCGGAATGTTTTATTTAATGAACTATTAATGTTTCTGACATTAAAATCAAACATTTTGAAACGAAGGAAATAATAAAAATGTAAATATTTCCGGAGGTTTAAAATAATAAACTAAACAAATAATAAATAAAAATAACCAGACAGTGCCAAATGAAGCAAAATCGAGTGTACGTTATATTTAAGGAGTTGTGGTGCAGATGTTGCTCCACATAGTGGTCTTCTACCGCACACAGAATGTGTGGTTGTGGAAAGATAAAATGAATAAATTATTTACGTACATTCAGGATGTTTAACATCCGATAAAACAGGAATCAACTGAAGGTCGTATTATTTACACTTACTGGGGACGGGAAAAATGACAGAATGCTCATGTCAGCGATTTTGCTCCATCCCTTATGAATATTCGGTAAAGTCAGCGCATATATTTCCTTACACACATTTCCCATTCAAAATATTTACGCAATATACTCATGTAATAGTACTAAACGGTATGCTTTTCTTTATCAATCGAATAGCACCTACAGTCTAATTTTGTCATTTGATAAGAAATTAATTCATTTCTGGCCCTCAAATGAAACGAAATGTATCTCGTAATAAATGTGTAAGAAGAATTCATCAATAGTAGATTTGACTAACGCAAGAATCATTCCATTATATGCGCATACCAGTCAAGAAGCAAGTTGATCTACTAATTACTACAATTTTCTATAATTATGAAATTTGGTATCTTCTTCATATACCAAACATTTTATGAAAAAACAGTTAAACACTTCAAGCGGGAAAGCTCTTAAAGGCAGTAGTAGTTACTACGAAATTTACACAAACGGTTGAGCAAGTGCGAATAACTTGTTCTTCACTTTATTCGTGCGACAGTTCAAGAATGAATAAGCGCTTTTGAGCAAGGAGGGAAAGGCAAGAGGAAAAAGTGAAATTTTCTTTCCTACGCTGTTTTTACAGCTGCTCCATGAAAATGTAGTGCATCGAATTTGCATTATCAATGGCGTCGTTGGCAAGTTTCTGCTTGGGTAGGGCGGTGAGTCAGACGAGACAACCACCAGACACGACACGATAGCAAGAAACAAAACAGGAAACAGAAGAGTTGGTTACTCAACCGAATACAGAACATTGGCAGTTGATACACCTGTTTGCATCACAACCATGTGTTTTGGAGATATTTGTCTGCTTTATCGAAGTGGAGTGTAGCACAAAGATAACACATGGAGTATCTTCGGTGAGTCATGGAAAACAAAATCATTTTACGCGCTATTTTGTTCGACAGTGAAGCATGGTTCGAACAGAATACAAAACCTCAGAAAGGTATTCTCTTCCTGGAAATGTATGACAAAGCCGCTTCGCTTACATTAATGACAACACTCGCCTACACAGACCGGAGATACACATTCGTTTGGGCAGTGCTCACCGTCGACTGTATCCATGAAAAAAGAAAACGAAAATAATAAAAATTATAATATTTTAATACATTTCTTTATTAGTTTAAACTCGAATAAGCCAAGTAAAATTTAAAGAATAAAATACTCTTCATATTATTTTCTCCTACGAAAAAAAACTCGCAAAAGTGTCCTTTTAGAACAAAAATAAATGTATTTTTTCCCTTGGAAATACAATTTATGGTGTGATTATTGCTAATTTAAAAATGGTATCTTCAAATTCCCGCCTACAAATTTTTAAATAGTACTATTTAATTATTTAAACTGTTTTGTTATTCTAAAATTTGTGATAGAAATGTTGAAAGTGATTTGCCTATATTTTCTATCAGTTAGAATCAATTTTCTGAGCTATGTTATTAAACATTCTCTCCTCTCAGAAAAAGGAGCTGTAAAATATTTTCAGGTTTTGTTCAAAAGTGCCACATGCCTACAGTTTTTTTAAAGTTTACGTGATGTAATCACAAATCAACCAAACATGTCAGTGAAGGCAATATTAGTAACCCAGATGAACACCTTGTATGAAGTGCACTGTATACAGTGCTATTAGTCCCATTATAAATTAATTATGAACGAAAACATTTATCTTAGACGGAAATAGAATTTATTTTAAACATCTAGGTGCTACATACGACTTTCCAAATATTTCATTATCTCCCGATATACCAGACACTTTTCATCAATCATGAGCTTGAAAGGACTTTAATCCAGAGGAATCAGAACGGTGCGTTGTGCTCTTTGCACCTCATGCCAGAACACGTCACATCCTTTTAACACGTCATGTGAAATTGCGATCTGTCATCAGTCAGGGCAACTCATTCTCTTTTCATTGTTCACCATTAATTTTACTTTCTAGCCTTACGCCCTAAGAAGAGAAAGTATTGAAATCGTGCGCCGGAAATTGACGATTTTCTGATAGAAGAACTCTTATTTAGTGACGAATCCTGAGCATTGTTTTAAGTGTACTGCACTTCATAAGCTACCTTGGCCAGAGTTTTCCTTAAATGGGAAACCTATCATTCATGAATTCTGGAGAATTAAATGTTCTTACCGAGTTTACAGGAAAATCAACTCTCTTCGTCGACATTTCTTCAGAAATCGCTGCCAAACAGCTTGTGTAAAGTGTTCATGAACATCTTTACGAAGTTTACAAAGTAACTGCTTTTCAATCGACATCATTGTCAGCGAAGACAGTCTTTCTTGGCCCTCACTTGATCTGCAGTGAGATTTCACTCTATTCAAGGTCGAAAACGACAGTTCAACTTCAGTTGAATTGAGCCTTCTGAACATTTAGTTGTAAATCTACTCGGATATTACCGAAATTACACAGTGTAAATGCACAAAATATATGATTTGTCTTTTCACGCTTGTTTAAAGAACTAGCAAGGAATATTATATTGTCGAATCGTTCTTTTGTCCAAACGGTACTCCACTTATCACTCAATCTCTTAATCTTTGAAAATTCCAAAAGGTTTAACAGTTTTTGGTGCCGTTCTAAAATTACAATATTTAAGAATAATATTTTTCTTAACGAGATCTGTTGTTTAAAGTCATCTTTAAAAAAATGAGATTATGTGCAAATATTTTGAAAATATTTTTCCAATTGTCGGTGAAATTTAGGCAATTTTTAAACAGTTATTTTCTCAAAAACTTTTCAATTTAAAAAAAAAATTATTTTCCTCGTATGTAACAAAGGACGTTAAATAATTGGTGCTGGTTCCATTTTCGTCTATGTCTCTGTGTTGTCAAATTGTTTTTAAAAAATTATCTCAGCAGAAGTGAAATATTTGATAGAGATATTTCTTAAATAAAATCTGGCCTAAAAAATTAGATATTTAAAAAATATCATTTTTTGAACAAAAGACTAATTTTCGCGAAATGTATACTTGAAGTTAATGCAATTTATATTTTTTCTCAAAACCGGTACCGAATTTTTTCTTTAAACTTTTCCCTTTATGAGAGCAAAGAACGCTTAATATGGTGCAAATCTCAATTTTGTTGAACTTTCTGATTTCGAAAATTGCAAAAGTTAAAAATAATACAAGAAAGGATGTGCTGTTGTCGCGCCACCAGTTATCTAAAGAACTTTTAAAAATGGCTTTCATTTTGGCAGAAATATTTTTTAGATATTAATTAATAGTGGAAAACTCTGATGCCGAAAAAGCCGGTAACTCCGTTCTTTGGGAGGTTGGTTACAACCACACATCATTTGCATATATTTTTATCAAAAATCTCACAATTTCTAATCGTTAGAATGAAATGTTAAATTTTGTGATTTTTGGACAAAAAGGTCAAAAAGACAAAAAGGAAGAACTCCTTCGATTTCTGGGAAAGAAATAGTTTGGCTGTGAAATAACCTCACGATAATAATTCCAGAATCTAAAAATTCCCTTTTTTCTATTTTAATTGTAAGAATGAAAAGTTATTATTAAAATAAATGCGAATAACAACAGAATAGATAAAATTGTAATGTAACAGCTCTTTTTCTACTAACAAATTTTTCCGAAACAATTCAATACATTTAAGTTCGCGAAGCCACTATATTGCAATTTTTGTGTTTCTTGTAACTCTACCTTCTTAGTACTTCATTTTTCAAATCTTCAATTAGTATTAAAAATTTCTATTGTGCACTTTTGCATTTAATTAATGAAAATGAATTTTTAGGGAATTAATGGTAGATCATTAAAAAAGGCCATATTTGGAAAAATGTTGATGAAATGTAGAAACAAGTGTGTTGATTTAAATTGATGATTTACCACCACCGTAATAATAATTGCATCTAGACCTTTTAAAATATAAAGTACGTTATACCCTAGTGATGTATAACCTTGTGAGGATTATTATTATGTTCGACTCGTATTTTATACAACACTTTCATATTCACCGTTATTCCGTCCAATCTGGCTCAAAAAGTAATGTACGAAAAACAAATTTTATGACCATCGACACATCACAGATACTTGCATTTGTTTTCAAAAACAAATTCTTGTTTTAAAGAGTCTTTCCATTGGTTCCAAAATGGACGCCGGTCTTCAGGAACTATTAATGTTTCTTCTCAACAATACTTTTATATCTTAAAATATGACTACTCAACCCACATAATTGTAAAATTACATTTAATATCTGAATAATAAAATTTAATGAATGATTTTTTTGTAGTTACGGTTATCAATGTCTTGTTTCAGAATAAAAGACCGTTCATATGATTTTATTTAATTTGCTGGAGTCAAATAACGCCGCATCAGCTTATTCACAAGGTCTCGACAAGTGGAAAATATACTCAACGCAATAAAGAAGTTGTAGGTTCTTCTGATCTGTATTCATGCGGCTTCGTGTACATGCAATTCCTTCGCGTGCCTAGACATTCTCGTGTTGCATAACGTAGGAGTCAGTGGGCAAAACGCGTCACTTCCAAAGAACTTCATCACGAGAACAATGGTGCGACGAGAAAGTGCAGAAATACCAACCTTATATGGGAAAAAAATTATTATTAATTCTAGTTAACCTAGGAAAATTAAGACCTCTCTCTATTTCGAACGGAAGAATCTCTCTATCGTCAACATTCTTTTCTTATACAAGTTACTTGTATAAAACCGAGAAAAATTACCAAAATGGACAATTGACAAATATAACTTGGGTGTTTCACACTTAAAATTTCACACACCATATGCTTTAAATCCACGGAAAATCAAAATAATAGAAACATATGAAAAGAGTGAATCCTTGAATAAAATTGGAAATGTTTTTAAATCATTTGTCACATCAAATTTGTTTCAATCTATCTAACGGTTATTTAACATAGAAGTACACGGAAGTGCTGATAAAATTGGTGTGTGGTTATTTGTCTTTTTAAATTTAAAAATATGGATTCATTGCGTTTTTTATCACTAAACTTAAAATGTATCCCTTATTTTTGGTTTGAAAAAAATGCAGCATGCAAATGAAAAACATTCAATTGAAAAGTGCATTCTGTAAGATAAATATGGATATTTTCTGTAAGTATAAATTTCATTATTCTAATGTTGTTCTGGTCTAATTCCTCAAAGTGATTTCCCGCCGCAGAAAAACAAAATAATGAAATTTTCTGCAGCAGAGACTTCAGTTGATGACCTGAGTCACCTAATCCAATATAGAATGAAACTGATACAATGATACCTGATAAATATAGAATTAAAATATTGAGAAATATATGAACAGCCACATACTTATACACTTATTTCAAAAGTCTATTCAGACATATGAAACATGGGGCAGGAAGAGCCGATTCTTTCTTTTGCCTGGCGTTGGACCCTTGCTGTTGCAGGTCCATAAAGCCTCCCCCTGGCGTATGCCAGCTGTGACATAATGGGTTAGGCCGGAACACACTCCCTCGCGACGCCCCAGTCTGGATTGGGGAGAAGAAAGGATGATGATGATGATGATGATGATGATGATGATAACGACGATGATAGGAAGTTCGCCTGCCGTCTGTAACATGTTGTATAGGGTTCTGTACCGGCATTCACCTGAAAGTGATCAAGGAAATCATGCAAATCACTGATCACAGCAGTTTTCCTCCTAATTCGATTCCGGGAAGTGCCACAAACACATCGGTAATTTCCGTCACATCACGTTCAATTTCTGGCACCTTGCCTAGATCGAATCCGCGACCTCCCAATCGCTGGTACGCTCGAGCTGTAGAAACGGGAAGATTTAAGTGTTCGAATAGGGACTACGCGTGGATGTTCTTTTACGTGGATACTTCCAGTTGTGAAAGTCTTGCGCAATACTTGTCCTATTATCTAGAAACCTCTCATGTGTTAGGCTTGGGTGATGTAAGAACCACGCCACAAGGGTATTACGGGGACCTAGTAATTAGAAGCAGGGCAAAATACAATTTTTGCGACATATACATTTTCATGTAAAGCAGGAATGACCAGCTCACCAGGATGACACGTATCATGAACCAAATTTTGCCACATACGAGTACAGAAGTGTAACACATCTCAAACATATTTTCTACTTTCTTATGTTCTTGGTGGGGTTTGTAAAATACGTATACGGGTAGGATCATCTTCGTTTTGAGGAGGAAAACGAATTCCTCAATTGCGCAACTAAATTAATTAATGTACGGCAGCTCAAAAGACACACGTTTATTGGAGCACCACTGAGCGATGTTCTCTCGGACGAGATAGCGGTTGCTGTCGTGGATTCCGTGGATAATGCTACAGCTGGCCAGGAGTCATTCGACGAAGATAAATCTGTACCACATTATATATATATATATATATATATATATATATATATATATATATATATATATATAACGTCAAAAACAGTTAAAAACTGCGTGTGACGTGCTATGGGGAGAAGTGAATTCTGTGCACGTTTTAAAAATTCTGTGATCCATACCGTAAGCCATATACTTCTTGAATTTTGAAAACAGAAAAAAATGAGCGGTTTTTGCATGGATTATTAACAAAAATAGTCGCTCCTATGTAATAAAATATATTTTTAAGGGTAAATCAGCAATAAATTTGGGCTCCTATCCCTCATCATGTCATTCGTCGAGGAATAATACTTCCTGTCGCGACATGAACGATAATTTGAAAAACTATTTTTCCCACTGACTAGAAGACGTGCACAGATAATGAAGTTACATTTATATCCAGAAGCAAAAAAGAGACCATCTTGGCATTTGCTCAAAGGATCACGGAAAATGGATGAAAAACCTGTTCGAGATCGGGGTCATTGTCCCAGAGGCTGCGGTTTAATACTTGTTATAGGTTGTTTAGAATTATACAGTCCAAGAAGTAAATAATACGTTAAATATAACGATTAAAATTAATGTTACTCTCCCTGTGTTTAAAATTAATGGTACTTTCCATTAGTTGGATGTGATGAGGGGGAGAGCGTTCGGCAAGAGATTGAGTTCCGAGAGTGAGATCAGGCTGGAAACTGGAGTTGAATGCAATGACCTTTAGAAAATCATTTAATACATATAAGAAATTATTATTCACATTAATGAATTGATTTTTGTCTTTTGTTGTTTCTTTTTTATTTTATGACATTTCGGGAGCCTAGGTTAACTCTATCATTAAGTTAGCTGGCAAAAGTCGAATTAATCCCACCTTAAAATGCCAAATACATACATACATACAATTCATTACTCATGTTTACCCACCCAATACGGATTTCCACAAGATTTCTCCGGTAAAACCGATTTTGTTAATGATTCTTTTGATTATGTTTAAATTTCAATGTTTGGTGACAGATTTATTATTGCAACGCGCCATTATATACATTTATTATTGCAATGCGCCATTTTTGGTTGATGTGCTTCATGATAGCACTTCGTAAAGTCTCTGAAGTTAACGTTTGCTCACCACTTTCAAAAATATTCGAGCTTCTCCCTTTTCGTTTCCCCGTTCTCGAATTGACCTTGGACGCTGCGAGATCGGTGAACGAAAGCGACGAATTGATTTGAATTGAATGTGCCTTATTTTACGTGGCGAGACTCAGGGACTCCTGGGCACGAGGGTATTCCGTTGCGATTTGTGAATATTTGTGGTTATTTCTGTGGTGTGAAGATAAATTACGGACGGATTCGTTTCAAGATATTTTATTAGTAGTTGTTCAATATGTATCTCCTCGATTGTAAATCATTTTGTTAAATAATTTGTTTTGGATGTTTTCTTTCTTTTGCTAACAAACTATTCGGCAAAAAAGTATTTTGGACTACAAAGCGTCGGATATTAGAAGTTGGACACTCAAGGATATTTTATATTCATCGCGTAGACCGGAGGCCAGAGTCTTGTCAAACTAGACAAAAGTGAAGCGTCAACTGTGACTTAAAATGGTTAGGTTAGATACGACGCCATTCCGTTCGCGGGTTTATGTTGACCACGGTGAAGTTGACGTTCGCCAGACCACGGTTCTCTTACACAGTGGTCCAGTTCTCATGGAAGTGAGTCGATTCTTTCACCTGCGGTACAATAAGGGACATACAATTCCTTGTATGCTTCTAGAAAATGCTCGGTGTTATTACCCAAGATTTCCACTGAATGGTGGGTATATTGGGAAAAGGAAGTGGAAGAAAGAAAATCATGTGATGTTCCCGATAACCAACTTCCTCTCTCTACACACGTATCGTATCCTGTTATGTTATCAAGAGATATGACACAGCTGTCGTTCTAAGTCTAAGGAATCTGAGCTCATGCACTTGCCATTCTTGTTATTCGGAAATTACCAAGTTCAAAGTCTGAGAGACTCATCGTTTTGTGATTAAATCTGTTCCAAATTTTCTGATTAAGTTATCGATAACCATAATAAGAAGAGTCCCATTCTTGTATCATATTCTGATAGACCATGTGGACTTCTAGCCGGAAATGAAAATCGAGATTATCTATGTCCCTCAAAAAAAAAGGCAATCGCCGAGTTCTTAAAATACTCGTAAATTCTCTTCCAAACCGGAAACACTGAATGACCGGCAGAAGGAAGTTTTACTCAGAGTTATCTATTGCCGCGAGGTTTGTAATATTAGAAGATGAAAATTCTTATACAATAAACTCGGTGGACACCGCAGAAATCTTGTGGAAATCCATAGGGATAGTAAAAAAGAATCTTCCACAATAAAAATGTATACACTAAATACAGATCATACTGTCCTGCATACATGTTTCGAGGTCTTTTACCTCAACTTCCGTGCTCCCCAAGTGACGTGGAACAAAGCTTGTCCGTTAAACGCTCACCCTTGCCACGTTTTTGTTGTAGAAGATTCTCTTTACGTATCCTTGCTTATGCAAATCAATTTTATAAGACATCAATAAAAAGAAATTCTTTGAATGCATTACGAGAATTCCTTTATTACTAAGAAGAATCATTTCTCTAATACAATTTTGTTTACTTCCAAATACAAACTATGAACATAGTGCGTAGAATAGAGTACAAAACTGTTGTTGTGTTATTGCTTATTTACTAACTCTGGGGTCAATAACTGCTTGTTTTTCTACTTCCGTATTATTCCTTGATATCTAGTCACTGTTTATCATTTCTTTTTGTGCAACGAGTTTATATATTAATAGTACATGATGGTTATATTTTTGTCCCGAAGATCTGTGATAAATCAGAACTAATAATCGTATAATTTCTGGAACAGACTCCGAGTGCCAGATGCATTTTATTCAAATTTTCAAAAATCATTATACATGTATAAATCACAAGAACATTAAATATTACGAAAAAAATAATACTAGAATATGACAATTTTGTGTCATAAAGTTAAGATCATTTTCTTCAAAGCTGAATTGAGTAGAGCACTGAGTCATTGGTCTTCCTTTATATTCGCAAATACATCACCGGACTTCAGTGATCGAAATGTTCGCTTGATTTCTTTGCTCCTGAATCAAGTAAATTTCATTTAATTCCATGCACTTGTACGTTGAAACACGTTTGAAATAGATTTTTTGTCCTGTTTTGGAAATAATATATTTACCAAATATGGAATATCTAATTTTAATATATAACGGAATTTCACTCTTCTTACAACAGTCAGTCCTCATGCTCTGAAGATAAGGAGCAGAGCACTCAACTCGGTTCATCATAAAATGAGTAAACATGATCGCTATCATTCTAGAAGATATCACTCGGTGTTTTGTGTTAAATGAGATTGGCCGCGTGTGAGAAGCAGGAAGTATCCTTTGTTTGTATCCTTTTTAGGAAAGAAGTGTACTTTCGGCCCGTAAGACACTTAAAAGGCAGTGCCACATTTCATTCACATATAGCGGCGTAGTCACCACTTTCAACGTAGAATAAGTGGGCGGACGGCATAGGGGTGCTCACAGGGTGGGATGCATTTGGACCTTAGCCACCCTTAAAATTTCGAAAGGGCCCATTAGACCTACGTAACAAAACAATTGACTTCCGCAAACATGATTAATTCCTTGTTTTCCTCTTTTTAGCTTACAATTTGTGAAATTGGTACACGACATTTGGCGAAGGAGCGCTCCAAGTCATCTGACAACCCTGTAAATATTTCAACGCAAAATAAATTGTTTTTATTAATTTGATCATTAAAGTTTCAATTCCATTCTCTCTGTAGCACAATTCATTATTTCTTAGTAAAATAGTATTTAATTTAAAATTAAAAACGGTTAATGGGAAAAAGAGCCCAGAGAGACCGACAGGAGCCCAGAATGTTGCCCAGTCTCCCCCCTGTTGGATGCGTCGGTGCATGCCAATGATGGGCAGTAAAGTTTGGAAAGTAAAACCCCTTCTGAAGTCTCAAAGAATCAACTAGTAGGAAATTAAAAACGAATAAATATTATTTGTTTTCTAATTAAATGTATTTTCAAATCACAATTGAAACACAAATAATAATGTGTTTCTCGATTCTTGAAATGCGGAATTCAGAACTTGAGGATCATGCGAGAACAATTGGAAACAAATTTTAATTTAGAAGTATTATTTTTATTCTCGAGTTAGAGGAGAGTAAATGAAATATGCTTGACTTGCATGAAGACATAATTGAAAAACAGATGTCTTTTAAGCCTAATACGTTCTTTATTATCTTGTCTAAACATGCATATGTGCAAACAATTTTTGCACGTAGAGTAAGTACACTCAATAATTAATATTTCTTGTAAACAATTTTATTTTGAATTATGTTGTTTATTAATTCTGTAGTTTAGATAACTTTATTGTTTTTCTTACTTTACCAATCTTTATTCAAAATCTTAATCTGTAATCGTATATAAGAAGGATATGATAAGGAATAATTGGTTGTAAAAATACCTTCAATCTTTACAAATAAAACATCAAAGATTAAGAATTTCATGGTAATGCACTTACGGATTATAAACATTAAGAATTTCTTGAAAAAGCTGTCTACATCAGGCAAGCGCATAGGCAAATCCGCAAACGACCTTTTTAACGGTCTGATTGCAGACAAATCAATTGTTCATTGTTCGAAAACTGCATTCTCGGGCCTTGAACTCTCGTTTACGAGGCCAAAGGTCACGCGATATGTTTGTCACACTATAATGTGCACAATGTTATGCTTTGGGATATTCTATTCATTTCTGAGTGTTCGACTCTTCTTGGGAAACCCACTCGGTGCTAAGTGTGAACAGAGACAAATATTCTGTAAGTAAAAAATTGAAAATTAGTTTTAGATGTATTTTTTATGCAAATAAACGTTTTGCTTACACATTTTCCCCGTCATACGTATGTGAGGAGAAGGAGGGAGTCGGTATTTCCATGCGTGAGAATTGTTGCACAGGAACAATAGTTTTAATTAAATACGTCTGTGAGCAGCAAGCTCTAAAGCAACTAAAGAACAAAACTATGAGAATCTGCGACGTGAAATATAGACCCTCCGAAAGTTCAATTGTTTTAACTTCCCTAACTTTTCTTGAAGCGAGCTTTCAAGTACATTTTTTCCTTGTACGTAAATCTAAAGCACTTTATTTTTACTTTACACATATCAGGAGCAAAAAATTACAACTCCTTATCAGATGAAAAAAAAATTCTGTAATCAGATGGCCAATGTTTTCAGTTCCAGTAGAGTACACTTAAGCAGCTGATGCTAGATCGAACGCTGGCTGTGATGACGTAAACTGTTTTGAAGGTCAAAATAGTCTGCAATACGACAGGAGCTCTGTCAAGGTCACTACAATTCACCTTCCTCTTCCCAGATCGCGCAGAA
This sequence comes from Teleogryllus occipitalis, assembly GCA_011170035.1. Classification (NCBI taxonomy): domain Eukaryota; kingdom Metazoa; phylum Arthropoda; class Insecta; order Orthoptera; family Gryllidae; genus Teleogryllus; species Teleogryllus occipitalis. Next base: position 104,151 of record BLKR01001184.1, on the reverse strand, counting down.
GCCAATTATATCTCTAGAATGAAAACAAACGGAACGCAGTCTAGTGCAGTCCCCAAGGTCGATGGCTACTACGTTGCAGGACAATCCCCGGAATTCCAAGAGGTCGTAGCATCTGTCTACCAAACTGGACTTCATACGGACGCGACTTTTATAAAAACACTGGTCGGAATTTACGATACACAAACTTTTCTTATCGAAAGGATTTCTAAACTCAAAAATTAGTTAATTTGGTTTAAGGTGAATGACATCATTTAAAGATCTAAAATTGAGGGAAAAATTGCATTGAGAAAGAAATATCTGGTTTTAATACTGGAGGAGTATGACGGATTCGAAAATATATTTGGACTTTGCGATTTTCAAGAATTCATAGGTTTTAATGAAAATCATAACTCTATCATTTTTATAAACGAGACAATTAGATCACTGATGATTCCAATCATAACTCGTTACGTGCGTCCTACTAGTTCGGCAGATTTTTAGAAGAAATGTAAGTGAAAGATGTATTTTCACAAATTTTTTATTCAAAATATTTTTTTTAACTAAACGAACAATAAGAAACTACAAGGGTATGTAAGAAACAAGGTTTTATTACGGTAAATGAAAGATATAACAAAACGAAAAACATTGATATTAAAATTATAAATTCAGGTTTTCATAAAATTCAAAGATATTGGCAGAAAAGTTACAGTAATATCATTTGGGCTACGACCAGTTTACAGCATATTTTCCATAAACATATTTTATGCGACGTAAATATCAATATACATGACAATTATTCTCGATTTCAGTTCATAATTTCAATTTTTAGCATATTTGCTCTTGTTTTCTTGCGAGCCTAGCTGAGGAAACTCACCATCGTTTCTAATTGTAAAACAATTAAAAAATATATTGTTTATGTTGCTATTGATGTGAATATTAAGGACAATATTAACACACCACAACATATAAAGACATAAATGTAAGACAAATGTATATATCTCTACAAAATGATCTTGTGGACTATCTTGATGAAATTTTTACAAGTAAAATTTCTATGTTTTGAAACATTTCTTACTACACTTAAATATTACAATTTTTTAGACGTGTTACTTTCTATGTGTACCGTCGATATCATCGCTACGCTTCACCAGAGTACTATTGTCACAAAAAAAACAACTATTTTGCAAGGAGAGCGCGATTTAATTTCCCCACAACTTCGTATCATTCCCATTAATCGACGATGTTCAAGTTATATTAAAAAAATGTTTAAGTCTCTTGATTTTTTAATTTGTGAAAATGGATTTTATAAAACTCTGAATTTTTGGACAATATTACCGCACAAAAATAAATTGCAATTACCGTCTATCAAATAGCGACACGTCTAAGTGAGAATACGTGTAATGTCAGAGATGCGTACGTATTCGAAGTAATTTTTTTTAACTGATGTACCTTAAAATTTCAATTTTTGACTTTTCTGAGTTACAAGATAGCGGAAACGTGACAATACGACAATCCTGCAACGTGCACTCAATACATCTGTACCTAAAAACATATGCCAACCCTTGAAATTTAACAGAGTCCAACTTGGCGGTGAACCCTTAACCAGTGAGAGTTCGCAATCCCCATTGCCCCACCCAGCCCACTCTCGTACGCGAACCCGACTTGTGCAAACTCTGCAGAAAAGTTGCTGAGCGAGGCGCCGCAAAAGCAGCTCGAAAGAAGCGGCGTTACATAAATGATAACGCTGGCCGCGGAGGAGGCGGCGGCGGTAGCAGGGAAAGCCATCGGCTTGCTCCAGCCTCGTACTCCACAACAACATCCGAGTGCAGATAGCAAGGGTCCCGACCGCGCGTGTCCTAAGCCACTCGCCGTGACGTGACGCGTCGGCCGAGCCCGCGCCAGCTCCGCGTCAAGGCGGCGCCGAGCGGCGGCCGCGGCGGGCGCCACAGTGGGGCCGATGCTTTAACCCTGTGACCAGCGTTCATTAAACGTATATCCCAGTAGCTTCCTCTTCTTCTTCTTCTTCTTCTTCTTCTTCTTGATCTTCTTCTTCATCATCATTTTCTTCTTCTTCCTCTTCTTCTTCTTCATCTTCTTCTTCTTCTTCATCATCATATTCATCATCATCATCATCATCATCATCTTCTTCTTCTTCTTCTTCTAAGGCTCTACGACCTTCTAAGTGAACGTCTTGGCCTGCTAAACTATCCTTTTCTATTTTTCTCTATTCTTCGAGTCCTCGATCCAATTTTCAATCTTCATTTTCCTGATGTCTTTGACATCATCTTTCCATCTATTTTTAGGCCGTCCTCTTCTGGTACTCACTGGATTCCAGCTAAAGATCTTGTTCACAGTTCTGTCATGTGACATCCTATTAAGATGACCAAGCCAGATTAATCTCATGGCTTTGATAAAACTTAACATGTTTTTATGTTTGTGTGTATTGTCCAGTTCGGAATTGTTCTTAATTCGCCAATCTCCATTGGGCATTTTATCTGGTCCAAATATCCTCCCCATAATCCGTCTTTCAAAAACTGCAAGACGCTGCTCATCCTTTTCTTTTTTAGTCCACGTTTCTGGTTTAATAACTGTCTCATACATTCTTACTTTTGTGCCCTTTGATAACATATTACTTTTAAATAGCTGTAGATGTGCAAAATATGCTCTGTTTCCCGCTACTATTCTTGCTTTTATTTCTTCTTCTACATCACTGTTGCAATTAAAAATTGCCCCAAGATACTTATAAGAGCTCACTTCTTCATAGGCTTTGTTAGTCATGTGAATTGGAGTTAATTGGGTAATTTTGGCCTTACACCTCATGTACTTTGTTTTTGGAACGTTGATTTAAAAATCAACCATAATTCCTGGAAGAATTGCTCAAGCGCCTTCTTAGTTCGTGCAACCAGCAGCACATCACCTGCGTAGGCTAGACATTGTTTCAGTCGTGTTGATATATTCCCTTTTATATCGACCTGTGTTAATATTTTATCCAAGACCATGATGAATAATGTCGCCGATAGTGGATCTTCCTGTCGTACTCCAAATTTGGTATAGAACTCTTCACTTGTTTGCTAGGTTATTCTGACCTTGGCCTTGGTACCCACCAACGTGAGCCGTATTAATGATATCCTAGTAGTAGTAGCAGTAATACATTAGTTGGTTATTACGTTATTTTACGTGGCGAGACTCGGGCCATCAGGTCCGCTCTTCCGTCTGACCACGCAAATTTCGCTGCGCTCCTTTCACCACCTAGCGGAGAAATTATCGTGGGCGACGAAACAGGCGATTTGAATTTCGCTCTGAGGCTTCTTTTATGCTTGGGATCTTTTGCATGCACTAAATCTACTACGTAGGACAGACGGCTTTACTTCCCTTCCGCAGGAAGGCGTACGAAGGATTTTTTAAAGAACCCACGACTTCGATCGGGTTTGAACCCGCAAACTCGGGTATAAGTTTGGGTCCGGTAACCGCTAACTTGAGTCCGGTAACCGCTACCCGTTATACCACCGAATCCGCGTAACTTAGATCGCGTGCGATCCCCTTGGTGATCCCCTAACAGGATATTCAAAGCAACTGGAAGCCAGCCTGTCAATTATGAGGTGATATGATGATGAGAGTTGATCGCGGCATTTCGGAACCATCCCATCACTCGCCTGCATGATCAGAGGGAGACTACGAAAACCTCGGTTAGGATGGTCGCCCCCGGGGACCGAACCCGAGCCTCCCGGATGCGAAGCCAGCGCGATACACCCTGAGCTTTATATCCCAGTCCCAGTATATACCCGCCCTGAGCTATATATCCCTCGGTATATCCCAGTACTAACCTTCAAAAATCCTGGTACTTTCACTAAAATTTCTAGTACCAATGAAAACTGATTTAAATTCTGAAATTGTTCGTATTATTACTCTATTATATTTTAAACGCACACAAGGAGTTTGTTAAACTTGACACGATTTCGATTAATCTTATATCGATAAACTAAATGGAAGACTAAGACGTTCTATCCTCTTCTACTATAGCATGTGCAAGAAAAAGACCACAATGTTTTAGTCATGAAAAAGTCACACAATGTTTTAGCGGCAGTGAATTCACCAGCATTAAATAAATAAATAGTATATGAAATTAATCTGCCGTTAAATGTAGGAGTTTTGTTTACTTCCCTCCATTAGATAATACCTCACTGTGAACTTTTACATTAATTGGCGTAAACCATTTTTAGATTGAAACAAAAAATTCACATTTCTGTCAAATTTAAAAGCGTGCCACATAAATCAGTCTGCCATATTGGTTCTTCACAAAAATCGTTGCGATATAGGAGTGTTTGCATATCCAATAATATCTACCAATCAATACAACGTACAAACATTAAAGTAGGATTTCCCGGATACTCCAGTCTGGGGCATTCCCTGGACGGGCGAATCTGGGATTGCCCCATGGTGGATAGTTTGAGTCCCCTGCTGGAAAAGTATTATTTTGTCCCTGTCAGAGACACTATCCGTATCTACGTGTCTTAGTTATGATTTTCACTGATTGAAATGTTCAAACCAAGAAAATTGGAGAAGAAAACTCTCCCCACTGCATTGTTTATTCAAACTTATTATTTTTATTCGTCGTTACTTTTTCATATTTGATTATTCGTACTTTTATATCTATTATACTGCAATTATATTAATTGAGAACAACAAGTGAATAGTTTTAGCGATATTGATTGATGGATTAGCGATTCTCGGCGCGTCAACTGCTGGGAATGTCTTTAGTCCCGGAAGTGTAGTGCATGATTTATCGCGGGAGGTTGCGGTGATCTTCCACCCCTGGATGGCGAGATCCGGAAACGACCTAGCTATGTAGCAAGTGTCGAAATTCCTGCCTCATCGGGACTCAAACCCTAGGACTTCCCGGTCAGACGCACTGCAGTGATATCAATTGATGTCCTGAGCAACCTATGACCGTAAAGATGACCTTTCGAATTTGGATTTCCGTATGAAGCTATTGTCACATTTAAAACACTAATTTACAAAGTGCTGAATGACGCTCACGTCCAGCTAGTAATGTGGTCTTATTACTTCCGCAAACTACTTCCTGCACTTCGGTCTTCCAACTGTTTATTACGCAACTGAACTCAGTTTAATTTAGTTTCACTTCATATATTTAAACTATATTTATTGTGAGTTCAGTATTTAAGCGCTGGTCGCTACACACGGATCTCTAAGCCCTGATTTACACATTTCCTTTTGACGAACGAATTCTGAGATGCAGCGATCGCGCGCATGCGCACTGTCGCTTCTAGGTTCCAGAAGGTACATTGCGCATGCCTGTAATCGTAATAATCCAGAATCGTTCGTCAGAACGAAGCTAGTAAATCGGGTCTAATTATGGGAAACAGGTCTTAATTTACTGACTTAGGTGGCTGATGGCATCAGCTGGTATGACTGTAGTACCTGGGACCGCAAGGTCCTATGTTTCGAGTCCGGACGGTGGCAGGATTTCGACACAAACTTGATTGCTAAGTCGGAATAAGGTTCTGCCAAGAGGAGAATTCTAGCGCTCGCTTGCTCTGATTGATAGTGATTCTGGGCGCGACAACTACTATGAACACTAGTCCCGTAAGTGTAGGGCATGTTTTGCTCGGGAGGTGTGGTGGTCTTCCGCTGGATGGCCAGATCCGGCGCCGACCTATGTAGCTAGTGTCGAAAATTCTGCCCCGTCGGGACTCAAACCCCAGGACTTCCCGGTCAGAGGCACTGCAGTGACATCAGTTGATGCACTGAGCCACCGCTCCCGGTCAGTCGCTTGCTCTAATCGGTAGTTTTCCATGATTTCTCCGATCAGCACCAGGCGAACGCAGGAGCAGTACCTTAACAAACGAGCCACGGACCGCGCGCCTTCTCCAATCCTCACCCCTTATACTTACACTTATATGTACTACACTACCATACATGTTTGGAGCTTTAAGTTTGCTCGGGCTGTAGCTGTGACCCGATGGTGGGAGATACCTGATTGGGGAAAATAGTGCAAGCCGACGTGTAAATCGGCGCCGTAAGTCACCAATTAGCGGGGAAGATTACCCCAATCACTGTGATAAAACATGCACTACACTTACTGGACTAATGATCATAACAGATGACGCGCCCGGAAACACGAAAAAATAAATCAAGGAATCAGGACTTCATTTGCGCCAGTGTTTCGTGGCTTTAGGCCCATTGTGCGGAATCTGCACGCGGCCCCGGCGCACGCGGCGCCGTCACACGTCACGCGCGGTTATTTTCGCCCGATGGAATATCTGCCCACATTTTCGCACTTACGTACTTTGCGCTCTTATTTGCGCCCGGCATGTAAAGACGGGTCGATAAATGACTTAAAATAACAGTTTTCAATAAACTCTCGGGAAAGATTCCATTCACGTTGCAGGTTGTTCACAACGAAGGTTTGCGGAAATGGAATTTAAACTGGTAGAGTGAATGTTGTACAGAAAGGAGAATTGAAGACAAGAGAATGAACAGAAATTCCTAAGAATGAAATTGTGTGTTAATCGTTTAAAACGGAAAACTCGCCCAGAAGTGGAATTAAATAAATATACTGTCATGGAATCCATGCTCATGACCTGATTGTGCATTTTAGAAAAAAAGGGAAAAGAAAACATGTATTTAAGAACTCGTGTCCCTTTATATCTATAACTTGTTTTTAGTACCACTACTTTTTTTTTGGTTTTGTCATTAGGGCCCATTAACTTCTAGGTCATGAGCGACCACATGATTAGTACAAAAGATTAACAATATTGAAGTAGTCAAGTATTACAAAATGGTATGAAGAAACAAAAACAAAACATTTACATGTACAAGTGTTACAACCTTCAACGAATATATGAACAATTCTTTTTACATTAATATATGATAACAATATGATGGTATAATATATAGTTGCTTAGTAATCAGCTTGATATGAAAGAAAGAAAAAACTTGCTATAAACATCATATTCCTGGGTTATTTGATAAGTATTTTAATTCATATACAGCTTATTTACATTTCGTTATTTATACCATTTTTTTTTCTATTCGTATGTGCAATTGTAAATTTAATGAGAAATATTACAATTACTCTTTTTTGAATGAAAAAACGAAATAGTATCTAAGCCAAAATAACTTATCCATTTTTATTTGTAACAAGTCATTCACAGCACAATAAACAACCATAATGTAGTTTAACAGTAAATAACTTCATTCTTCTGTTGCTTATTTGAGTTACTAAGCATAATTTAAAATGCAAGTTAATTTTTTTATTGTTCTTTGTAGTACCAAGAAATGGTAAAATAAATTGTACATTACATATTACACAGAAGAGAATTGTTTCAAATGATGTCACTATATTCATCACATATATGGTTGACTTGAGGCAGCATGTAAGTTAGTTTGGTTACTCTTGTGACAAAAAAGGACAAGAACCGGTCAAAGGCATGCCTACTTCCATTATTGTAAAAACGTTGAGTCACAATGTTCAAGGGGAGAATCTGCCATATTGTCAGCGATCTGTTTTGTCAAATGCTGAGATACTATTTTTTAATTTTGCGTTTGGAGAAGAAGTGGCCGTGTTCTTTGCCTATGAAACAAGTAACAGTTTCAGTTGACGGGTATACCCACAAAACCGTATTTTCATTTTCTATTTTAAGTATTTCTGATATGGTTTACATCATCAGGATGCACATAAACTTGTCTCCTGAAACTGAGTGAGTGACTGAACCAAGGTTCAGACATACCAGCTCTTAGGAAGGTCATAATAGATCCTTTTCGAACATTTAGTTTTTGAGCTCCTTTTCAATAACGATGTGTGGAATAACAGGACATACATTCGAAATTATTATTCGCTTTAATTGAGATATTAATGGACGAAAAGTCAGAGATGAATTATTCATGTTTATAGAGCATTTATTGTCTGCAAGTAATTTAACTGTTTCCTTAGTTGTCAGGAAAAAGCAAATATGGGTTTTGGATATTCATGAAGCAAATCGAATGTCACTAGGATCAGTAATTTTAGCAATTTTGGGGGTTTAATCTTTAATAGGTAATCAATTACTATCGCTTGTTCTTTGGGTGGAAACATACCTTTCTGAGCTGTGATACTGTAGTTACTGGCAGGAGTTTCATTCTGTTTGATGATCATGGCTTGGTTTTGTTGGTTTGCTGTAACGGTCAGTGGTCGGGTAGTTTGATCAGAAGTCATTTCCAATGGAGATTTTTCCCTATGGTTGACCTTAACTTCTCAGTTAACATAAGATGTGAGAAAATAATTTTCCCAAACAAGGACACTAGTGAAGGTGATCCCATATAGCCAATTTACTTCAGGCCGTCAGACAAGGATGACTGTTTTGGAAATAAAGATACAGTTCGTATAAGTTTCCTTCACACTCGCACTACTAGCACTACCCCCGACTGATCCGAAAATCGGCCTCAATAATCATCGAATAATCATATCAACAATCATTCTCTGTAGTTTCAATTTACTTTCAAAAACAATTAAAATTATTCAAATGAACCAAAAACATTTAACAAACCCATTCAGGGCACACACAGGTAAGAAATAAACCAAAAGTTATGTATGTTTCTATTCACAACCCTGAAAAACATGTATGTATGTTGAACAGGAAGACAATAAATTTAAAAAAAGACTGATCTTCACCTGATGGTTCGGGATAGAGACCATTACTTTACTCCATTTTTCCCCTTGAATATTCATTATATTCGTAAGATGCGCGTTAAAAGAGTAATTGCGTGTTATGGTTTGGTATTGTAATGAATTCTATATTACTCGTACAACATGAGTCACTGTTTTCTTAACAGGTACTGTTTGCCAATTTTATTACTAAATGACATGGATACATGTTACACAACAGTTATATTACTGTATGAATCGCTGCATACTTACAGTGGTCAGAGTTTGCTAATTTAATTACAACAGAAACATGATATACCTGTTTTATAGCGTCACTTTAATTTGTACTCAGATGTATTGAAGAGCTAATAAGTGGGCTGAAATAAAAACCAATCGAAATGATACCATTCAAAATTAATCACCATAGATATCAAAGAATGAATATTTGTTTCGAACAAACAAACGTTTAGGAAGTAAATTTGTAATAAGCAGAAGACTTTAAGAGAGAAAATAATAAATAAAGAGAAATAATGTAGATTATTACACATAATTTTTATGTCTCAATATCACTACACACGCAATTCTAAATTTTGTAATATACTTTCATCCTGTCATACTACAAAGAGGTCTGAAAACGTTAAATAAGAATGAGACAGGATTTCATCATCACTTTTTTGTGTATTTAGGTATAAATCTTAAGACTCTGACCCTAGACGTTTCTTAAGACTACGATGGTTACAAAACTGTTCATTTCCGATTACCTTTTTCACCAAAAATGTAGTTCCTTACATATTTCCTAACAACGTGGAATGTTGAAATGATTGTTTCGGAAGATACGAGCAACACAATTATTGTACAACGATGATTTTAGATTTTACTTTTAAATCTCTAATCCACCAGAGAGTGCGAAGCAGAGTAAATGTGGAAACCTAAAGGCCTGTGGAGCACGAAAATATTTCAAAATCATAAAGGTGTGACTTCAGCACGAACTGAGCCGCATTCATTGTGCTGCGTTTCATGGGATTTAACCAGTTCCTCTCCTTGTTCACTGAATCCAATACTGTATTTTGTTCGATTTATAATTGCCTTAGGAAAGTCATGTTACATGCATACTGTGATAAAATAATATAAATGTAAAATATCTGAAAGCTTAAAGTAGACGCGAGGGAAATAAGAAATGCAAATGCCCAAGGATTCTGAGGATTCTTTAAAATCAATTCAAGACAAGTTTCGATAATTCTAATCTTAAAACCTTCTGTTTTGGTCGATTTCTGTGTAAATAATAAAATAAAACAAAAAAATAACTTGTAGTTAGCCGCAGATAAAACATTTAGAAAACAATATAGAATGGAACATTTTTACAGCTTTATATTGTGTTTAAATTTTCTTCTTATTGTAATTGTTTATTTTCATAAATAGCATAGAAAATAGAGAAGAGAAAGTAAATGGAATAAATTATTTTCCTAAGATATTGAATAGTCCGTTAACCTCTTTTTTCTTGTTCTTTATCAAGATGTGTGACACTTGTTTGTTTCCTATGAGTATTTCTTCTCTAACTTTTTTCTGAATTTTTAATTATATTGCAAGATATAATGTAAAGAATGGCGATGTTGCGTACTATATTATGAGGATCATTAACTAGACTAGTGAACTTTGATACTCGTTATTGCACCAGACAAAAAATGGTTACAACTTGTTCGCGGATTCAGCAGCCTGAAATTGAGAATAAGAGGTGCTCAACAGCACACGCTTTCGCTTTATTTGTAACAGCTCTGCAATATTGTACTACTACGATCCTGAAAAGTGTTTCTAAACTAGCAAACAATTTTTCTCCGCGCCGAAATTCGAACTCAGATCCCCCAAATAAACAGACCAAACGTATTACAACTACCCCCATATAGTCGCTCAAGGATTCTTACTTTCCCCGGCGCTTCAAAATTAAAGGTCTTTCACATTATTTCTAACTTCCCCATTGTTTCAAAAGCAATTTTCAAAAAGTTTGAGTATTTGAAAATTAGACCTGTGCCGTTTTTAAGAATACTTTGCTTTATCCACGAGAAAAAAATGAACTTGTTTTTTAGAATAAACAGTTTTTTTTTATAAATTGCATTAATTTCAAGCTGAAATTACGCGAAAACTACTTTTTTCAAAAATTAATGTTCATGATCTCTTTTAAAATCTGAGTTTTCAGAACCGATTTCATCGGAGACACAAATATCCATCTTCTATATTGTACTTTCTCAAAGTTAATTTATTACGGTTTTTACAAATACAGAGTTCGCCGAAATTACGACCAACACCATTTTTTAACGTTCTTTGATACATTCGAGGAGAAAATTTAAAGAAAAACTTTAGGGCTGTTTTTGAGAAAATAATTGTTTAAAATTTACCTATATTTCGAGCAAAATTAGGCGACAACTGTACCGAATATTTCCAAAAAATTGTACATGATGTTATTTCAAAATCTGTCTATGAACAATAGAATTCATTAAAAAAACACTCTCTACAATATTATAGTTGTAGGAAGACACTGAAAAAAGTTTGAAATTTTGAAATTTTCGAAAAATCGGGGATTTAAGCGTTAATTAGGCGGTTATTTAAGCGTTAATATATTCGAAGACAACATTTAATAAATAAGAACATTAAACGAGATATTCTTACATATAGTAACATAGTAACATAGTATTAACGCAAAATGTAAAATGGTCCATATATCAGTACGCAATCCCAACATTAAATTCGGATAATAACCCAATATTAATACTATTCAACCAAACAACTCCAACAATTACTTCTTACAATCCGCTAATAAATGGCCAAATAAATTGGAACTTATTTCAGAACCAAATAATGCAATTGGATAGTTATCCTAAAAAAACTAAATACAACAAATGATATTGACCAATCTATAGAAACCTTCGAAATAACATAAAAATGTAATTAAATCGTCAACCATTAGAGAAAGGAATACGAACAAAATAAAAATAATTCCCTTATTAACTGACGTAACAAATCTAATTGCCTATAAACATTAAAAACGCAGACTGTGACTAATCAGCCGAAGTTCCTCCTTAAAACTGGATTGAATTCTCTAACACAAAAAAGTTAAAAACAAACTTGAACAATATAGATTTTCCCAATACAAGTATACTTCGCAACTTCAATTAAATTCTTAATCGCTCTGGACAGCAATAAAAGTAATAACCAATGAAAAAACAAAATGTAATTTTTACATCAAACAACATAACACCACCATATATTGAAAAACCTGAACTCCTAACTAAACATTTTAAAGACACCTTCACAAATAATATAACCGGTAATATCATATTTACAATCAAAATTAATTCAGAGCTTTCGCAACTCTATTACACAGTTCCAGAAAGAGTTAAATTAATTTCCCCGACAGAAACACAATTCTTAATCAAAAATCTAAAAACAAAAAAGCCCCAGGGGTTGCCAAAATCCCAAATATAATCATTAAAAAACTTCCAAAACAAGCAATTAGCTCCTTAACAGCAATATACAATTCTTTTCTCAGATTAAATTATTTCTCTCAATCCTGTAAAATGGCACCCATTACAAAACCAAGTAAAGACCATTCTAAAACAGAGAATTACCGACCAATAAGTCTACTCCCAACGCTTTCAAAATCTTCCAAAACTTAGTAGTAAATAGAATCACGACATTCATAAACAGTAACAATATTATACCCTCTTCCCAATTTGGTTTTCGCAATAATCATTCCACAATTCATCAACTATTAAGACTAACCGATTTCATCGCTACTAATTTTCAAAAATTAAAACATACATTAGCACTGTTTTTGGACGTAGAAAAAGCGTTCGAAAAAGTATGGCTCCAAGGTTTATTACATAAAATACGGCAATATGGATTCCCGCAATATTTACAGCAAATAATTAAAAATTTCCTAATAAATTGCAGTTTCAAAGAATAAGTCAACTTAGTACAGTCTTCTATTTATAATACCACGGCCAGTGTCTCACAAGGAATATATTTATATCAGATCTTCCACAAGTAAATCATTCAAAAATAGCATTATTCGCAGATGACACTGCAATATTCACAGCGTATCAAAACTTAACATCAGGCCGGAACAAATTTCAAGAGGATTTAAACACACAAACAATGGTTTCGACAATGGAAAATTAAAATCAACCCATACAAATGTAAAGCAAAAATATTTTCATTAAAAAAAACCTATACTATAAATCCATTAATTCCAAACAATACATATATTCTAGTGCTCTCCCCTACCCCTTCACTAAAATACTTAGAACTACACATTGACAAAAGGCTTCCTTGGAAAGGTCACATATAAATTACAGCTAACAAAATGTTAAAACATAAAAATGTTAAAACTGTACCCACTAACTAATAAAAACTCAAAAATCAATATAGACACGTCAATATCAATTTTCAAATATGTAATGACATTCACTAACCTACGCCTGTCAAATTTGGGGGAGTGCGGCAAACATCAATTTAAATAAACTACAGATAATTCAAAACAAGTATCTACGCTGGACAGTAAACGCACCTTGGTTTATCCGCAACGAACAAATTCAAATTAAATCTCTATATGCTCGATAAAACAATGCATAGACATGCTCTCCACCCGACTCAAAACACAACAAACCTATCATCCTGCCCTGCAACCCAAACATTTAAATTAGGTTCCACTTCATACCCGTATCCAAGAATTAAAAGTCAGTATTATAAAGACTTACTTCGACCTCCGTAAATTAGCAGAAAAGAAAGAAGTTAATAACGACAGAAAGAAATTCGAGTCGCTAGAGAACCCTTCTTGGACAATCCTGTCATTAGTTACCATTAATTGAAAGTTAAAATGTGTAAAAATGTACCGTGTGAGGGCCCCTTGCCAGGGCAACTGTGAAGACCCCAACGGCAGCTATGGCGGAAGAGGAGACCTCTGTAACGACATAACTGGCGGAAGAGGCACCTTTCCCACCTGAGGTCAACAAATGAGGATGCCTGTCTAGAAGTATTAAGATGGCAGCCCCATCACTAGACTTCCCCATCAATAGGCTCGTAACCTGTTATGAGGAATTTAAAATTACTGAATTCCTAATCATGATAATATTCATGTATTCAAGCCCTTGAAAGGCCTCACGGCCGAACAAGAAGAAAATAAATGAAAAAAAAAGTTACTGACACTCCTTAACAAGCCAAACCGGGTAAACATAATGTTGAGACCATTGCAAGAAAAAGGACAAACGATTGGTAATACGGGATAAACTTAAGATGGGAGTATGGAATGTTAGAGGAATAAAAAATTTTTAAAAGTAACTTGAAAATGAAGTTAAATTAAAACAAATTAATATAGCAGTAATATCAGAAACAAAAATGAAGGGCAAAGGAACAAAAGATCTAGAACATTATGCTATGTTTTACAACGGGAAACCTCAAAATGAAAGAGCCAGTAGTGGAATAGCTATTTTAATTGATAAAAAGTGGAAAACCAAAATACACAGTTATACCTACACAAGCGACCGGATCCTCATAACAAGATTTAAAATAGAAAGAGGAAGTCTAACCGTAATCGGAGTTTACGCTCCAGAAGAAGGCAAAACAGGTGATACGGAAGTATTTTATGAAATACTATAAAAACAGGTACATATGTATAAAAATGATCACTTAATTATAGCGGGGGATCTGAATGCTAGGGTAGGTAAGCAACCAATTCCAGACATTGCAGGATGTTATGGGGAAGAATGTATCAACAGAAATGGAGAAGAATTGCGAGAATTTGTCACCTACAACAATCTGAAAATTACCAACACGTTCTTTAGGAAAAAAGATATACATAAGTACACCTGGAGCGCAAGAGGTAGCAGATCAATTATTGATTATGTTATAGTGAACAGAAAAATAGCGTCCCCAATATCTGATACGAGAGTCTTCCGTGGTAGTGATGTACATTCAGATCACTTTCTAGTAATAACAACAATATCCATATTAGCTAAATGGAGGGAAAACGAATAAATAAAACACCCTCCAAAAATGAAGAAATATTTAAAATCCACTTATTAAACGAAGATAGTATAAAGAATTTATTCCATGAACGATTAAAGTTTTTTACAAGTCAGATCCCGACACAGGTTGACGTAGATGAAGAATGGAATAATGTAAGAAATATACTAAAGAAAGCAGCTAATGAAGTCTTGGGTACAAAAAGTAAAAATTTCCGAAGAAAAGGACTGAAAATATGGACACCAAAAATCGCCCAAGCCACTAATGATAAGAAACACGCTTACAATAAAATGTTGCAAAATAATACAGAAGAAACCAGAGGGGCATATAAACAAATAAGGAACTACGCTAAGGCGCTTATAAGAAAAGCCCATCAGGAATCGTGGGAACGATTTGTTAGTAATATTGAGAACGATGTGCACGGACCGCAAACCTTACCATACAAAGTAATGAGGCATCTAAATAGCGACACAAAGGATACTGCAGAACTGAACATAATCAAAGAGAAAGAGTGGCTGGATCACTATAAAAGTGTATGGTACGACTCGAATGTGAAAGAGGCAGAAAGAAGTGACTACGAAATCTATAACGTAGATCCATTGACATTGAATGAATTAGTTGACTCGCTAAAGAAGGTAAAAAGTCGAAAAGCGCCAGGTCTTGATGGGATTAATCTGGAGTTAATTAAATATGCCGATACGTCGTTAAAAAGTAGATTTCTCAATTTACTGAACACTTGTTGGGAGACTTGTACTATTCCAGAAGAATGGATAAAAGCAAAGGTAATATCACTATTCAAAAAGGAAATAGAAGTAAACCAGAGAATCACAAAGGACTTAGCTTGCTAAATTCGGCATACAAGATATATACAAAAATTATTAACAGCAGAATTACAACTATTCTAGACAATCTATTGTTAGAAGAACAAAGTGGTTTTAGACAAGGAAGATCGTGTATCGATGATGTATTCTCCATTAACTTGCGTATAGAGAAGAAGGTAGAATATAATCAGGAAACACATATCGCTTTCATAGATTATGAGAAAGCATTCGACATGGTGCATCGATACAAGATATGGAAGATAATGTAAAAGAGGCTTTCCACTCCATTTAATTGAAGTAATCAAATCCCTATACCACAGAACTATAAATGTGTTGGATTTGAATGGAAAAGTATCCGAAGAATTTAACATTAATCGGGGTGTTAGACAAGGATATAGCCTATCACCAAGTTTATTTAATATTTATATAGACGACGTTCTTAGAGAATGGAAACAGTGTATTACTGATGGCATTGAAATAAACCCCGAAACCACTCTAAATACACTTTTATTTGCAGACGATCAGATAATTATCCAAGAAAGTGCGAATCAGTTACAGAATCTATAAATTAAATAACATATGTGAACAATATAGCTTAAGAATCTGAAGTCAGAAAACCAAAGTAATGGCATTTAGACGCAAACATCCTATACGAAGTAAAATAATAATAATAAATAATAAAATTATAGAACAAGTTAGCCATATTTAGGATGTAATATTACTTTTGAATTCAATAAAGATATTTCAATAAAAACCCAAAAATTCCAAAATATCCGTGGTACAATAGTAAAATACCTGATAAATAAAACAAGAAAGGAAACACAACTTAAATTTTATAAAACAATGGCTATTCCCCATACCCCTTTATGGATACGAGACATGGACCATTAAAAAGAAAGATTTTACCAGAATTCAGACGTCTGAGATGAGGTTCTTGAGACAAGTAAAAGGCTGCACTTTATTAGACAAAATAAAAAGTGAGGTAATCACAGAAGGATAAGAATTACTCTCATTAATAAATAAAGTACAAGATTACAGGAGCCGATGGTCCCAACATCTACACAGAATGAATAGTGACCGCATCCCAAAACAAATATATCACTACAGACCTCATGGTAAAAGGGATGTCGGCCGTCCAAGATTTAGACGGCATGCTGAAGACGGAACAGGAGTTTCTCCTAAACCCTGAAGAGATGATGATGATGATGATGATGATGATGATAATGATAATAATAATAATAATAATAATAATAATAATAATAATAATAATAATAATAAATACCTAGGTATTCTATGACAAAATAAATTCCTAGGCATTTTTTCAAGATCCCCTGGGGTTCCCTAGACTTCCTCAGGGGACTAAAAAGTTCCTTTTCTGCATTTACAAAAAATGCTAAATTTCTCCATCGTAATTTACAAATTGGGCCTTAATAGAGCCCTTGAGAGGAAATATCCAGATTGTCTGTAAATCGCCTCGAGATGTGGTCCCTAAAAGTCTTGAAGGCACTGTGGGTCTTGGGGTAGCCCCACATGTTCCAACCACCACTGTCAGGAGTTTGGCTTTGATCACGCATTCCATGAAGTTGGGCTGCCAGGGGAATGACTGTTCGGAATTTCACCACCTTCCTCAGAAGGCTAGACCCATCCTCGTGGCGGACAGTCACGTTAACCATACGGAGGCGGACCCCTTTCCGGTTTTTTATTGCCAGGTCAAGTTTGCTCCTAACCCCTTCGGCAACGGAGAAAGTGGCTTCCGTGGACACCACAGTGGTGTCCGATTTTCAGAGCATCTTCCCCTCTATTCTTTATCTCGTCATGACCCTTTATTCTTGCTGGCTTAGTAAAAGTGCGTTGTTCCAGAATATGGCTCATGGTTTATATTGATTCATTGCACTTCTTACAACAACCCTCTGGTCCTTCCCCTAATAAGAGTAGCGACATTGGCAGCGGTGTTCATTCTCAATTGCGGGTCGCCGCTGGTAGGCCTTAACTCGTAAAGAGCTGTTGTGACAAAGTACGTACATTCATTCTCAATTGAAATGTCGCGATAAAAATACCAGGTTTCAGAAGTCTTTCAAAAAGGCATTTCCAATATTGGATTGTTTATAAGCGCCTTAACAGCTTTCCCTTGGGATCCCAGCTTCTCCCAGGCGGTTACCTCGCCATCAACGCATTTCTTCTTATAAGCCCTTACATCTTGTTCAGTATATGGCCAGTTAGAAGAAAGTCGTCTTCTGGTAATGTAACTAATTCGCAAAAAGGAGATAAATTGAATAATTGTAAAATCTGAGGCAATGTTTTACTTTTTATCTTTTCCATGCAGATGTGATATATTTAAATTGACCTTCATATTTTTTGTTAAATAGTCTTAACCGTTCTTCTGATAAAAATACTATTTGCAATTGTTTATATTTCAATAAATTTTATGAGCCATCGAATGTTTGCCCTCAATGTTTATTTATATGATTATTTATATGATTTTCTCCCCATACCTCACAGTTTTTTACTGTTTTTGACTAAATAAATATCTAAATATCTATATCTTGAGCTCTCCACAACAGCAATCTAAAAAATTCTAAAAGCAGTCACAAAAAATTATATTTTTTTCTTGAAATATTACTATCAAATTTAAAATAAAAAAGTATTTATTTTCAAAGAGCAGAACATTTTCCGATGTAAAATAGTGTCGCTGACATCGTTCAACTTAAATTGGCTTTGAGAATGATTCTAATTTTGGAGGAATTTTTACTCTGTGACCTCACGACCTTAAGGAATAATTTCGAGTAATAGCACAATAAAATATAATTTCTCTTGGCATATAAAGAAGATAAGTATCTATGAGCGTGAGAATGACACATGGAACGATTTCTCAAGTTAATTCCAAATAATATCACTAAAGTCTTTCTTGGCCCTTCTTATAGCAGATCTCTCTCTCTCTCCAATAGCAGTCATTTAAGTTCTTGAAATAAAGTAACGCATTTCTCCATTAACAATGAGTCGGGGAATTACTGAGTTCTCATAAGGGATGTGTACGTTAGCTGTATACGATATAAAAAAAACAGTCCGCGTGTGCGTATGTAAGCACATACGTAAGAATATATTGTTGTGGTAACCGCAATAGGTCGCGTGTCAAAAAAATACACTTTTTTGTTTATTACACCATTGTGTCAAGAGAACTGCATCAGTTGCAATAGGTGTCGAAAGACGACTGACTAATGAAAAATCAAATATCATGATATTCAATTCAAAGACACTGTAAGGAATGAGAGAAGGTTTTTCGTTCCTCCTGAAAACGTCGGTAGATTTGCATTGCAACCTATTGCGGTTACCACGACGATATATTTATTGCAAAAAACTTTTGAACTTCAGGAGCGACTATATCAAAATTTTGCGGGCGACGGGCAAGCAGGGCGGGTTGGCTGTGCAGGGTAGAACTGTTTATAGATAGTATTAAATGAACATCTGGGCAGAGCTGAGTAATCAGTTTGTATAAGGAGATATGCAATATTCACACCCACGCATTACTTCTACGTTCATAGCGTTATGCGCCTTTTGCAACAATGACAATTTTTTAAAAATATTATTTATTCTACTTGTTCGACGTACAAATGTCTTTCAAGGGTGTGCACAATTTCAATATTTTCACAATTCAGTAAACTGTAACAATTAACATTGATATATAATTCCTAAGGTTACCCAGGAAGGGTCCAACATAATTACTTATTTACAATTAATTTAATATTTTTCTTTTAGTTTTAATTTCATATTGCTATGGAGGTTGAAAGAGATCTTTTGAATATCGAGTGTTAATGCGGGAAAAAAGTATTAAATGATTTGACTAATTTAAATTCATTATTTGCTGGACAAGGTGGAAGAGAAAAATAAGAACGATTTGATAATTTTGAAATATATTTAGTTATTGAATCTATTACTAATTTATTTAAAATTTGGCCATTACGAATAAACCAGAGAGCTGTTACGAATGTTTGACGTAAAAACTTATTTTGAATAACTTCTAATTTGCGTTTGTGTGTTTTTGCAGTACCACCCCATTTAGAACAAGCATATGTTATTGTGAGACGAATGATAGATTTATAAATTAAGATACCTGAACCAATTGAGAGTTTTGATTTTCTATTACTGCGCGGGTATAATTTGACAATTTTGATAACTGCATTATTAGATACTGATGAAATGTATTGTTTCCATGTTAATTTTGTATCTATTTGTAAACCTAAATATTTAACTGGGGTAGAACTGGGGAGTCAATTAATAGCTTTATGATTAATTATTAGTGGATAAGTAGGGTGAATATGTTTTAATAAAACAAATGTGGGTTGAGATTTTTGAGTGTTGATTTTAATGTTCCAACTGGTGAACCAGGTATAATTGGCAAATACACGTAGTACATAAATACAAATTCAAAACGTCGCTGCCACATGCAACATATTGCAGAGACATTCCTTCACTGGACTGACAAATATATCATAGAGCTATGAAGGTATGAGATCACTAGAGATCGGATTTTTATGCATCATCAAATTCAAAATATTCCATAAAATATGCAGTGAAAATGTAATAAATGTGCAGAAATATCACTTAAACTGAATGAAATTATTTAAAAATATTACCTAACGAACCGAAATACCTACTAAAATAAATATAAATTACTTTTTGATTAAATTACATCGTTAAATTCACATTTCTCACGAGAACTTATTTCTGTGCTGGTTAACATACAGATTGCAACTGATCGCAGTTCAAGGCAAAATGAGAAAGTGATAGACACTAGTAGATAATTCTACGACTGATTCTCCAAAATGGATGTTCATAATGTTTATGTGCTTTCGCAAAATCGGACCTCTTTCCTTAACATATTATTCATAGGGGTACTTAAAAATGACCACGAACGAGACAAATCATTCTTCTTTTGTTAGTACAAATTTCCACACTCTCTACGCTGGAATTCGCCAGTCTTGAGTTTCTTACCACTTCATACGAGAATTTCGTTAGTATTCATTGTTCTTGCTAAGAAATGAATTATCTATGAATCATTCGTATTATTATTCATTAATTATTTGTTTAATTCATGGTATTAAAGTGGAGGTTTAAGGATAAAACCGGTGGTCTGTTCCTAAGGATTACATTTATTGACATTATCTCTCAGGGTCAACCTCCTGTCAAGATAGTAGCTTAGATATTTCGCTGAGCGTATGAGTAGCAATCGATAGATTGATTTGTTCTGATAATGTAACTGAACCTCATCGACGTGAAAAGACTTCTGCTTCCCGCTGGATGGCGTTGTGCCATAAACCGGTCCATTGTGGAGGTTTGCTCAGGTGCTTTTGTAGGTCATTGACTGCTGAATTTAGATGACAGTCTTAAGCATTTATAAACGTTCTGTCATAAAGAAAATGCAGGGAAATTCCTGCCGTATAATCTGAGCATTATCTTGCCAATATAAAACAGAAAAATCTTTCGAGGATTACTTGCTACGTACATTGTCTCCGATGTGTTTCCATCATCGGTATTATAACCAAGATCAGGAAATCCTGAGTCTGTGCTCTGAAAAAGTGTGCGTCTATGGTCTAGGAACGAATTAGTTCATCATTGAACTCTGAATACTGAACTCATTTCGTAGATACCTTTTTCGATGAGGTGAAATACTATTATAGTTTAGCTCCTAAATCCAAAACTAGAGTTTCAACATAAGTAAACAAGACTACTTAATGTTTAACCTTTAGAAAAGGTCTCAGACGAGGAACTAGGGCCAAGATACACGGGAGGGAAAGTGGGCCACAGAACTGATTCCATAACCACACGTTCTACTCTTTCGATTCTATTTAAAAACCTACGCAGATTTTCTCTTTGAACCATACGCATGGTTTACTCCTAATTATTCATTTTGATACTTAATGATTATCAAAAACTATCGTTAAAGAAAGGAAAAATAAGTTTACACAAGTAAGGTGATTTACCAATTTTCATCTATTGAACGACATCTGTGACATGAAACTGTGACATGAAACCACATCCTCTAATACATATCCAGCCAACTCGAGCTTATCAATGAGGCAAAAAAAGATATATTTTCTGAGGCTATAAGAGAACTTAAAAAAACATTATGTACACTTCGCATACGTTTCATTTGTAAAGCATAAAGCAAATGGACAAAACCTGTGTCTGCAAAATGAAATAGAAACAATAGAAATGAATTTGTGAGATGCAGATTGTTCCGAATGGTAGAAGTTTACAACACTAGTATATCGTTCTCAATCAAACGTCGGTACCTCTGACCGGAAGTGCAGCCGAAGAAAGAGGTTTAGTTGGATCCCAGCCTATCTCCAGAAGCACCTATTATAGGCGATCATTGCTGAGAGACCACTGAGGAAGTGGCCATGATCGTAATCGTTCAACGCATTTCTGGCGACACTCCGGGTTGCTCAGACCAGTCAGCAGTAGAGACCGGAAAAATATGTAGTATCAAACGACAAAATATATACATAAATATGTAATGAAAACAGCGAGAATATAAAATAAATATGTAAAATCAGATATATATATATATATATATATATATATATATATATATATATATAATAAGTAATATTAAATTTTTATTAATATTAAATTTTAAAAATACTTCAAAGGTTTTAAAAAGCATTTGGAGAGCACAAGTAGAAGCGTATTTTGCACCATATAACTTTCCCGTCAGAAATAAAAGCTACATCTATTGTTATCCAGGGCAGTAGTTTAGCAGTCAAACTAGATGCAATATAAGCCCTCGTACAAATTGGCGATTTCTTCGACCAGTAAACAATCACTGCAGCGTGCAGCATTTTCATCAGAGTTACACGTCGACGATAGTCAAAGTTTCTCGGAAATTAAGGTTAAAGATCACGAAACCCGACGACAGTAATGCTTTTCATACCTAAAGGTGAAAATGATCTCAGTCACTGACGCGCACTTCCCGCTACTGAGATATCTGAAGCAGGCACGTAGGACTGTAAGAACATCCGATCACGCCTTAACGAAGCGCATCTCTTTTCGACAATACTCACATCAGTAATAAAGTAGGAAAAATCCTGATATTTCTGCAAAAACTTATTTTCACAAAAAAATGTATAACAGAAGAAAATTGACAAAATAAAACTAGGTGTGCTACAGAATGGCCACGGCACTTTCTCGTAGTAAAGTTTTCTAATTTTCTTGGTGTGGACTGGTACTGTACAGACTTGTCCCTTCTCCTTGCCTACTTTCATATACTGCGGCCCAAAGAAAACTTTTTTGAAATTTTCGCAACTTTACGGTTTCCAAATTGTAGAACCTAAATTATATTTTAAGAATATTAAAGAAGGTTGCAACGTCGTCCTAAATAGCAATTTTCATTGAAAAATTTGAAGCCGTTTTTAAGAAAATGACGATTAAGCATTACTGTAAATTGGAAATATAAAGCTCTATTCCACAGGAATCTATTGAGGTTTCGAAAAACTTCATTTAAAATCATTAGAAGTACTTCCACTCACAAGTGCAATAATGAATATGAATCGATGAAAATGTGCATATTCATGGCGTGAGAAATATTTCAAAAAAATTACATTTGTGTAATTCTTTGAAAAAACAAAAGAATACACTAAAATGAACTTTACGTCATATTAAAGAGTGCAATTTGCACTATGTATTGGAAAATTTTGAAGAAAAAACTTGGAGCCATTTTTCAGAAAATGGCGTTTGAGCGATTCTGAAAATGCGAAATTTTGTGCTCATTTTTACAGAAAACTGTTGAGTTTGCGAGAAACGTTTTTTTTTTACATTATTTAAAGCTCATGTATTCATAAATATAATAATGTCAAGAAATTGTCATTAGTGTTAATATTACCGACGTGAGAGACAAATAAAAAAAATGCATATTTAATGGATTCTTCAATTTGAAAAAGATCGAACGTGTGGTTTAGGCGGACGGACGGACGGCATCAAGGACCCACAAAACAAGGATTCTGGCTACACCACGATTTAGAGGATTTTTTTCTCTGAATTTAGCAACTGGTTTAATGCACTTTTTCGCCACCAGAGCACGGCAATGCATTTTTTTCACCGAAAATTCGCCGTTTTTTCGCGCAGCATTACATAACTTTCTCTATACTACGTATATTACTGCGTATATACGCGTATATACGAGAAAGTAAAAATATTTCGTGAAAACAGCAAAGTATGTAAAATATGTAATAAGTAGCAAATATGTAAAAATATGTAACGAAAAATTTGCAGATTTCGTTAGAACAGCGACGATTCGCCAAAATTACAGTTTTGAGAATGGTAAGTAGTAAGCCAAAAATATGTAATTAGTAGACATCGGATGTTTAGGCACTAAAAAGTCGCCTTTTAGGAACTTAAAAAGTCAATAATAAGGTGAAAAAAGGCACTATCATAAGTTACATACACAATAAAATGAAAAATTGTTTATAATTTGTCTATATTACTTTGTAATCTTCAAATCCACAAAACAAGTACGAGCATTTTAAAATAAAACTACATTTACATGTTTACAACTCTTCTTCTACATTTTATTCTTAATAGTTTGCGTTAACCAGTAATATTTGCATATTACCACTAACATTTCAAGGATCATAATTTTAAATTTGCGATTGGGAGACATCAGTTTGAATGAGGAGAAGAATCTCTTAATATCTACTGATGTGACTGGAAATATATTTTAGAAGTCCAACATTAGCAACACTGAAACCTTCATTTACATTTATTTCCACTTACAATTTTGGTGCCATCGGTATATCATCAGTCAAGCATGTTCTCAGAACATAGGTGGTATTTATGAAATACGGAAATGGAGAAAAATCTGTTAGTATACTTTTAGGAATTCTCTCGTATTTTAAAATTCAAAGATGTGAATTGAAGATTTTGTAATGAATGGTCACATTGGACCAACGCCAATTTTTTGATATCTTTAAATTGTAAATGAAAATAATAAATAAAAGTAAAAAAAAGTCTTAAAAAGGTATTTATCCCAAAAGAGGCATTTATGCTTAAAAAAAAAAAGCACAAATAAGCATTTTAAAACTTTGTCAGATATCATTTGTCATGATTCATGCAGATATATTATCAGCCTTTAAATAAGTTTGTTAGAATAAAATAGGCATTTCCCTTAACATCCGATATGTCTAGTAATTACATAAAGATCCGGTCTCTAGTCATCAGAATACGTCGGTCGCCATCAGTCGCCTCTATACGCAGCTAAGAAGGTGCGAAACCCTCCGCCGCCGTCGCCGGTGGCGAGATTAATATTCGATTCATTTCCCCTGCAGAACTCCCTGGTTTTCCCTTCACGATATCCGATTGGCGGTTGGTAAAGTGATTTGATTTGCCAGCGCAAATGCCGTTTTGCTTATGGGGTTAAGCGCGCTATGGGTCAGTACGGCACGTTTTGTGTGGGTTGTCCGCACTACGCTGCAAGGGGACAGACCGATGACGAATATCATAAAAATAATATAAGTAGCTATGTTGGAAGTAATTTACTGACAAATAACAGCCCAATTTTAAGCGCATATTTTGATATTTTTTGTATTTCGCTGATTTTAAATGCATAAATGCATGCATGTTTGATGATTTTTAAGTGCTTATTAATCCGCTCTACACAGACTATTCACCCACATTCGTACGGAATCATTTTATTTTTACATTAACTTAGGTCATATGCAAGTCTAATTTAACGTAATTAAAAAAATAGCCTTCGGTGAAATTTAATTTTATATACTGTTTATGAATGCTTATTCCCATTGTGTTTTCTATCTTGATTATTGCGTTCATAATTCAATGTAGGCATAGAGGCCACTATCCGTTCGAAAGGAGGAATCTTGAGAATGGCTCACGGCATCAACTGATGTCACTGCAATGCATCTGACCGGGAGGTCCTAGTTTCGAGACTAGATCGTGGCAGGGTTTTCGACACTATCTAGATAGCTAGATCGAGTTCAGTCGCTCTCCGGAAGAGAATTCTAGCGGTCGGTTGCTTTGATCGGTAGTTTTCCGTGGTTTCTCCGATCACCACGAGGGGAATGCTGGAGAAGTACCCTAACAAACGGACCATGGTCCGCGCGCGATCTTTCTTTCCTCTTCATTGTCTTATCCTCGCTCCTCACTTACACTGACATGTACTACACTACCATACACGCCGAGAGACCGATCGGGAGCTTATAGAGCTAGTCCCAGCTGGGGCGGTGCCCAGTTGGTGGGAGATACTGTTGGGGAAATCCCCGTTAGCCGACGGTAGGTCGGCGCCGGATCTGACCATCTAGTGGAGGAAGATCTCGCCACCGAGAAAAAAAGCTTGCACAACACTTACGGGAGTAATGACCGTAGCAATTGACGCTCCCGGAATCACTGATCAAATCTAATCAAATTGAAAGGAGGGCGGCCAGGGTATTGCACTAAAGAAGCCCTTGACAGTGCTCTCTCTCAGTGTCACGAAATTCTCACGAGACGCCAAGGTCGTTCGGTTCAACTTCGCAGATGGTGCTCTGCCAAAACAAGATGAGGTAACATTCTCTAATGTAACATCACCCACGTGACAATATATTTTGTTTTACTGCTTTTGTGCTACTGACGAAACGTTGCACACATATTGCTCAGCTTAGATCCAATATTTATCTCAAACCTCTGTTCTCTCATGTTCTATTTGTCTTTGGCTTATTACCAGGTCATTTGCGATAACACTAACTTGCATCTAGGACATGTAACAAACGGAGTATATTGCAATATTTAAAACTGTATTAACTACACATTTCCGTTTTTTTTTAACGGTCAAGAATTAGTTCTGAAAAGTTTTCATACATTTATCTTTGGAGTATAGTTAATTAATTTTTTCCGCTTAAGATTTAATAATTATTGTAATTGTCATTGTCATATTTTTTAGGAATATTCTAAAATTTCTTTTAAAAAACATGTTTACTTAATTGAGTATAAATGAGTGTAATTCGTATAAATGAGTATCCCCAAAAGTGAGTGTAATTCGTAGCAGCAAAAACGTAATTTAACTCCAGACTAGTGGCAAAACAGCATATACTTTCTCGCCGCTTAGTAACGGTTATGTAATAATGTTATATCGTATATCAATTAAGCAAAGTAAGGTTTATAACGAATTATTTTACTTATTTGAGCATTATGCCTTTTATTTATTGTATTTTCTTGTATCATAGTTTTAATAAATCGAATTCCTAAAAATGTTGTAAATGTTGTGTTGGTATTAGAGCGGGCACAAAGTAGCAACGATGTAGTAAACCATAAAATTATTTTTCGCCGTGCCTCCAAGACATTCTAAGTTCATCCTTAAATGTTTAATTTTGTTTTAAATGAACGAATAACGCTTTACACGAATTGCACGTTAATCCTTGTCTGAATATGTAATGCCCTATACGTTTTCACACCAAAGAAAGTTTTCCCAAATTCTCATTCCTAATCGAAGAACAAACGTCTCGTTTCCATCCGCATTCAGAAATTAACACGTGAATGAGTTAGGGTAGGGATGAAATTAAATAAATAAATAACACAAACAAACAAACAAATAATAAAAGCATCATAATCGTTTTATTTCAATGTTCAACGAAGAGAATAATTCACATTTCATTATCTTATCTTGTCGCCATTCAACAATAAAATTCTCAAATTTCCATCGCTGCATTGTTCAAAGCAGCGTAAGACAGTAATATGAAATTAAAGTTAAAATGTTCGGACAAATTTATGGTACTCAATGTTTCTTTCGTGTAAAGTATTAGAAATAATGCTAATATAATCCAAACTTACAAATTTAAACGATGTGCCTTTGGTGCATACCTGCGTTTACTTCAAACCACAAGCAGCACATTTCTAACTTTTACAAATAAAACCATAATCAGCGATGAAAATTTCTTGAAGTAAAGAAGTAAGTAGTTAGTTAGATTTATTACTTTCTTTTATAAGAGTGCAATAGCTTCAAAACACCCCTCAATTTATGTTCACGAAGCGCAGGAAATTTGAAGCAGGCTATTAGGTTTCACGCTAAATTACACAAAAAATACTTATATTTTCGAAAAATTCAACATGACCTTAATGAAGATATTTTTTGATGAACACATTTCATGAAGAAAAAATTGTATCTTCACGATTGTAGTTGAAGGAAGGCGCAGAATAACTTTAAATTTGTTAGTAGTAGTAGTAGTAGTGCGAGTATTTTATACCATCTTTCGAATCCCAGTTTCCATTTGAGTCTGTCACTGCAGTCTTCTGCAGTTAATCCTCTTCTAGCCATCGCCTTCTCCACTCCTTCCTTCCATGTACTTCTGGGTCTTCCTAGTCTTCTGTACGATGTTGGTTTTCAATTCCAGAGCTTTAGAGGCCATCGTTCTTCACCCATTCTGTTTAAGTGACCATACCATTTAAGCTTTTTTAATTTCAATGGTATCAATAATGTTGAAACTCACTTCTGCTTTTCTTCTAATTTCTTCATTTCTTACTTTGTCCAGCAGTGTCAATCCACAGCTTCGTCACCAATACTCTATTTCCATTGCTGTAAGTTTATTCTCATTACCTTTCTATATTTCCCAAACTTCAGACCCATATGTGGCAATACTCTCTACGATAGTCATCTTCTTTAACGTTTTTGCTCAGGTTTTGATTCCGTATTAAAGAATGCAATTGCCTTATTGCTACTTTCCCTTTTTATATTCTACTCTGAATATCTTGTGTACTACTCCCATTTGCTGCTATTTGAGTATCTAGATAGGTTACATTCTGGCAGGATTTTAATTCTGGTCCATTGGGTATACATAGAGTCTTGGTTTCTCCTCCTACAACCAGGTATTCTGTTTTATTAAAAATTTATTTCTAGCCCCCGATTTAAGTACTTTCATGAAGTTTTCGTAACATATACAAAACATCATCTTCTTCCTCAGCAAAGATGACTTGTCGTCTGCATAATTAAGAGAATAGAGCATGGAATCGTCAATTTTCACATCCACGATTGCAACATTATCTCCTCCAATTTTTCAAAGCTTCATTTAAATATAATTTAAACAGAGTTGGAGCTATGCAACACCATTGTCTTAAACCTGTATTTACAGAAAATGGTTCAGAAAGGTTTCTTCCGATTTTAATTTGACTTACATTACTGCTGTGTAGGTCTTTAACAGCTTTCAATAAGTACATCTTAACATCTTGTATCTGCATTGCCATCCAGAGTTTATTTAATGGAACTGTATCATAGGCTTTTCTTAAATCTATAAATACTAGGTGTGTTTCTAAATTATGGTTAAGCCGTTTGTCGGTCACTAGTCTGTCACTAAAAATATTATCAGTACATGAGCGTCCAGCTCTAAAGCCGCTCTTTTCTTCCACATCTATAAGCTCCATTTCAAGCCGAAATTTTAGTATTTTTTCATACAGCCGACCAATACTACAGAGCACAGTTATGCCTCTGTAATTCTCACATTGTTTTCTGACACCTTTTTTTGTATATGTTAGATATGTAATATTTTCTAAAGTCTTCTGGCAGGGTCTCTCCCTTCATACATCTATTATACAGTTGGCAGAGTATTTCGAGAAGTAGATAGATAGATATTTATTATTCTGCAGCTAGGTATATACAACCTGGTGGCAGAACTCTTCAATTTATATATTACTAATATTAACTTTAAATTATTTAAAGACATAATAATAATAATAATAATAATAATAATAATAATAATAATAATAATAATAATAATAATAATAATAATAATAATAATAACATGCTAACAATAATAGCCTTAACTACATTTTATGGTTGACCTGCACAGTTATTTGAAACTATTAAATACAAGATTACACGACTTTTTAATTACACTTCACTTCACAACATTTGAAATTCACTTCTCTTTCTACTTCTATACTGCACTACACTGCACAACACTTCACCACACTTCAATACAATACTACTTTGAATATAATTATATATTTAGAACAGGAACGCATTTAATAGTAATTAACACAATAATAATAGCAATAAAAATATCAATAATAATCAAATAATATCTGATATAATAATCCAACTTACTAAATTAATAAAGTTTACAAAGACCATTAGTTATTTTATTTTTAAATCTTTGAACACCTAGAGGAAAGGGTTCCAAGACTGTCGCAGATAACTTATTCCAGTCCGTTATTGTTCTATTTGTAAATGAAAATTTTCCAACATCTGTTCTCTGTGGCCTAAACTGAATTTTGTGCTTGTGATCCCCCCTACTAAAGTACGACCGAAGTACACTAGGACAGTTTTTTAACAGCTCCATACACACTGCACCGGGGCCTGGAGACTTTCCGTTTTTAATGTTCCAAGAGCCTTTCCAATCTCATTTACTGTAATGTCTTCTATGGCATTCTCACATTCTCCCATAATATTGTAAACATTGATGAATTATTTTCTGTCTTCTTTCATCAACTTTTGATAATATTGTTTCCATTGAAGTAGTCTTATAAGTTGTAAGGCTATAAGTTGTAAGGCTATATAGTTGTAAGGCACTTTGTTCTTAGATTTTTTATTTTTTTATTAATTTTTTTAAATTTTCGAAAAATTCAACGAACATTACATCTGCACCGTTCTCTTAAGCGTCCTTTACGCTAAGAGTCAAATTTAATCAAAAAACTTTCTGCCGTTTTTAAGAAAAAATGGTTTAAACAAAATAAAAATTGCCTATCTTTGACAAAATTTCGCAAAAAATACTCATATTTTCGAAAAAGTGAACATGACATTATTTGAAGAGGATTTTGATGAACACATTTCATTAAGAAAAAAATGTTACAATCTTTATAACATTAGTTGTAGAAAGACGCTGAATTTTTGCTTTTTTTAAAAAACTAGAAATTTCAACGCCCATGAGACCTGTACCATTTTCTTAAGCAGCCCAGACGATATTCCACGTCAAAATTTAATCAAAATTGTTGGTGCCGTTTTTTGAGAAAAATTGTTTAAACAAGATTAAAAATTGTCTAGATTTCACGCAAACTTACGCAAAAAGTACAAAATTTTCGAAAAATTACACATGACTTTACTTCAAAATTGATCTTTAAGGAACAGATTTCATTAGAGGAAAAATATCTATCGTCATAATTGTAGTTGTAGGAAGACACCGAAAAAATTTTGAATTTTTACAATTTTCGGACAATCAGGGTTTTTAATGAACACGAGACCTGCACCATTCTCCTAAACGTCCTTAAACCAACATAAGTCTATGCAACAATAAAATTTATTAACAAAATGATTGAACCATTTTTTTGAAAATTTGTGTAAAGTACCCCCATGTGAAGTACCCCCCCCCCAAAAAAAATTCAAGGAGCCACGACATCAACCAGATCGATTGGGGAATATCAGTTTTGGAGAAAATCTGGCGAACGATTTAGCCGCTAGCGCTGTTCACAATCAGATGGACGGACAGACGTTTTGCCATCATTTGATTATTCGGTATCTACGACCCACAAAATATGGATTCTGGCAATACCACGTGTTAGAGGATTATTTTTCTAAATTTAGTAACTGAATTTATGCTCTCTTTCGTTACCAGTGCCCTGTAATAAGAGTATTTCTGCCGAAAATTCACCGTTTTTTTGTGCAGCTTTACATAACTTTTCTCTACTCCGTAGCGAGAAAGTAAAAAGAATTCATAAAAACTGTCCGAATTTAGCTTTTTCTGTGATCTTAATTGAAATATCTTCACTAAGAAAAATGTGTACAATGATTTAAAAAACTGCATTATAATCGCTCTTCATGTTAAATGAATCACAGAATATAATGTTAAAATCAGTCAGTTTGAGATGAGCCATTTTTGTGTGAAATATGAAGACGAAAATAATCTGATGCAAAGCAATTTTGCATAAAAGATCGGTACCTTAGTGAACGAACCTGAAAATAATTTACAAATTATTCCACTCTGACACTTTTGTAACTTATATTTTCTCATATACTTTTCTATTTTGAATACTTAATGGTAGTAATATGATAAAATGAGATGAATTCAGTATTTGCCTTATTTTAAATCTCCGAATCCCGGTATCTTGATGTGCTCTGACTTGTGAATTATTCAAAATGAATTTTCCCCATGTTGTTGGTTGTATTTTGAGTCGAGACTCTTCTTAATCGTTGATATCATAAATAATCTGACTTGTGTCGGCCACTCCTTATGATCTCGCGCCTCTGCTGCCTCAGCACTGAACTCTTGCTTCCCAATCTCGTGATCATGGAGTTCATAGGTTGTCTTCTACGACCTCTTGGCTTGAGGCGATTTCTCCGGCACCGACGTGCGAGTGCACAACCACATACTTTGACCCAATTTTCATGACCTTCGGCAAATTTAAACAGTAGATACTTTTCTGATCATCTGTAGACTTCGTATTCTCCGTTTTTACGGATCTCAATCATGAGCTGTACTTCCAATATGCAGTATATTCTGCAACACCAAAATGTCCAAATGGTGCCCATTTTCTTATGATTGAAATAATGACACGTTAAGTTTGATAGTGATAAAGTTAAACTGCTCTAAGTTTAAACAATTGAAAAATTTTCCTTCCAATTTTCCTCTTGAGCATAACCCGATGGTAGAAGAATAGGGAATTGCCGCAAAACCAGTAGAGTTGTCCATTGAAAGAGACTGGAATAGAAAGAGAAATTAATGGAACCATCTCCCAGTCGTAACAAAAGAAAATCAAAAGTGGGAAGTTGCCTATAAGATAACTTTATTAGGTAATATAACACAATTAGATGTTTTTCTTTCTTCCCTCTTTTGAAGAGGTTCTTATCATCTCTCGTACTTTAAAATCTTTGTATCAAATGCATCAAAATGTAGTTCTAATGATCTTGAGATTGACATCACATGTTAGTCTATGAGTTGCACTATAGGCAATATTTATTGATCAGGCAGATTTTATGCTACTGCTGATGTAACATAAGTTACATCCAATATCTGAGGGAGGTCAGCAAATATTTAATTAACTGCATTCAGGATATTAGCAAATTAGCAATCGGTCGACTAGTATGTTCAATAGGCGCGTTAGTGTAGTGAATGTTTATCACTAGAGATGGCAGTGTCCTTCCCCGATTGGATGCTGGGATCCGACACCGACATACACATCGGCCTGCGGGCGATTTCCCCTGCAGGTTTATCCCCCAGCGCCGCCTGACCCGGGACCAACTCTCCAATTGATTGATGATTGATTGCTAGTGATTACGGGCGCGTCAGTTTCTAAGGTCATTAGACCCGTAAGTGTAGTGCGTGTTTCTGCTCCGGGGGTGGCGGTGGTCTTCCCCCGCTGGATGGCGAGATCCGGCGCCGACCTACCATCGGCTAACGGGAGTTCCCCAACCAGATATCTCCCACCAGCGGGGCACCGCCCCAGCCGGGACAAACTCTGAGCTTCCGACCGGTCTCCCGGCATGTGTGATAGTGTAGCGCATGTTAATCCAAGTGTGTGTGAGTAAGGGGAGAGGATAGGACGAGGGCGAGGAAGGAAAGATCGCGCGCGGTCCGTGGCCTGTTTGTTAGGGTACTGCTCCGGCATTCGCCTGATGTTGATCGGAGAAACCATGGATAACTACCGTTCAGAGCAGCCGATCGTTAGAATTCTCCTCATGACGGCGACCGGCGTCCATTTTAGGGACTATAACCTTAAAACTTCCCGGTCAGAACCACTGTGGAGTCAGGGATGGAGTGAGCTAAAATTTTGTTGAGGCTTTTTGTAAATTACCTCTGAACATCCGATTCAATTTTGCCGGGCCTCGAGTGAGGCCGGATCGATTGGGTAATGTCAATTTTGGAGAAAAATGGTTTAGGCTGTGTTGTCGTCCATAGATGGATGGACAAGACCTTTGGCCGTAAACCAATTTTTCGGTGTCAAGAAACCATGAAAGTGGTTTCTTACTATGCAATTTTCTATATGCTACATTAAATAGCATACACTTCCCACTTAAAGTCGTGGTAACTAGGTATATTCTAGGCATTGTCGGATCCCCTGGGTTCCCTAGACTTCCCCACGGGACCAAGAAGTTCATGTTCTGCATTTACTGCCAGCATTGCTAAATTACTCCATCGTAATTTACAAATTGTGTGTAAATCTTAATAGAGCATCTGAGAGCAATTAACGAGATAGTCAGTAAATCTCCCCGATACATGATCCCCAACGTCTTGAAAGCACTGACTGTTGATCGTGGCATAGCCCCAGAGGTTCCAACTACCACAGGCAGGATTCTGGCGTTGGGCACTCCATGAAGTTGGGCTGCCAGGGGAATGACTGTTTGGTACTTTACCACTTTTTCCTCCCCTGCTTTTAGAAGGTTAGACCCATCCTCGTGGCGGACCGTCACATCGACCACATGGACCCCCTCCCGGCTTTTTATTACCAGGTCAGGTTTGAGTCTAACCTCTTCGGCAACGGAGAAAGTGGCTTCCGTGGACACCACAGTGTCTGATTTCCGGAGCATCTTCCCCAAATTATATTAGATATAAGAGATAGAAGATATATTAGAATAATATTAGAGTAAGTAATTTACTGTATATAGTAGCAAGAGTAATTAACTTTTTTGAGATCAGGGACCCCCAATACAACTTTCTCTGTAAAAAAACAGTCACCACTTTTCGCAGCAACATTACATTTTGTGTTTACAACGTAAGTATGTAGTAAGCAAGAAAGTAAAAATTATACATGTTGGTAACAAAGAACACGTCTATAAGCTGTAATAATAGTAATTTCATCACAAGGCAAGAAAGTTGACTATTTCATGACGAGACAGGAGTGTTCACCCGTCGAGGCCGGCAGGCCAAGGCGGGGAATCCTGTCGAGTCATGATAAGGGACTTTTGCTGTGTAATGTACATTATTTTATTCGAGACTCTTTTTGTGCATGTTTCCTGTAATTAAATAATATCACTGACTTGAAATGTAGTGTATTTATCACTCGATTGTTTGTTCTGTTAGCATCGCCATATACTTGTTTATCGTTGTTCTTGTGTTTTCTTTAATTGTAACGAGAATGTCGGGTTCTCGTTAAGAAAAGATAGAAGAGTTCAGGGAATTTTGTAAGTGCCGAGATGCAAGAGGGGTAAGAAGTATCACAGAAAAAGAACTTCTCCCCTACGTTTTCCAAAATGAGTGGAATGAGCCGTCGCACAGCTCTTTAATAATTGTTTAATAGCAAATAATGTAAAAAGTTCCAAATAAAGTATCAATTGATG
Source organism: Teleogryllus occipitalis (assembly GCA_011170035.1). Taxonomy (NCBI): domain Eukaryota; kingdom Metazoa; phylum Arthropoda; class Insecta; order Orthoptera; family Gryllidae; genus Teleogryllus; species Teleogryllus occipitalis. The sequence goes on along the minus strand of BLKR01001184.1, from coordinate 69,449 downwards.
AGTGAATTTGTTGTGTGTAAACTAACTCATATTTTGACATAGAACCTTTGTTATGTGATTTGCTGATAGTAGTTTGTTCCTTAGCTAGATGACGTGGCTTGAGCCACAAGTAAAAGCGCTGCATACGTTGACAAACCAGATCTATAACAAGTTAGCCAACACTATGTCACGAAAATTTAATATAATGCAAGGTTCCTCGGATATTCGTGGGCAGCAGTTACAGAGTGAAAAGATGTCAGTGGAGTCCAGAAAAATTAATTAACAAAATCGTCCTTAAATGAACAAGTTTCTTGCCGTACAACATTACAACAATGAGTTACTTAACAAAGAGTACAACAATGAACTACTACTCTCGAATAAACTAGAGGTACTACAGAATGGCATAGACTTTCTCGTACCAATTTTTTCTAATTTCATTGGTGTTATCTGGCTTTAAGGTCTTTCTCCTTTCTCTGGCCAGCTGGCATCTATCGTCGCCCAAAGTACACTATTTTGACAATTTCTCAACTTTTTGCTTTCCTAGTAGTACAACTGAATCATTACTTCAAGAATTTTAGAGAAGAGAAAAAACCCGTCCGAAATAGAAGTTTTCATTGAAAAATTCGTAATCTTTTTAAGAAAATGGTGATTAAGCATTACTGTAAATGCGAAAATTAAGCTCTTTTTCACAGCAATCTATTGAGTTTTCGAAAAAGCTCATTTGAAGTCATTTGAAGAACATCCACTCACAAATGTAATAATGTATACAAATCGATGGAAATGACGTAATTAACGGCGTGAGAGGTGTTTAAAAAAATTACATTTGTGTAATTTTTTAAAAAACAAATGAATACACCAAAATGAACTTTAAGTCCAGTCATTAAGTTCATATTAAACAGTGCAATTAGCACTATTTATTGACAAAATTTGAAGGAAAAAGTTGGAGCCATTTTTGAGAAAATGGCGTTTGAGCGTTTCTGAAAATGCGAATATTTTAGCTCATTTTTACAGACAACTGTTGAGTTTTCGAGAAACTATATTTGACATTATTTCAAGCACATGTGCTCGTAAATATAATATCGTGAAGAAATCGCCTCTAATGTAAATATTACCGACGTGAGAAACAAGTAAAAAAATCGGTTTTGAAATTTTTGAGAAAACAAAAGAATAGAACAATATGACGTTTATGCCATGGTATATGATTCGTTTGATACTAACCGTATCAAAAATTGAAAGAAAAAATTGGAGTTTTTGAGTAAATCTTGTTTTTGTTATTTTTTTAAAATTGCAAATATTGCACGCTCTAATGCATGAAAACTACTAAAATTTCCGATACAATGTACCTGACCATATTGAAAGAACTATTAATGCACAACAAATTTCATTTGAAGGAAAAATCTCTGTCTTCAATTTTGTAGTTGTAGGAAGACGCCGAATAAAATTCAAACTTTTGCAATTTTCGAAAACTCAGAGTTAAACGTGAAAATGGGACCTATGCCACCTTTACAAGTGTATTTTACTCTATTCTTATAATAAATTTAAAGAAAAAAAATGGAGCAGTTTTTGAGAAAATTGGGAAAATGTCCGGGGGCATCATGTAAAGTTTCCCCAAATTTTAAAGAATATTTTTCAAAATTTCAATGCGTCCACTAGATCCAGATAGACAGGGGATTCTTCAATTTGGAGAAGATCGTACGAATGGTTTAGGCGGTAGGTGTGTTCACAGACAGACGGACAGACAGACGCACCGACGGACGTTTCGCTTCCAATTGATTTTTCGGCATAAAGGACCCACAAAACAGGGATTCTGGCTACACCACGTGTTAGAGGATTTTTCCCTTTTAATTTAGCAACTAGTTTAATGCACTTTTTCGTCACCAGAGCACGGCAATGATTTTTTTTCCGCCGAAAATCCGCCGGTTTTTCGCGCAGCATTACATAACTTTCTCTATACTACGTATATTACTACCGTGTATGCGTACGTATACGAGAAAGTAAAAAAACATTTGAAAATTTTTCACGGACAAAAATGCGCTCCCTGAAAGTGGCGCCCAGAGCACGTGCTCCGGTGCTCACCCTAGTTACGAGCCCACTGATCGTACGTATCATATACATTATATATATATATATAAAATACATACTGTAATAAACATTGCGGCACATTGTGACGCTACTTCTTAATAGTAGTTTATGCAATTACTTTTTAACGCATTATTGCATAAGTGCATGTTTTGAAAATGAGCGACGTTAGGAGCGGGTTTTCCAATTTGTACGAATGCAATAAAGCAACATTATAAACCAGTTGCATACGCCGTTTTTTGTATAATAGCATAATGAATTTATAAGAGAATCAAACTAAATTTTGCGAACCAACTCTCTTGTGACGTCTAGGGTATTTGACATCTGTGTGAGGAAACAGTTGTCAGCTGTTCCGTTTACCACTACCTCCCCACGATTCTCTCGCTGCGATTGGCTGAATGTGTGATGACGCAATCGTTCGTGCTCTAAAATATTAATAGGTTATCATTTGTCCCGAAAAAAGCACTTTTATGGACGATTTCTTGCAACAGGAAAGTTCGTTTATAATGCTGGTATACAAAAAAAAGGTACATACATATTTTACTTTTCTGAATCGTATACCTTTCCCAATATCGTCGTGAACTAGCCATCTGGCAAAATACGCCTGTTGTGTTGTACAGCTGAAGAGTATCAGCGTCTTATAAAGCATCTCTTGGCAGCTTGGAGGCTGTAAATATCGTTCAGTATCGGATGTTCCGGAAGACGCGTCATCAGCGATGTTGGGTAATATTTGTTCGTTCTTGGAAGGGAATGCTCTTGACGTATGCAGCTTATCCTCCGAAGAGGAGGCGTGGCTTCTTGGAAGCGTAAGAAGATGCACAAACTTCTTGCTTGCTCTACTGAGGCATTTGCTGCAGAAGCAAAAATATTATCTAAATCTCTCTCAGTGATGTTACGACAAAATGAGGGACACTAGGAGGAGCTTTAGAGGGCACTCCATCAGTTCCATCTTTTCTGTTAAATTTGCATAATTCATATCTTCCCTGCTAAACGTTACTAATCGATCGCTGAATAATTTAACGTTTAGTTCTTCCATTTAACGCGTATATATAATACATAATATATAAATGCAATGCTTTGATTTGGTACTTGTATGATTCACCAGACTTACAACACGAATTGAAATGTTTTGCAATTGAAGTTACTGCTTACTAAGTTTAAAATCCGTTTTAAAAATAATAATATTGCATTTCACAAAATCGGTAAAGATCTAAGAATACTATTCTTTTAAATTTAATGTTTTTTATTCATAATAAAACACTCAGTCGTCCTTGTCATGCAAATTATTTATTGTATTTTATGTGGAAACGTATGTTGCGTAAAGGTAATTAAAAAGTACTCAATAAAAACTACGGCACGCAAATTCCAGTGAATATTGCAGATAACGCCACGATAGAAGATAGAAGATCTAAAGGATTAAGTTCTGCAATCTGTGAGTTTTCTACCTAGCATATGCAAAAAATCTTAATACAAATGAAAATTTAAAAAATTTAACACATATCATTAATAGTCCGAGTTTTTAAGATATTAACTGCGTGGACCTCTGATATTGGCGTTCCGAAAATCTTGTCTGCCCAGCTCGTCTAATATACATATACCATCTACTTTTTACTGAAATTAATGTTGTCATTGAAAAGAAGTGTATGATTTCCTTTTAAGCTACAAACTAAAAGCAAAACTATCTCTGTCCAGTAATTTAGAACATTCTTCTATTTTTTCGCGGATTTTTGAACGAAAATTTTTGCTGAATTGCCGAGTTTTGGCTGTTTTGTTTTTTATCTTCGTTGTTAAAAAGCAGTCAAAATATTAACACCACAACTCGGCAATTCATTAGGAAATAAACACGAACTACGAGTTTGTTGGTAAATATTGCAACAGAATCCGCAGTTTTTATCCCAGAGTGACGAAACGTTACCTCAAAAAAAGAATGTATTATTTGAGTCAACTAAAAGGCATATCGCTTTCTCAATTCACTCTAAAATGTATTAAATCTTATTTACTTTCTTTAAGACCAGAAGAACGATTTTTTAATGTGTAGAAATGCCTTATGTATGAGGAAGTTTAAAAAATATTGAAATTTGAGACTGCCCATGTATTGCCTTGTGAATCATATCTCATGATGGTGACAACCCGCAGGCCCCTGAAATTTAACCAAATTTAACTCCTTTAATGCCCAATAGAGACATCAGAATGGTATTAAAGAATATTATAAGACCATTCGTTAATGGCCAAAATTCTCAATAAAAAAATTGAATCAAAATCTCGAACCTTAAAGATTTTTCTACAATAATAATACAAGCTATTATTATTATTATTATTATTATTATTATTATTATTATTATTGTTTTGTTTTCACAGAGAGAAGAACGCCGTCGAGCCCCTGGCCGAAGGGATAAAAGGCACTGACTGCGACGTGACGAGTATTGACTAATATTAAAAGTAAAGCACGTTAATGGATGATTACTCCGAGAAGTGCAAAAAGCTCAATGCCCCTTAAGGGGATTGGAGACGCGTTGCGTCAAGGTGTAGACGCAACAAATTTTAAAAAAATTTTAAAAATAAAAAAAAAGAATGTCAGGGTTAGAGAAATAACAGCCAGGACAGATCAATTTCTGATATTCTGATTCAATGATTCTGGAGTTTCTTTAGCAGTTTTTTTCTTTTCTTTTTTTTTCAAAAGTACTGCACGTAGACAAATACATCCTAGCTAGATGTAATTGCTGGAGTCTGGAAGTGTCAAAGAGTTCATCGATATTGCAAGGGTTTAACTTATAACATCAGCCAACAGAGTCAATATTTACATTCCACATACTAATGAGTGATGAGAATGGTAAGGTCATTGCACTTCAATTACTTCCCAGTCGCTTTGAAATTGAAGTTAGCATCACATGATTATGAGACGTCAATTATTAAATCATGATTTCTCTGATATATTACGGAAAATGTCTGGTTTAATAGAGTTATATCGTGTAATCAGTACGAATAGGCTCATATTCAATGAATTTTATTGCTAAGAATAGCAATTCTTAGTTCTTATTCATTGCTCTATCCACATACATTGCAAATCTTAAATTAATTTCATTAAAAAGACACATTCAGTCATTATTGCTTACCTTTATGGTCGTTTATGTTGGTCGTTTATATGGTCGTTTATGTTGGAGTGTCCGTAGATATTCATGCTTAGTAAAAAAAAAAATAGTATGTTGGGAGAGACAAGGAAGCCAGTAATTCACTCTTCTCATAGAATTCAATTTTCGAGAGTTCTCAAACACTTGCAAGGTATGCGCATGGTGGAAATCTATGGTATGAGCGCTTCAGTAACATGTTTTCTTTCTTCCTCCTCAGTCGCATAAACAAATACTTGATTTTTTTTCTTCAATACTTTAATCAAAGAATATACCTTGAAAACGTCGACTCGTCGGTGTTGTTGTTGTTGTTGTTATTGTTATTATTATTATTGTTTAAATTGTTATTTTTGTTTTCTGTTATCTTATACCCTCATACTATGTACATTAATGTACGATAGCAGTTATCCAAACGGTCACAAGAAAAAACGAAAAATGTTTCCTCTAATCTTAATGATAAGCATCGACATCACCTTTAGTTTTATCGGTTGCAAATAAAACCTTTCGTTAGAAATACAATGCATTATCGTCTCACTATTACTTAATCAACCGTTATCACGTTATGCGACTTCTGATATTTTAGATGTATTTCAATATATTATATCAAGGATTTGTATCTACTTTCACAATCTGGGAGAGACTCACTTGTCATATCCCACACAATTGTCTTTCTTAGCTTTTCCATAGCTCATTATATGTTCCAACTAAACTACAAAAAGACTTAATTTCCTGAAGATTGGGTTATTCCAGTTTAATACTCACGACTTCCACTTCTAAAGAAGGCTAATTCGCTTTACAACATTATCTGCACAGGCAAACATGTTTTAAAATATGTTTGCGGTCATGTTTGAACAAAATACAATATTTTTTAAAAAGCTTGTAATTTAAATTGGAAATGGAGTATTCGTTGTCAAAAATTACCTTCAAATTAAACTATATTTTCCTGTCTCTGTAATTTTTTTTCTGCCGGATACTCGCAATAGATGCTGAGAAAAAATAAAACGTGCAAAACACATTTCTCTTTTTATCTCCGCAACTGATTGCCCCAGGAGGCTGATATTTTGTGAATCTACGTCATTTTGTATTCTTTTTCATATGAACATCGGGATTATCGATTTGGTTTGAAGTCACTTTTCACCGCCTTATTTGGCTGTACCTTTTATTTAGAATAGTTTCAAATTTGTGAAGATTCGTTTTCTCTGCACCCTGTTTTATTTGTACCTTTTAGCTGTTCTGTAATAGGTCAAGCATAAGTTACAGATACAATTAAAAAGAGTATTGCCGTTAAAAGTCTCGATGTTGAGGTTACACGTGATGACAATAAATTTTCTGTCTCAAGAATAGTGAAAATAGTATATCCCCAACATAAATAATTTTCCTTCTTTTTCCTGAGGTCGAATTCAGCCGCTGTCTGGAGGAGAATTCTAGCGGCCGGCTGCTCTGATCCGTAAACAGAAAAATCCTTCCAATTACACTTCTGGGTTGAAAAACGAAGTTCTGGATGATTACGTAAAGCATTTTCTGTACAGGTACAAGTGTTTGCGAATGTTTACCATTTATAGTGGGAAAACAAGCAAGATCAACACATACAACCTGTTGGCCTTCAGTGATTTTGATGGAGTTTTTTGCTATCTCTGAAAGAGTGTTCGCAACGCGAAAAGGAAAACAGCCTTAGCTACAACAAGGTTCTCGTAATTAGAATACCCTAATCCATTTACAATCATTTGGATTTACTGAAGTTCGCTACATCCGCTGAAGTTTTCTACACCCGTGACACAGAGGTATTTGGAAGTCGCCTGAGGGGCAAAAACGTCAAATAACTCCCTGTGCTACATAAGAAATTTCATGGTTACTTGTTCGTTGCTGTACCAAACAAGAATTCGAAACATTTTTTAGTATAAGTGTATTTGAGAGTTGGACGGAAAATAAATGTGAATTGCGTAAGTGAAACGGTACTTTTAGGTTATTTGCGTCTATTGCTGAAAGCTATTTAGAAGACACCATTTCATTCTTTTAAAAAAAGGGGTGGCGGTGATCTTCTCACGTTAGCTGGTGAAATCTGGCGGCGACCTATGTCGGCTTTCGGAGATTTTCCCCAACGAAGTATCTCCCACCAGCGGGGTCACGTCCCAGTCGGGACCAACTCTTAGCTCCCGACTGGTCTCCCGGCATGTGTGGTAGTGTAGTGCGCGCGTGTGTGTGTGTAAGGGGTGAGGATACGACAAGGAAGAAGAAGGAAAGATCGCGCGCGGTCCTTGGTCCATTTGTTAGGGTATTGCTCTGGCATTTGCTTGGTGTTGATCGGAGAAACTACGGAAAACATAATACATAAAGCTGGCATCCAAACGGCGAGTAGCATCCCTCTGGTAATTTTCGGTATAGATCGGATTCTACGAGTCGTGCTAAAAGAGACAGGAGCGGAAGAAATGTAAGAGATGACAACAATCTTGACGCATATGTACAGAAAATTGTCCATCCCTGTCCATCCCAAAACTCTCTTCTATTTAATTCGAGATTTAGTTGGATTCCATGGTCTTTGGAAAGACGCATAGTCCATTTTCTCCAAAATTGATATTCCTCAATCGTTCTGGCTGATGCCGTGGCCCCTTGAACATGAAACCAATATTTTAATTTTTTGGGGGTGGATACTTTACATGAAGCCTCTCGGACATTTTCCAAATTTTCAAAAAATGGTTCTATCGTTTATGAATAAATTTTGTTCTTGGATAGCATGGAAGTGATTTGGTGCAATTTTAATGTTCGTTAAAAACTCTGATTTTTCGAAAATTGTAAAATTTTCGGTATCTTCCTACAACTGCGATTATGAAAATAAATATTTTTTCGATAATGAAATCTGTTCCTTAGAGATAGATTTTGAAATAATGTCCTGTACGATTTGTCGAAAATTTGTGTACTTTTCGCGTATTTTTGCGTGAAAGTACGGGCGAGAAAGTACGTGCTGTTTTAGCACCACTAGTTTATTTATTAATAAATAATTTTTAATAATTGAATTCTCAGACTACAGAGAGGTTTCTGAAAAGAATTTTGAAAAATCTTCGAAATGACCCGAAGGAATCTTTTCATTTTTCGAAATTCACACTATTCAATTAAACTGTCCATAGTCTTGTTGGCTTTTTTCCAAAACTTCCGAAGGAACTTCTCAATCTTCAAACAAATATACACATTGTTTTGTTTATTTGACGTAATATTGACAAATGACAATTTCAGTGCGTCTTTTCACTTTTGATGAAACACAGATTTAAAGATGTTTCGAATTCTCGTTTGATTCAGCAACCACTAAACCTTTAAGTTCTGTATGCAGCACGGTCGCTGTTTTTGCCCCTCAGGTGACTTCTAATCCCTTTGGCCAGAGATCCTCGGCACTGGAAGACGCCTTCGAGACAAAAACATGTAGTACATTGCCCCTAGATACAAAAATATTTTCCGATTTAAAGGTACAAAACATCTACGTTATAATAAATTATAAATTTGCTCACCTATGAAAATCTTCGTTCATCGTTAAGGATGATTAGAAAACTCAAGAAATTATAGCTATGTATTCATAACCTTACTCCTTACTTAAAAAGCGTAAGAAAATATTCTCCAAAGTAGGCACTGCAGAAATGTAATGACAAGTTCTTAAAAATCGTTCAACATTTGCACAACAATGAAGATTAGAAACTCAACTACTAGAAGCGGAAATTGAGATTATTACGAAACAATTGGTAGGCGCATTTGTTATCTTTAAATCCTTAATGTACAATTCTTTAAGATATACCTTGTATATCAAAGGGGAAATGTAAGGGGGGTCGAAAGGCATCATGCTTTTGCACGGAGTCGATGCAAGAAAAGGATTGGGACTCTCAGATATGGAGCAACAATGACCTTAGTGCGGCTCGCCAGTCGCACGTTGCTCTTCTAGTATTCTGTTATGAATACTAGACTTTTACCAAATTTCGAGGCTTATTGAAAATCATGTAATTCTGTCAAGGAATGTGGGACTTCGCGACATGATGAAAAAACTTCGCCGTTTTCTGAAGCACGATTACATAACTTTCTCTTCTTACGAAGTATTCGCAAGGCGATAAAGTAAAATCTTTGCTGTACGTGAACGTTAGGTTTTTCGACAGTTTCGCCGCACATCGATATGAATTAAGTATCGAGCAATGCAATTTTATCGACGTACATTTAACTTAACTTGAATAAATTTCCACATCTACCAACCGGCCAAATTGCAAGCAGTTAGCAGGCAAAATGGAGAGACGAAAGAGTTGATGTTAATAAAAGCAGTGGCGCACCCTAGGAGAGGAGGGCTCAGAGGTCTTCAGCATCCCTCCTTAGAAGAAAACGATACACATTCAAAAATATACTCTTACTAATTTTCTGTACAAACGAAACTCATTCAGTTATTAACATTATAAATAGTAACTCTAAGTCAACTAATAAAAATACATCTTATATTTAGCATAAATGAAAAATTATTGATAAGAAAACATCAAGTCGGCTGAACACTTTACCTGTAGTCTCCTCCTCTCCTTTCCCCCAAGAAAAATCCTGGGTGAGCCCCAGAAACAAAAGGCTTTGCAATCACATATTTTTTGTTTGGTTTTGTTTCACTTTCAGTACGTGAAAGTTTCAGTTTGTGAATAAATACAATGTTTGTGATTCAGCTATTAGCCTGCTTTAAAGACTGCTGACTAAAAAATGATTGTGTTTAACCATTTAAAAATAAGTGTTGCTCTATCCAATCTCCTTCCTAAAAATCCTGGCTCCCACCGTTCTGGTACCTAGCCACCCCTGATCTAGAGTGTTCCGAAGCGCCGACGACGTGTGTATAATTCCACTAGTTCCAACATACTGTTTCTCTGAATCACGTTCCTATATGCACCATTGGCTCGGACGCGAAAGCTTTTCATCGGGCGCGTGTTCGCGGGCGTCCTTGCGTCGCGCCGTCACGTGCGTGTGTGCGTGCGTGAATGCGTGCGTGAGTGGTCGCGGCGGTTGCGTCGCTGCCCTTGCGTGCGTGCAAGCGGAGGCGGGATGGCGCGCTGCCGAGTTCCGGTCTACGCAGAGCGGAAGTACGCCGCTTGGCCAGTTTGCATTTTTTATTCAGTTAACGTCGAGTTCACGTCTGACTCTTCGAAGAGAGGGACAAAATGCTGCGTTCAGTGTTCAGGAGCAAAGCAAGAGACAGTCTCAGAATGTTCTAAATGGAACGTGGAAAGCTGGATGAAAACTCTGGTCGAGATTTAGAGCACAAATACAGGAAAAAACTTTTATTTGTTGTAGGTATTTAGGTAGATGCAATATTAAAGATCTTTAATATATAATTTTCTATCGATTCATTTTCAAATTTGCAAATGCGTGAATGGCATTATGAAATTAACACGTACTTTCGTTTCTGATATTCAGAATAGTTCTTAATCGTAAACAAGTAATTATGTAAAACAAGAAAAAACTGCATGACGTTTCAATAAACGAAAATACTAAAAATAAAGTAGTGTGATCGCAGCATTGTCCTTCCATTTTTACACATCCGGATGTAATGTAGGTGCCATGGAACCAAAGAACCTTGCGCCCCTTTCCAGGCTGCGAATTGATGTCTTGAGGGGGCATTCAAAATTCAAGGAGCAAATCGACCAATAGAGGGGTGAACCAAAGTCTTCGCTCACGCAGCAGTCTCAATAAATCCTAAAAATGCTCTTGAAAAAGTTTTCTTTCCCAATTTCATTGTTTTGAATATTTCAGAGGGTGAAAATCATAAATGAGGCAGCCAAATATGGATTGATTCCCTGACAGTCACAAATTAATACTTTTCTAGCAGGAGGGGGGGCATCAAATTGTCCAGCAGACTATTCCCGGATCCCCTCGTCAATTTGCACCTTGCTTCTTTCTTTTGTAATTTCAGCTGTAGAAACGAGAACACACACAGTCGTGGATCATCTCCGATCATCGCCCTCTTATGAAGCATTCAAGGATCTTGCTTCTTCCCAAGATCCTTTGATGACCCAAGCAAAGCCGGTATCCTGCTACAAAACATAACTAAAATAAACAGTGGCGCAACCTGAAATTTTCTAGAGAACGCATAGGTGCAGGCTCCCATCGACTTATTTTCTTATAAATAATTTTACTTTCTGGTATAAGGAATATAAAGAACAATTGTTTTCTTTATTTGGAATTTGTACAAATCCTATCCTCAAAAACAAAGAAGTTACAAGAACGTAAAGATCGCCAGGAGTCGAAATGACGCCTCTGGGCGTTCTAGTGTTAAGTTGTTTTCGTGGACCTTTCAGAGACTCTCGTGTAATTCCAATTATTCCCTAATCCCTCTATAAATTCTTAGTGTGACAGGTAACTATGTATAAGACGCGCGATTGAGGAACAGGATCACACACCCACAAGAATGGTACAAGCATCAAGATGGGGCAAAAGAATATCAGGGGGAAATAAGTAAAGGAACACAAGCGAAATAAGTTTATGCGATGTTCGGGGAACGCGAAGGTACTTTTCACTGAGAATGCCCCCAGAGGTGCGGTAGGCTCCGCAAAGACCCTTGCAGTGCCTCCGACCGGAAGGTCTCAGGTTCGAGAACCGACGGTGCCAGGATTTTCCACACTAACTAGATAGCTAGATCTAATTAAGTTGCTGTCTGGAGGAGGATTCTAGCGGATGACTCTCATAGGTAGTTTTCCGTGGTTTCTCCGAACAATACCAGACGAATGCCAGAGAAGCATCCTAGCAAACGGGCCACGGAACGCGCGCGATCCTTCCTTCCCCTTCCTTGTCCTATCCTCAACCCTTACTTACACTCACACACTTACAAGCACTACACTACCACACATGCCGGGAGACCGGTCGAGAGCCGAAAGCTTGTCTCGGCTGGAGCGGTGCCCAGCTGGTGGGAGATCCTAATAGGGTAAAACCACGCTATAGCGTGACTGGAGCGGTTGACTATAGTCAACAGGCAGGTCTACGCCGGATCTCATCATCCAGCTGGGGAAGTTCACCGCCATCTCCCACGGAAAAACATGCACTACTCTTACAGGATTAATGCCCTTGGCAGTTGACGCGCCCAGAATCACTAAGCAAAGCACAGCAAAAAACCCTGGATGGTTTTTAGGCGCCGACATATAGCAACTGCGAAGAGGGTGGGGCAAACCCGAAAACCTAGCCATAACGCAAGATAATAGGAAAGTAAATTATACGAGCACGAATGTACAATTCGTAGCACCACTATTTAGAGGTTTAGTTCTTTTTGCTATCCCCATTTCGTAGCATGCATAGCCTGACAGAAACGAGCAAACTCGAAATCAATGTGAAATTCAATTGACGTGGCCGTAGGCTGGGGGTGTACATCCCGGAAGTGTTCTACTGCTGAATAGAGAATCAACTCTTAGTTCAGTATCAAACAGATATACTTGGATTTTGCAGATCTTTGCATAAGAGCAAACATGCAGCCTGCAACACACGATGAGCTGCAATCTTGGTAGTACGTAACTCGGAAACAATGCGTTGTAAGCCCTGAAAAATAGATCTTCGTCACCCTAAGGGATAGGAGTTATGTCTGATATATCGTAACGTACAAAATGTTACATTTTTAGACGTTCAATTATATTTTTGGAGAGTACCCGCATTTCGTAACACGAGTTGTCAGAAACGTCAGAAATTGGATTCTAAGCTATTTTCGCGTTTGATTTAAAATGTGCAATCTTTTTGCGATAAACGTATGGGAAATTATACAGAGAAATTTTAGGGGACATTTGGGGGATCATGCGGAATGCATGAATCCCATATGCGGAGATGCATCTGGGGAAATGAAACATGTGGGAGAGCAGGTGAGGTGACAGATGGGGGGGGGGGAGGCGAGGGCACGGAAGAGACTGGTAGCATCTTACTCAGTATTCTACAAAATCAGACCTTTGGGAATCTTTTAGATTTTTGAAGATTTTGCTCGTCTGAGGAACCCTTCTCCGAAGCGGGCAATAACTCGAAATCTATGTCAAATTCAATTGAAAGAATAGTGAAGGAAATACATTTTTACGGTAACATTAAAGTGACTACTTGATTTTCGGTGAAATTTAATCTCACTGCTTAGAAATATTAGAATGTATCACGTTCGCGATTTTTATGAAGTAGGGGATGTACGTACTTTTAGCTGGTATTTACAATTATGTAAAAATAATTTTTAATATTTTGTTATATTATAAAATGTATTAATATTAATTCATTATTGAAAATATCGATAGAGTATTTTTTTTTTTATTTTGCCACATAAAATGACCAAAAATATTTCAAAATATCTTTACAGGAAGAGTTATTTAGGGTTAAAAAAATCACACCAGCGTTTTCTTCAAAATATTAAGAATAAAATAATTCGTTTATCGTTATAGCTTTAGAGCATACATTTCCGTAGAAAGTGTTTGTAATTTTCAATTTCGTCACAAGAGCATTTCCTGAACTTTGTCCGTTTTTTCAGAACTCAAACTGTTGTAGACCCAGCTGTTAGAAATCAGCTGTTTCTGCGGATTTTCGGCATTTGCGAACAGCGTCTCAATAGCAATTCTGACGGCCAGCTGGCGAGATCAGGCCTAATCGCCGGATCGCATGCGATACAGAGCTGTCGTAATATGCACCCCAATTCCGTCAATTCACAAATTTGCATTCTTTGTAGTCTGTATCCGAAGAAAACCACATTTCTACTTCGGCAAAACATACAGAAATATCTTCACACTCTTCGACTTACTTTAAGCATATCCTTCTGGATAGAAGAAATGAAATCGTCAAGAAACGGATGGCCAAGAAATCGAGGCGTTTCTTAACAACATGATACAGGAAACATTTATTCATCTGAGGGGAAGGCAACGGTTTTGTAATTTTTCCCCCACCTGAAACGGCCCACTGTGGTTATTGTATTTATTACTTGAATATTATTTTTTAAATAAAAAATTATAGTTTTAGTCAGGTTATATTCTGGCCTGCTCTTCAAATACCTGTAATTTTCTGTTTGGAAAGAAACCATTTGTATTCAGTATGTTGTAAAGAGTTACTGCTTTTTAATTGTGAAGCCTCTGTAGCAGTAAAAACTTTTTTCTTAATATAATAATTTATTTTGGTACATTATCAGATGTCTGCATGTAATCTCCACTTTTCCTTCTTAAATCTTGAACCTTTTCCATTGAGAAAAGGATGAAATAACATTACAAGGAAAAAAATAGTCATTTGATCACAAAATGTAAATAAAAAACTTGGGATAATATATGAATATTATTTCTTGTGCATTACAAAAAGTAAACTTAATGCATATTTCTTTATATCATTAATTTCAATTCATCACCATCATTAATTCCTTCTTTTTTTTTTCTTCGGACAAAAGAAATACTTGTAATGATGAAACAAATGGTACAAGCAGCAAAAGATGTTTTGCCTTTTTACCTCAAGCCATTCACTATATTAATATCAAGTGAAATTTTCAGTCTATTAATTACAAAATAAACATACTTCTTCCTATGATTTATTTTACCTCAAAAGAGTAAAACACTAGGCAAGATTTGGACTTGGGGAGAAAAGAAATATACATCTATTTCCATTTCTGGAGAATGTTCTTACAAAATCTTTTTCAGTTTCATGTTTTCTTCACACCAAGTTGTTCACTTTTAATGTAAATCTCCTTCAGAATTCAGTATCTCGAGAAGAGATTATCAAGATTATTTCTGTACAACTACAAAGACAGGGAAAACATGTTCTATACCTTATGGTAAGCATCACTATTAAAAAAGAAATGTATTTATTATGACATACTATGTATTATTTACAAAATACAATACACACAAAAATAATAAAATGTAATAATTATGGCAATGAAAAAGTAACATGTATATAAAAATATTGTACAATAATAAAATGCTGATATATGTATGTTCAAGCCAAAAATTCATGCTTGAGATCAAGATGATTGGAATGATATACAGTTGTGGCATGCATGAGACAATACAAAGGAAGCTTATTTCTAAGCTACATTCAGCACAAGAATGAAATTTCTACACGTCTGTGGGTGTGCACATTCACCACAGTTTTCTTTAAAACATGTGAAACATCAATTTTTTTAAACAGACGCCTAAGCATGTGGCACTGGGAGTCCCATACAACAAAATTTGAGGCACAAGTTCATAATTGTCAGAATATCCTAAAGCTAAATCAATTTGAGGCACTGGCTGATTACATTCTTGGCAAAAGCTAAGATGAAATTGAGTAGGTAAAGAAAAAACTTGCATCTAATTCTATACTAACACCTCCATTACTTTTCAAAATCATTTTAAACATCAATTGAAGTGCTTGGACCAGTGACTAAATTTTTTCATAAATATATCTCACATTTCTTTGCACATATATTTTTAGGCACCTTCATATTATACAATTTAAAAAAAATTACATTAGAGAATACTATTCGGGTGTGAATGAATAAGAATATGATTCTGATATGGATTTTGAACACAATCATTGGATTATTAAAAATATTAAAAAAAACAAAAACAGCTGAAGGAAGAGGTTTTGTCACCAAATATCTGATTTCAAGATCCACTCTTTTGTAAAAGACATTAATAAAAATTTACAAGTTACTGAATAAATCTCTTGCACAGCCAACGTAGCTATAATTTCCATTAAACCTCAGATTACACTCACAATGCAACTTTTTGTTTTGAATCCGCTCCTTTCTCAAAGAAGTAACACTTAATATTCAAGTGTACCAGTACTAGTCAATAGCAATTAAAATTATTGACTGCCCTGTGAATTAAATTTTTAGACAAAAATATACTTTGTTGTTTTTAATAATTCAAACAATCAAGAAACTAGAATTTTCGGATATTAATTTGTTTATAGGTGCCAATGCCAATTGGTAATAATCTTCCGTTTCTAATTGAACTTTAAGATTTAGTGAAAGAGGTACCATGACGAAGCTACACAAAACTACAATAGAACAAACTGAAATGCAGGAAACAGTGATCAGAATGTTATCTCTTGAGGAACTTAAAGGCATTGTATGATATAATGTGATAGAGAACATAAGAAAATACTATATTACAAAAATATTACATTCTGTTGGTGCCCAATCTCATGGCTGTCCAGGATAATACAGTGGAATGCAAGTGGAAAGCTTGACAATGAACCAATTCATGATGAATAAACTTTTTCTCGAAATGGAGTGAAAGTATTGTGATTAATACAGAAAAATATGTTCATATCTCATAGACCACACCAAATAAGAGTTACACCTGAATTTAAAAATATACAATTTCAGTGTCTGATATTAGAATCACATCTTTCAAGACAAAACAATATATGTGAATAATAATAATAATAATAATAATAATAATAATAATAATAATAATAATAATAATAATAATAATTAAATATATACACAACCTCCAACCTTTGATCAATACGTTTGCCTCACAAGTGTTTTAAAAGAGATTTCATATCATGGAAATGACCCAATTTTTAATATTGTCCACGCGAACATTGTCAGTTTCAATCTGCACAATATAACTTAATAGTGAAAGCAAAACATGTAAAAGTAAAACCTAGCAAACATAAAAATAAATTCTTCTCAAATTCGTTTTGATCTAAACTGTATAAGAAAGAATAGTAATTGACTGTCCAAGTCAAATTGCTATTTATTTATGAAAATAAATTTGTTTTTAATCAACCCAAAGTTCTCTTCATTAGATGAGTGAAAAGCAAAGAACATGAAAAGCACTGATTACACATTTAAGAAAGAACACTCCTTCAATCTTAAATAATTATTTGCAACTTTGTCTTCTGGTCAATGAACAAAACTTCTCAAAATTTTCTAAGAATATAGTTCAGTAATATAAGTATGGTTATTTATAAAGATCTTCAAAAAAACTTTCTTTCAATGAATTCAATTATTACATATCAAAATCAAAATACTGTTGCTCTACACCAGCTTTGCACAAAGCAAAAACCCTGTATCACTGAGACAGTTGCTACAAGCAAATTTACAAATGAATTAGAATTAAATCAATCTAATTTTCCTTAATAATCTTTAATAAATTACCTAAATGGATTTATAACATACAATGCCTACTATGTCTCTGCAAGAGTAAGGGATCAGGTTGTTCTATAGTGTTCTGTCACTAACACAAGCACAATTCAGTTTGGTAGCTTTTTTTTATGTAACATTAGTTACACTTTCATTTGAATTCCAAAACATACCTCTTTTCAACCCATCAAATTTAGCCTTCCCATTAAAGCACACTCTTCTCAGATTTAGTAGCCTTTGAGGCAGGTAACATTTCGCAATTTGACATTACAGAAACAGAAACATACTAAAGAATTCTGAATTTTCTCACTACTGCCTAACTCAATCAAATGAGGTATTTTCTTAAGGATATTCTCAAAACAATAAACAAATTTACTCAAACGTTCAGAATTTTCAAATATAAATGAATCCAATTCAGTTCTTTTGCATTTACATTAGCATCCTTCATCCTTTGGCATTTACATTAGCATTGTTCTTTTGTAATCGTGGTGCCAAGAAAGAGCTTAAGATAATTTTCAAACATAAGATAATGTGCAGTTAGTGCAATTACAATACATTTATAGGACAAAGTTAGCTTCTTTGCAAATTCGCTAGTGCTACTAGCAGCCAAGCACATACTATTTTTGATGAAGTCAATTTAATAGCTTTAGACAAATAAATCTTTATTTACATTTCTCCAAATATTTTACAATTAAAATATTACACACATTCAAAAACTCTAGATTCATATAATAAGCACAGTTTTATCACATTAATACCATTAGAATATCATGTTTTGACGGCATTCTGAGCAAGAGGTGAGCAACAATAATTGGTGTTTTTTAATATCGCTAACACATTTTTCATTTAAATATTTTTCTGTAACAATGGACTCAAATATGATATTTAAAATCTACTGCGTAATTAATATCAATTATTAATGACACAGTAAGAAGGATATTAGAACAAAGGACTAAGAAAAACTTGTTATTCACAGATTATTTAAAAGGAAACATTATTTCCAATATAATGTGCATTTGTTCAAATGGAAAATTTATACATAATAAACGTATAGAAAACATAATCTATTAATTTATTTCAATTCTCTTCACATTAATTCTGAGTCAAAATTGAAAGAATACTTACACTACTTCATTCCAATCAGGAATCTCAATTGACAGCTACGGACACAATTTATCACGCTGATTTAGCAAAACACAAGAGCAACACATTGTATACACACAGATGCACATAATCAGACACACTTGCTTTTAACTGTGAATGATATTATCATTATGTGGCTGCAGTTACAAAGCAAAGAAATAAGGCAATCATTTTATTGCTTAGAAGTTTGCAGTGGCTTTTCAATGTCAGATATACAAACTTTACAAGAAACTTTTCAGTTGAGAGTCAATTTAGTATATAAATATATTTTTCATTCCCAATTTCCAAACCTTAAAAATCTACACAAAATCCAGTTTCAAAAGCATATTGTTTGAAAATGTAGAAATCTAGATGCTACTATACAAGGAAAGGAGAAATATACAAAGAATGTAAGTTGACAAAAGACTAAGTGGATCACCCGTTCATATTGTCACCAGGAGGCAAAAGTCAAATTCGGCAGAAACACACACAGAACATTAAAAGTGCATGTTAATTTGCTTCATAACTAACAGAAAGAGGCTATTTCTATTAACTTCACTTCAAGGGTAAGTGAAAAACAACTTGTGCAACCATGAACAGAAACTTCCTTTTTTTAAAAGTTTCTTGTTTGTTCTCTCTTTTAACACATTCCGGGAATACTTTTTTGATGCCAAACCAAGCAATTTTAGCATTTAAAACAAAAGACCACACATTTGGAGGATAACAATCACAATATTATCAGTAGGTTTTAGGCGGCTTACTGCACTGTTTCTGACAAACTGATATTCTTTGTTACGGCCATTATCTTTATAGTGTTATGAATTTGCACAACAGTAGCAGTTCGACATACAACATCACTATACACCCAATATACACACAATACAAAATAGTAAGGATAATTTGAAAACTTTTTTAAAATTTTAAACAGTTAAGTCTTTGTTTCACAAGATACTTTTCTGGAAAAGAGTTTTCATGCGAGTCTATTGAAAAGTATTAATATAGACTCAGAGAGAAAACTGAAGACTCCTGCTTCTCTTATTTTAATTACACTTATTGCATGAAAGGCACTATATTTTTTTAAATTATGCAATTTGCCTAATCCACTTTAAGAAATTGTATTATTTCTGTATTCAGAAAGATGTTCACGCATAAACACATGATTGAACAAAAGACCTACAAAAAGTTTGATGACACCTCAATGATATCTAATTTTTGTAGACAATCCTGAAATTGTGGCATTTTGAGGAACCAACAGATAAATATCACAGGAGTCCTCTTATACTTTTCTTGTCAACTTCATTCTTTGTACTATATGATAACACCTTTCACAAGATAATTTTAAGAATTAGTAATACTGAATCAGTTTTGCAAAAAAGTGAACTATAATTTCTCCTCATCATTCTTTTTCCTGGAAGAATGTTGGTAAAGTAGTTTAATTTATGGCTTATTTGGCACTTCAAATATTCATTAGGCACTCGTAATGTAAAAAAATATTTCTCACACTGAATACAGGTTTCAGGTAAAGTTTGAAAGTATCATTCACTTAGCCAATTCTTTTAGTGTGAACAACAGTCTGATAAATTAACACCAAACATGAATAACTGCAGTTCATCTGAGAGTCATATGTCAGAATTATTTTTCAATATCCACTGATAAAACATCCACAATAGTATGTCCATTATGTTTTCACTACATCACTTTAAATATGATCAAATTAACATGCAACTATCACACAGAACATAGAACTTTAAAATTATTTTCATTTTGCTTAAAGAACTAATATATTGTTCTGAAGAGATGAAATATTACTAATGGCACTTTCAAAAACCACAACAAAAAATGAACCAAATATACATAATACTGTAGTATCAAAATCACTCACATCCACATGTAGGTAACACTCATTCATATAAATACATCACATTTGACAACACAAAAACATAATATACATACATACCATACTCTGTGAATCTTATGTTGCCTGAAACTGCTTACAAGATGAATATGATATGTAAAATAATAAAGATGTAAAACATTTAAATGAGTATTCATTGGCTATATATATAGATACAATGGCTTCATGTATCACAAAGAGTCATATAAAATAAGAACTTTTTGGTAGTATCTTACAAGCAGGACACAATAAATGGTCACAGAAAGAAAGGCTAAAGATATAATTAGTATTAAGATAATTAGTATTAATACTGGAAAATAGTTGGTTTTCAAACCTTGATGACTACAAGCTACTAAAATAAAAATTTATTTTACTCTAAAATTTACTATGAGGTTACAACCCAAGAAAAAACTCACTAGCAGATAAAACAGATATTGATAAAGACCAAATAAAATATAAAATATAAAAGTAAGATGAGAAAAAATTTTCAAGAACAAAAGTTTCTCAGTGAAAACAGTCAGAGTTGCAATACATAGCTTATGCTTTTTCAAAGAATTTTAAAGAACTGAACAAAATGATCAGGCAAACAAATTTTAATTCATATTAGTTTGATTTGTGGAGACCATTTTTTCTCAAAACATATGACTATGAATTCCAGAAATTTTTGTCTTCAATGGAAGTACAATGCATATGTTTATTTCCAATTATGTTGCTAATTTTCATAATAATATTTCTCAGTCTTTTTCCCTTTCCCACCACAAATGTATTTAATAATATTTTTGACAAAATCAGGCATTCTAGAGTAATCTGAATCAGCTGAACAAAATCTCAGCCATGAGTATACTTTATTGAAAAATATCTTTGCCAAAATAGAACTTCAGTGAAAAATTCAAAGCCAAATGGAGAGCAACACATTTCTAGTTAATTGACTAACTAAATTTCTAGATCTTTCCTTCATAGGAACTATAAATTGCCTCCTGCTTAAAAGTTGGAAGAAAACAAACAAACACATGCACACTTCTATCCAAAATACACAGAAACAAGCTCAGTGATCTATAAGGAAACTAATCCATCATGTTTTAAGAAGCATACTTGACAGCATGTAAGACACATAATTGAGGTACTTTAGACAAATTTCTCTCCATTCAAACACTCAAGCCTTGTATATTACAACGTACAACATAGTCAAAATTTTAAATGTAACATACCAATCTACTTGTGGTTTTCTTTAGTAGATTTTTCTAGTCATCTCCGTCTTCATGGATTTATTTCCAAATCAGTCATAAGTGCAAAATTATTTTGTGGTGTCTCACAACCCATATGATACATATGTTCAGACCAAACAGTGATATGTAGGGAACGGAATTTAATCTAATAAAAAGTGCAAAATAAATATAAATAAAATAATATATAAATATATGTAATTATTTTTTCCAAAACATGTAAGAAAAAATAGAAAATATGTAAAATAAAAATTCATTACTGTGTTTAAAATTGTTCTCTAAAATATTTTCTGAGCATAGAACAATCAGTTCTTAACAAGGATTCGGAGTGACTGAAAGTAGTTCTATCTCTACAGAAGTAATAGTACACTAGACTTCACCACAAAGAAGAATAAAAGATTCACCACTAAGAAATTTATTCGAAATATAAAATGCGTTCATAGTATATTACAATGTCTACGAGGAGCCAGTGTTCAAGTGAATAATAGTACTGTGTAGCCAGTGATAGATCCCAGGGCAGGGGGTTAAAGGGAACTACTCCCCTCCAAAAATCGAACAACGCGGTAAGACAATTTTCTGTAAAAAATATTTATTAGTTTTTAGTCCAGTAACAAATGTGCTGTTTGAAACATTAGCAAACACGTAGTTCAAATCAGTTTTGTTCACAAAAATCTGCACATCCTTTACTCCGAGTGTACAGTAAGTGGGTGGGGAGCAAGTGGTAGAGAGGGGTAAGTTTGACAATTCATGGTGAAGATATGGTGGTCATAGAAGAGCAACGGCATTACATTTGATTTGTAAGAACGATGATTCTGTAACAAAATTGCAAAGGCAATCTGAAATGTTCTATTTCAATGTATAAATATATAAAAATTTAACGAAATATATAGTAATAGGTAAAATATGTAATTATACCAAAATATGTAAAAATATGTAAAATAAAAAATGTTCTAATTCATTCTGAATATCTTGTAAACTCTAAAAAATATTATTCAACAGAAGTATCTAGTGGCTGTAAAATTGTGTAAAAATGTAATTACGTGGAAATCCGTTCCCTAGTGATATGTAATCAGCTTCTTCCTTCATAAGGCTGTTGACCTTTATTACAATCACTATTACCAAATTCTAATGTTAGTATAATCAGAGATCTACAAACTCAACACCCACACTGCAAAATTGCTCTAAACCCCAGTGAAGGGGATTTGTTGGGGATATTCAGTTATTAATCAAGAAATTTGATTTCTCCTCAGAGGAAAGTGTCTTATATGCTATCAAAAACAGTAACCAAATTGAGAGAATATGAGCAACTCTCAAGAGAAAATATTGTTTTAAATACAGACAGTATATTCTTCAAACTAAAATATCACATTTTGCTGTCAGTACTAAAAATACACAGTAGATTTAATACAGAAACGTTTAAGTAAAATTGGAGAAAGAAATAAATAAATATATATACGAACTCAATGTTCTCGTATCTTATTAATCTGTTAATTTCATCTTAAATACATAGCTAATTGAATGAATTTGTTGAAGTACACAGCCATTCACAATTAAGTCTACTTTCTTATAAAATTCACAATAAAATAAAGATCAAATGGAATGTTATGCTAAAAGTGAAAGTAAATGTTTCACATTAATGATTGCACAAAAGACTTGGTCACATAGAAATCATATACATTACATTTCCTAATACTAACTGGAATGCTATTAACATGCATGATGCTAAAATTCTGCAATCATGTAATATTTGTACTACTAATCAATACAGACACAGTTTTCCTGAGACACACATCACTCTTTCATTCACAATAACAAAAATTGTTGCACAAAAATAAATACTAAACACTGCAAAAATTCACTTGACGGAAGGTCAGTGGTTTGGAATGCCATCTTCAGTTGACACAGTTACACACCTACCTCCAAGTTTCATTTAGAGTGTAGATTTAATATTCATAAATTATACAGGTGTCTCGTTCATATCTTTCCTGAAATGAATACAATTCACAACAATGATACAACTACATTATTCATGCAGCAATAAAGGAAATAACAGAACAACACAATTATTTGAGAACACATTCTCAAGACAAAACAAATATCTTCAGAGTGAATTAAGCAACACTAATACTTAACATATTATTCACTTGTTTGTATGACAATTCTAAAGAATATTATAATTACTGCCCTTACTCTCCAACTCTACCCAGAAGCATTTGGCAATGAAACACATTATTAATACCCTATAGGAAACTTTCAATACCTAAATCTATTTATTACACCCAATAGACATTCCTCTATCTGTGTATCTTAATCTCATCAGTGGTCAAATTTAATTTTTATCTCCCTGAAAATCCTAAATCTTGTAAAATTCATTTTCTACAATACCTCACAATATCAATCCAAGCAGAAAACCAACAATTCAAAGAATACCAGTCAACTAACATGAAACAATTTTATTTTGTATTAGTATCCACATAGTTAAGTCACCTCACAATGGATCTAAAAGATATCAAGGATTCGTGGATATATAGTCATTCATCCATATTTTTTCCACCATAGTTAACTCAGAAAGCTTGATCCACACGGCATATCAGGCTATTTTAAAAGTCATTAAAATTTTCAACCCTGAGACACTGCAACTTCTTGGCTATCACTGAGCACAGGAAGATCATTTGTCACCCCCATAGAACTGGGTTTGTTTGTATTAGGTGGGTCAATAATTGGATCTGCAATACTTTCCACATATTGTAGATCTTAGAAATGATGCTTGTAGTTTGTGTATGTACTTTAAAAATCATAGCAAATAAAAATTACATTAAAATGATCACTTTACTTTCATTCAATTTTTTAATTTTTATAATTACATCTCTATTAATAACTATGAATAGAATGTTAATTTCACTTCAAATTAATAAAAAAATGGACTTTTATCCTCGCTATTTCCTTCAACTAAATAAATAAAAACTTTCAAAATTAGAGATCCTTATGAGGCAATTTTTGTTGTGAAATATTGGTCGTTAGTTCAGAGGACTTTTCATTTATCACAATCAATCATTTTTGTCCACTCCACTCCAGGTAACATGTAGGGATTGCAAACCATTTAGTCTTTTTGCTCAACATCTCAAAAGGGCTAATGTAAAATTTTAAGAGCTATCACACCAGCGATCACATTTTTTTGAGGAACAAACACATATATCTTTGATCCCGATGAATGAGCTGATAATTCATAAACACTTAATTTTACAGGAGAGCAAAAAACAACTTTTAACTGAATTAAATCATGGATTAATGATATTCAAACGAAGGTCATATTGAAACGAAACTATTTGTGTGTAGGCTTGGTTTGAATATCATTAATTCCTGATTTACAGCATTAGTTTAAAGTTGTTTTTATCTCCCCAGTAAAATTAAGTTTTTTTAACTTATCAGCTTATTCACGGGGTCAAAGATATATCCATTTGTATACATTAAGATTAATAAGAAGTCCATGTTTGAAGTCAGCTACTTACCTCACTGTTTCCCATGGTAAGCAAGAAATAAAAAAGTTTGACATAACATAGTTCACAAAGGAAATAAATTAAACAGTCATTCATAAAATATAATAGTAATTATAAAAGAACAGAAAATACTTACTCTGACTCTGAAATATTAGAATTTGTCAAAGGAGGTGTAAGAGCACGTCCACCTGCCACCATAAGAGGAGATGGTGTCGCACGAACAGCTGCCATATCACTAGATGCCAGCACACGCCCTGACATGGGAAGAATGTACCTTTCACCACCACAATGATCTTCCTCCGCTGATACGATAAAACAAATTATATGACCCAAGTTGTTTTACATGCATTCACAAACTTATTTGGATATACATAGGAGAACTAAATGAAAACCGCAAAAGTGCAATTAAAAATCTTTTTTCTTTAGGTGTTTGGAAATTTGCAGGCACAGGTCCTTGATGTCTCTCCAAGATGGTAGTACAAGGCATTGTCAGTTGATGTGGTTGGAGCTGAATAACAGCTGATTGAAGATGGTTGCACAACTATGCCAATGCACCAAGGAACAATATCATGAAGTTATTAGATTTTTATAGAATGAAGATGCGCTAAAGGTTGATATTCATGAGAGAATTATGACAAAGTATAAGGACACATGTCTGTCACAGCAGCAAGGGTACAAGTGTTGTAAGAAATTCAGAGAAGGTACGGATTTTTGAGTGATTCTCTACGTCCTGGTCAGACTCATTGTGTTGTGACAGAGGAGTCTATACCATCTTCTGCTGGAAAAGGGATAATGACTTTATTCTGGGATAAGAATGATAATATTCTGGAACAGTTCATGCCCCAAGGTATCACAAGGAGCAGAGCCAATTACTCCGATTTTCTCAAGAACCATTTCAAATCAGCGAAACGCACAAAATGAAGGAGTATGCAGAGTGCAGGTGTTCTTGCAACATGATAATGCCCATCTGCTTTCAGGTCGTGCAACTATGAAAACAATTGACTTCAAGTGCCTTTGACATTCGCCAAACTCACAAGATTTGGCACCGTCAATTACCACATCTTTGGTCCATTAATGAGCAACTTGGAGGGCGTAAGTTCAAGTCCGATGAAGATGTTCAATTGGCAGTGCGTGAGTGTCTACGATGTCAACCAAACAACGTTCTCTTACATGGTGTCGAAGCACTTTCTATCCAATGGCATAATTTATTGAATATGGAAGGCCCTATGTAAAAAAAATGTCCAAGGAAACACTCTCTGCAGTAAAATAGTGAAAAAAATTAATTGCGGTTTTCATTTGATTCTCCCTCGAATGGCAATGAAATATATGGCAATTTGCAAACCTGTATATGGAAAGAGATATTTATCAGAGAGATGAAGTTTCTCTTCTGTTTCAGAACCAGGATCCCCCATATCATGGAAATTTTCCTGGGAGGCAACTAACTTGTGCAATCCTGATGCACCATTGTTCCGCCCAGTGGCAGAAGCCCCAGTAGGAGGAGGTAATGGATTGGGAGATGACATCTCGTTGTCTGAAGCAGTTCCTGACCACTGACTGCCTCTTAAACCTGACTCCATCACTGGGGGAAAAGATCACAAAATATAGGTAAAATCGATTCAATTAATAATTCTCACAAGTTCCATACAAGCATCCATGGCTCTTCAGCAAAGTAGATATTAGTATACCCTGAATTTGCTGTATTGCTGGTAACACTTTAGTTTACACATAATACCAAACATATTGACTGAAAAGTAGATATTCAAATACAGAAACAAAAGTTGCAAAAAGCTGTGTAATATTACACATACCATGTCCAATCATATATTGTTAATTACACATTGCTTTCATTTTCAGAACCAGAAACTACTTCTTCACAACTAACCTTATCTTCATTTGAAATATCATAAATTAAGCAATACAACCATAAACCAAGGAGGTAGTTCTTTTCTCTATGATATGACACATCCAGCATTTAAAACGCATCTCTTTTACAGATAAATGTTTCTGGAAAAATTTTATAACAATTATTGGTTAAATGCAGCCAACTGATTGTTTGATGCTACTACTTTAGGTGGTTCCCACAATTAATTAAAGACAATCAAACATTCTTTTATTTTTGAGCATTTTTTAATTTGAACAATTCTTAGAAAAAAAATTAAAATGTTTTACGGCCTAATGTGCCACATATTCAAGTTCACGTATGTCTAGAAATAAAAATAAACAAAAAGTTTTAAAAAAGTTTTTAAATAATAAGAATCCCCAATTGGTTAGAAAATTCCTGATTTTTTAAAATTTATTTGTAAGTCCAAGACACAAGAAAAAGTAAGAACTTACCTTTAGTAAATGAAAATTTAAAAAAACATAACCAAATCATTTAAAAACAAACTGGTTCAAAAATATTCTTATAAATATTTAAAATTGTTAAATATTTTAAATGTTTATAAGAATATATACTAGAAAAATCTGCATCTTAAACACTGCCAAATACAGTAGTTTCAATGTAAATTCCAGATTTTACACATTTTTTTATCTAAGAGAAATTAATATATAATAATCATAAACTATGATGGACATACTTGGAAAGCAAGGGGGAAAAATTTATATCAGTACACATAATAGTGAATGACAAATTAGCAAACAAAATTTAAGGGCAGCATATTTGCGCAAATACAAGCTCACCGAGTTGTGTCATAATTATGCAAATTTTTACGTCATAGAGAGCTGAGGTCACTAGTTAGCACAAAATAAGGTAAATCTGAACTGAATCTAAGAGCAAAGTGAGTATGAAGACAGTAACTACATTAAAAATACACTAAAGCAACAGAACTTAAAAGATTTATACAAGAGAAGACTGAAAGGAAATGATTAAAATTCTGAGAAACAGAATTGATTGATTGAGTGATTAACAATACCATGTGCATTAACTGCTAAGGTCACTAGTCCCATATTTGTAGTGCATGTGTTTTCCTCAGGAGGTGGCAGTGATTTCCCCCCACTGAACGGTGAAATCCGGTGCTTACCATTTGGCTAAATGGGTTACCATTGGCTAAATGGGTTTCCCCAAAACCTGGTACCTCCCATCAGTAGGGCACCACCACAGCTGGAACAAGCTCTGAGCTCCCGACCAGTCTCCTGGCATGTGTGTTAGTGTAGTGCATGGAAGTGTAAGTGTGTGTAAGTAAGGGATGAGGATAGGACAAGGCAGAGGAAGGAAAGATCACGTGCGGTCTGTGGCCTGAGAAACAGGGAATTGAAAATGCCACAACAAAAGAAGCAATATTAGATGCTATCAAAGAACGCTAAGGCTTTAAACAAGAAAAGAAAAAGAATGGCTAAAAACCAGAAAGACAAGAGGAAAGTGAATAGAAATTTTGATGTCCCAAATAATTTTTCGTATGAATCATCAGAAGTTTTCAAATTTCTTATTCCATCTTTAACATCAATAATACTAATATGTTTTAATACACTCTTACCAAATGATATTTTACTTACTGCCGGATGGAAGGTACGCTTCTGGGAGTTGACTTGACCATCGAGGTGCATATACTGGCTTCAAATTAGGAAATAGCTGACTGTTGTTAATAATATTTAAAGCTGGGGGAGGTTGCACCCCACTTCCACTGTGAGGAGAACCATTATGTGGATCCTCACAAATATTGGGAAGATACGATGGCGTTTCTCCCAAGGTTGAGACACCTAATTAATGAAAACACTCGCTGAAATACCTTGAAATCAAAAATGACTTTTTGGCAATGAATGATTTTCAACACCAAAAAGCATTCCAATATTGACCTTTGGCATCAAAACCAAATTTCGATGAATTGTTTTGAAAATCAAGTTTATTCTTGTATTAGTTTCTCATCAACAAACATTTCAGAAAAAGTATTATAAATATAATAACCTCTCCTAACATTCAGTTGGCCTCCTGAAAAATTCTTAAATATTTAACTAATTCATGGCTTTGAGTCAAAAGAAAATCACAAATTGGCTAAATCGACAAAAAATAATTTTGAGGATATTAAAAAATTTGCCTGAGCTAGCATTATTTTCTTATTCCTTAAAATCATCATCTTTTTGTCAACATCATCTTTATCTTCACATGTATCATTGTTTCTTTCCAGTCTTCCTTCCTCACTAAGTCATCCTCTGACATTTCAAATCTCCCCCCCTCCCCTCGCCACTTTGACGGTTTTGCTCTTTGAATTTGTGCTTTTATCTCATACCAACATGCCATCTAAGAACAGTTCCTTTTGTGTTGCCATTTTTTTTTCCTGGCATGCATGTCCACAACCTCTGATTCTTTAACAACCATTAGCTATAAATTCACATTGTATAAACTGTGACCGTACATCAGTACCTCCGTTCCTCAGCTGATGCATGAGAAAGTGAAGTCAACATGTTTGGGCATTTTTTGCTAAGATTTTTCTTTCGTTTTTTTTATTATCCCATCTCTGCGGTTCGATGTAGAATGCATACTTCTATCAACTTGCAAAATGCAGTTTGCAATGCCGGGAATCTGCTTCTTCAAAATTTCCTCTCATATTCAAGTAAATACTGTAATTTAAGTAATTTCAATCAAGTAAATACTGTAATTTATAAGCCAAATTTTCAAACTGATTAAAAAATTGAGTAGGTAATTATTTTTGGTAAATAAAACTCTATTATCTTTAATATTTAAATTCTTCTTTTACCCTGCTCTAATATTGCTCACTTCACATTCATAGGTAGAGAGAATAGTAAAAAAGTTTCTGGCATCACAAGTAGAAGGCTCTAAAACTAACAATTCATGTGACAAATTAAAACATACATTTTACTGTTTCTACATTTGAACTAACACTTCAAGTGTGAAACTGCTATTAATCTTTCCTTCCCTTCTCACCATATATTATTATAACAATTCATCAAAATAATTATTATCAGCAGTCAGGTCATCAGCAGTCATCTGAGGAATTAAAAAGTAGAAAGAAGGGTGGAAAAAATTTAGCCAAAATTATATGGACTAATACACGTTAATCTAAATACAATCGCCATATAAAAAAAACATATTTGTGAGTACATTTGTTGAAGACTAAATAATGTATCTTTCTTCCTTAGAGGTATGGCAAATAAAATTGAAATTATTTATTTTCCTTTAACTTTTGAAGCTTACCAACATCTCTGTGGCGATGTCGGCTGGATGATTCTTCATCATCACTACTGTGGCTTGACGCCAACTCCAAACTTCTACCATCCACTGAAACTTCAGACTCAGTGTCTGATTCTTCTCTATGGCACTCCCTCTCATGAGCAGGACTTTCTTCTGATTCTAAAACATAGCAAATTAAATCTGATAATTTCTAATAATGTTTTTTTCTCTAATTTCTTAAAATGTCTGTAAATGAGTAAAATAATCTCTTGTATTTTTAACTTATTGAAAGAAAAACGGCCTTCAAGTTCAAATGCAGTCATCTTCAAAACAAATAGTAACTGTCACAAGTAACTCACAAGAAAATAAGTTTTTTATATCACGTATTACAGTGAAGCAGTAGCGACTCACACGTAGGCTGCATGGTTACATAGTTGCAAAGCATCAGATAACCCAAAAAAATTTATGTATGTTCAAAAAATACATTTTCCATTTAATGACATTTAATATTTGAGATACTGCAGCAATAACGATGCATATGAAATCATTTTGAAATTAAAGTGCTTGCTTTGGTCGCCCTCTATGGCATGTTGTGCACCTCCAGGCAACGCATCCATAGAGGCACTGGCTTATAACATAGAGTGGAGGCTGGCGCAGTGTTGGACTCTAAGGGGAATACCAATTTTCTGTCATCTGAATCTAGTTATAACTCAATTCTGTGAATTTCACATGTTATTGAAAGTACACAGGTTAAGTCAATTCTTGATAGTATTGAATGCATATTTATGTTTCAGATAATTTATTTTAATTTGATGTTATGTTTGTTGATTCAAAATGTGCAATGTGCAGTCCTTTGTGTAAAGTTGGCCGTTTTGAAAGAAAGTCACTCTTTCTGCCCCATTTCTCTTACATAGTGTGTGCAATGCTCTTCTGGGCTCTCATTTTCTGAGCATAGTTGTAATACGTGTGTGTGTGTGTGTGTGTGTGTGTGTGTGTGTGAGCGCACGCGTGTGCATGTACATACGTGCATGTGGAAGTTTTTAAGAGTTATTGTATAAGTTTTATTGCTGCTGACTTATCATCTTTCTCAAGGAAATAAGATTCTCTACCCATATAAGAGAGAATACATTACTGAAAAATTTCAGATCTTTCATTGTTGCAATATATACCAGGGTAGTGAAATTTTTGAAATAAAATATTTTTATTTCATTATCATCACTCCATGTAGCAGTAACAATAACTAAGACCATGAAATTAACTAGTGTAAAACATTTCCAAACAAAAGTGCTTGTTGCAAAGTGCTGAAGTGCTATCACCGTATTTTTGAAAATCTAGTTCATATTTTTTGTATGAATTCGATTTCCAGCAATTGTCTCAATGCAGAACTAATACAAAACAAGTGTGTGCACGGGAAATGAAATCCAGAACCATGTGCACAGAAGGTGACCTGACCTGAATTGACCTGACATGGACACTATGCATAAAATTATGTAAGGAGTGTTTGAATATAGACTTTCATTAATATTTAGATTTAATTAATTTACGTAAATTGCTTATGTTTTATAATATATTTTTTATATTATATTATGTAGTGTTTTGAATTTTGGATATTACATTCTCACCATTCGATGGAGCTGCAACTCCCAGTTTGTTATAGCACCAGCCACCACTGTAATTAACTTACCTCATTTGCCTTACTTTAGCTCGATTGAAAAGTGTATTGAACAAGTGATACCTTCTCTGTGCCTGTGCAAGCTGGAGTCATACCCACGCCCATACGATGGCATATCACTATTCGAGTTGTAGTTGCTTGTGCTTGTAGAGGTGTGTCTTAGTTGTGTGTCACTCCTGAAAAAGATAATTGATATTTATAGAATTTACCTCGGGAGCAATATGGACACGGGCTGAGGAAAGAACAACATGATACACCAAAACCAAAACATTTCAAAAGCCAAACATTTTTGGGGGGAAAAATTACATGTGAATCAAATGTATGATTCACATGAAAGTACCAATTTATTGGCAATTAAAAATAAGCAAAATTTGCATAAAAATGTTGAATATTAATCATAGTTCTGATCAACATCCTACAATCAAGAGCAATTAAGAGCATTTCTTTCCTTTGCATTTCTTATAAATTCTATTAATTCTTATAAAATGTTGATATCTTGAAGCAACTCACCTATACGGACTACTGCTAGTTTTTGTGGTAGATCGTGATGTAGTACTTGATGTAGAAATACCAACATGTCTTCTAGCTCCATCAAAACCACCACTGTGATACGCCAATGCTGATCTCTGTAGAACGCACTAAATGACATACCCATTAAAAATTTAGCCATGAATCAAAACACTTTAAATATAAAAAAAATAAAAACTTACAGATGCCACTTGTGTGCTAACACCAGGACTACTCGTCACTTCAGAGTTTTCTAGAGGGACCTTGCGGCCCATACAACGAAGAATGGTGATAGAAAGATTGCGACGTACACGAGCATTAAGGAAACAATACCCAACAAGAGCAAACAGTGCATGAACAAACACAGCTGCACTCAGCAGGTATGTAAGTAAAGGCACATTTTCATTTACAGTGAGCATAGCCAGAACCCAAGCCATGCCCAAAAGAGGTAAGGACACAACCGACAACCACAACAAAGTCCTGTAACAAAACATCATATAAATTGAAATCAAATGAGTAAAATTTCAGTAAACAAATGTTTATTTCCAACAAGTCCTCACCTCAGATTACCAAAGCCCATGACATGATCTTTGAGTGTAAAAGCAGCCCTTATGGAAAATACAAGAACTGAGAGATTCAATAATACAGTCACGCTTATAGGTCCCACTAAACTCCACACCACAGATTCATAGATTGATAACCAGCAGCTGCACATCAAAACAATTGTAAAGCAGATTAAGTACATAAAACACACACAATTCTCAAACACAGACCATGCTCATTCCCTTTACTTACAAGTAATAATTGCCATACTGATCAGCACGAACTCCTACAGCTAAACCAACTACAACAGCTGGAAGACCATATCCAATTGTGTAATAAAATCGCATCTGCCCATGGTTGATATCACGCATTTCAGTCAACATACGATACAAATGAATACTATCAACCAATGTCCAACAGAATGCTGTGAGCCATAAGTAATGAAGAGCCATTGCAATCAATTTGCAGGGAAACTAAAAGAAAAACAAAAAGAAAGTCCAGAATAAACTTGCAGTACTTACAACTCAAATTTTCATTTTGTTCCCCCCTTTTTTTTCTTTGTTCGCTTAGTGAAATGTTCTCGAGAATCAATTTACATTAAGGGGATTAGCTATCGTCTCACAAAGCTAACAGCTTGTTGGTGATAAACCACAAAAGGGTAAGAAAATATAAAGATAAGTGATTGTAAAATTACAATTAGTAAATCATGATGTTAAATTTATTACGCAGACATAAAGATTATCATGTCTTCTCTCTTCAAATATTTTATGAAAATACAATTTTATTTCAAAGAAAATACACAGATCAAGGGAAGGCTTTAAAACAAACCTTAGAACTATTTTAAATCAAAAAGTGCAGTTTCCTCACATGTGAAGAGCAACACTTCCCATTAACATCTATGGAGTATAAACATCCCAACATGATCATTTATAAAATACAACTCCCAAATACACTAGTATATATTATTTTACCCTCTCAGCAAACATTATTCATGTTATTCTTCTCCCTACAGGCAATTATAGCTTCTTCAAAAAATTTCTTAGAAATAAACTGCAACTAAATTTCATAACAGATTATAGTCTACAACTCAATAATTAAACGTTTTCGTGATTTTACATTATTACCAGTTTCAATGTAAGTTTGTTTGTATGATCTGCCTATTCATCCAATAAGATAAAAATTAATTTACCTCTTGCTGAACAAGGGTGCGACGTAGTTTCAAAGCTACAAAGAACACAAGTTCTGCAAGGAAGATGCACAACACAAGATTCTTATGGATGGAATTGGAGTTTGTAGCAACTCCACGAAGTGCTGCCAAAATGAGTAAAGCAGCCAACAATAAAGGAAGTGCCAAACAGAAACCTGTCCAAGTTAATATATCTTCTAAAAATGTTGGTTCTGGAATATACTGAAAGAAAATAAGATACAAAAATATGGTTAAACAAAAAATGAGAAACAAAATTAATACAAGAAAACTGCTTATGTAAATGACTAAGTTGTACTGCTATTCAAATTATTACTTTAATATGCACATTTCTCACCTCTAAATCAATAACATCAATGAGAACTGCAAATGTGGACAAATGGTAACATGTGCAGTTAATAAGAAAAGGTTTTGTAACAGAAACATGCCACTCAGTGGGCACTTCTGTTTGACAGCCAGAACGAGACCACTCTCCAATTCCACGAGCATGGCTCCAATAGACACACTGGGGGTTCGAACGTGGAGACAAAGCCTGGATGCTTGTGTCCAACCACAGCCTCAGGAGAATGGGTACAGGTAATGTTCCTTCATCAGCCAACAGCTCGTATGTTTGAGGAGTCGCTGCAAATAATCATAAGCACTTAATACTAATTCTAGTTTCTGAATTCGAAATTAAATTAAAATCTAAAAGCTAACAACTATGGAAACATTTGTTAATAACAATATTTCTAGTAATGTAAAATGTCTAATGCTAAGTTCTGATTAAAATAAGTATGTGATTGACACATATAATGAGAAATAATTTCGTGAAAATTAAGAATCATTGAGGAATCAGAGAACATAAAACTATTCCAGAAATTTCATATCCCTTTTTTTATTCTAACTGTGTGATGTAAAAATACAAATTAGAGCTAAAGATTAGGTCACTCACTAAACACCTAACAAAATGGAATTGCCAAAAAAATATTTGTTGAATACTGAATTTTTATTATAATATCAATTAATACCCTAACGCACAAAACAATATAATCAATGGCCTATTTATAATAATATAAAGCACATTTTACCACTTACCAGCATTTAAGGGGTCACTCTGCTTAGGAACATAAATTGCTAGTGATATTACAGGAGAGCCTACATGCAATTCTATACCCCAGCGACGTTGGACCGTTTCATCATAGCGAGCTGGGAAAAGAGATCCTGCATCTCGATACTGTGCATATCCTAACACAGCTCGATTTGCACCAGCAAATGTGTGCTTGGTAGTCAATTCTCCTACAAAACAAAACAGTGAATAGCAAAAATATAATAAGGCAAATTAATAGCAACTACAGAATAGCTCACATACTAAAAAACACACATTTCAATTATTATAAAATTTTAACAATTTCGTTATAAATTCACCAATTTTTCTCATATTTCTTTAATTTTAGATATTCTGAACATTTTTTTGTAATAATTACCACATATGCCCATCGACTTCAGAGAATAGGCTAAAACTATTACCTACAAATTTCATCAAAGAAAACAAAAGCCATGATATTCCAAGATAAAAATAATTTAAGGTGTAAAATAAGTAATTAATGGAAATGGTTTTGAACAAATAAATAGCTTCAATTATTTCAGTTGCAATTTTGCATACTGTCAAAAAATTATATTAATATAAAAACACAAATTTTAGAAAATGTGTGGAACTATATGAAAGACCCTCAGACAGAAAGCACATACAGACACTCAACTGAAATTTTATAAAACAATTGCAGTTCCAATGATCACCTATGGATGTGAAAATTGGCCCCTCAATAGAACAGATAAGAGTAAAATAGGAAACGTGGAAATGAGATTTCTTAGACCTTTGGTCGACTATTCAATACTGGACTATAAGAAGAACTCGGACATCTAAGATGAATTAAAGATCTTCAACCTAACTGAAAAAATAGATATACTAAGAAAGAATCATTTAATAAGAATGTCAGAAGATCGAATGCCAAAAATCCTCCACAAGCACAACCTAAACGGGAAGAGGAGTAGGGGCAGATTAATAAGGCGATGGAAGGATGCTCTTCAAGACAAAACAGGCCAAAAGGCTCAACCCATGATGATAATGAATACCACATATGATATATATTATCTTATCATTGCATGCAATACATCAATTCAAATCATTTAAAATTAAATTAATTTTAAAATGAATTTGAATTTCAGAACAAATGTCCTGAAATTTTCAGAGATATCATAACAATTAACTTGGTCACATGAATTATCAGATGGTTTTAATTTCAAAGGACATCATAAATTACAAAGTATATCATGAAATATTCTTTAGAAATGCTAGATAATTCTGTAAAGAAAATTTGTTTACATTTCAGTTTAAAGATTATTTCAGAACATGATAGGTAGCACCTACCTTGTTCTAAGAGCCTGATTCCAAGTAAATTTAAAGGAACATAAACTTTGGAATGCAAGTCAAATTTATCACGATCCAGCATGTAATTATTATATTTTGGAAACACCAATGTTGGACTGGTTTTTACTAAGCCACCTCCATTCAGGCCTGAGTTCAATGCACTAGTGGTTGACATCTGAAGAGGAACCTGCAATGACAACTTTTATCAGGATTTTATGATTTTCTCATAAACATACCTTTTTCATTTTTGTATAAACATTGTTTCAATATCAATGGCAAACAAACAGAACAGAATGAGTAACTATTGTGAAGATTCAGTCCATTTATTTAAAGTAATATTTTGTTAATGTCATCACACCAATAAATGCCAATGTACAGGATTTATTGCCAGAGAAGAAATAATACTTACTTTACTCTTGTATTTCGATCTTTACTTTTACTTATTTTATTCTTGTATTTCAATTTTTACTTTTACTTACTTTATTCTTGTATTTCGATCATCAGATCTCCACTGATTGATATACGAAAGCAAATGTTAAAAGTCACTTATAGTTATAAGAACATTTTTGTCACCAGTTAAATAAACATATTTTGTCAATGTAAAACTTTATTTTTTAAATATATGCAATGTTAGTTTCACCCATACATACTTGCTTCACAGATTAGTAATTTTGGAAAATTATTCAATTTGATAGAACACTTAGTTGAATTAAAATGAGAAAAATAACTTTTCATGGAAATATTACAAATGGATATTTTTATAAAATATGAGTAAAATAATACAATATATTACAACTAAAATAATTTTTAGCAATTACTCTAACCTGAATACCAGGTTGAAGATATTGTGATGTGTCAGGAAGTATCACACGTTCACCAGGGACAGATGACATGCCTGCAGGCAATTCCCGATTTAGAGTTTCGTAACCGAACAAGCTCTCTGGAGTCACAATATCAAGACCCAGTGCTGGAATAAATACACAGTTAATTGGTGAGCAAAACTTAGAAAGAAAAAAACTATCTTGCTGTCACAAAATGCAATATACATACCCATGTTATTTGCCACAACTTCGAAAGGGCTAGTATATGTGTCTTGCTGACTCTGCACAAGCTTCCCCAAATACTGATCTACTGCTTCCACCAAGTCTTCTGCACTCTTGCCTGTAAGCTCTTCAACACGATCCCAATGTTCACTGTACTGGGCATCAAGAACAGAACTTGCTGCACTAACGATGTTCTGCACCAAAAATTAATCATTACAAATTTTCAATATTTTTATCTTCTTCCTAACTGATAAGCACATTTCTTAGAATGCAATTACGAGAAAAGCAAATCACAGACTTTGGTTTTATACATTTTATTGCACAGGTAGGAAAACAAGACAAACTATATCATCAAAGGAAGAAGTACTACTCATCAATTCACAATACAAGTATGAAATTAAGTTGGAAGCAATAAGTGAGCATAATGTCATGAAAACATCTTAAAAAAGCATACCTGAATAAAATCTTTATCCTGACTGTGAGTAAGATTGAGTCCATGTTCCTCTGCTTCATGGCTCATTAACTGTCTTAAAAGTTCTTGAGACACTAGTACATCAGCCCCGTGAAGTGTGCGAGTCTCATTGGTTGCTCGATGTAAATCAGTAGCAACTTTCACAGCTACAAATGTTGTTACACTTAAATCACCTCCTTCCATTTGACTAAGCTGCACAAAGAAATTAATAAATAAATTATTAACATAATTAAATGATGCAATTGATCTAACTCCTTGTATGTATCAAGCATAGAAAATAATTACAACGGTTCACTTACAAATTTTTCTGTGAGAGGAACTTTCATTTTATTTTAATTTAATAAATTGTCTTAAAAATGGTGTAGTTCTATTCTAACTAGAGTATTATTTTAATAACATCCACAAAGCCAAGTCATCTGCAAAATGCTTACCACTTTTCGCAAATCCAGAAAGAGATCAGAGGTACAATTGAATAAATCAGGTTCTTGCCATCCAGTGTCTTCATCACATGCTCTAGAAGCTTTACCCTGAGAGCGGGTTGGGCAGGATGACAAAGCTACATGTCCAAATAATGTTCGTTCCCACCATAAGTTATTAGAAAAACTTCTAGGACAGCCATCATAAACCACTGTAATAGAAATTAACATGCAAATAAGGAATACATTTCTGCACATACATTTAGATCACCAACAAACAAAAATTAAATATTCAATTTTCACTGAAAATTTTTTGAAATTTTATTCCTTGAAAAATATTTCATTACCAATACATCTCTTCATTTTATCATAATTTCTTACCTTCACAGCCTCTTAGAGTTACTTCACCATAGGGATTCGGACAAGAATCACAGCGTCTCCCAATAACTCCATTTCGACACTTGCACTGGCCAGTAGTTAAGTCGCACTGATTACCATATGAACCAGTGGCGTAACAATCACAATCAAAGCATTGATCAGAATCAGGAGGTTGATAATGATTTTCCTGCAAATATCAAAGAAAAATTTGGCAATATTAACTTCAAAGCATTAAACAAAGCCCCAAAAGCAATATAAAAACTCACAAGAGAAGAATGTGAGAGAATTAATGGATTTAAAATTCCTGAGATAATGTATTAATGTCTCAATTAAAAAATAAGGCATTGCCAAAACTTACCTTGCAGTAACATTCTCCTGTGGTTTTATTACAATCAGCATTGTATCCTTTTGATGTGTCACAATGACAAGGCCCACAAACAGGATATCCCCACCAACTGGCAGGGCATGGTTGGTCCACTTTCACTTCACAATATTCACCTTCACAAATTCACAAAGAGAAACAAAATCACTAATTTATTTATTTCTTTTTTCAACAAAGATTTGTTGAACATTCATTTTTTTAAAACAGAAAAAACACACGCATACACTTGCACATCCTCATATATGCATGCACACACTAGAACATGTAGAACAGCTAATGACAGTTAATGAGAAAGCAAGTAGAAGAATATAAATGGATGACTGGCCTATAAACGTGAATTGGAAAACAAACTTCAACACTATTTGAAATTATCCAAAATAATGAGCTAGCACAATAAAGTTTTATTTGTTCTGAATCATCATAAAGGACTGCTGTCAATGAAGCAATGACAATTGAAGACCTCTAAAATAATTAAGACCAAGCTACACAGTTTGAAGCTACACAGCTGAAAAACGCTGATCAATTAGTAACAAATGTAGAAACAAAAGATGCAAAACTGAACACAAACGTTAAATGTTCAGATTTTTGAGAAGGAAGTTTCAAACTAAGGACCAAAAAGAGGAATGCAAATTGAGAACAAGAAAGACACAGATCCAACAGAAAAGCACACAAAAGAAAACTGACAAACAAGATCTCTTACCTGAATATTCACTGGAATTACATTGACAAGAATATCCTCGAGAAGTCAAACTGTCTTTGATGCATCTTGCATTATTAGCACATGGATTCATTTCACATACACCAACACAGGATGGTCCTACATAACCTTCAGAGAGAAAAAAGTAAATTTGTAACACAAGCTATTATTTAACATTCAAAATTAACCCCAAAACACAAATAAAAAAGACAAATGTTGCAAAATCACATACCAGTATTGCATTGACATTGAAATTCTTCCCACTCAGCAACACATGTGCTATGTGGAGGACATTTATCTCTTTGAGCACAGTGATCTATTCCTAAGCAACCTTCCCCAACATTCTCCCGAACTGTGGGTCTTTGCAAGGTAGACTGGGGAGTTCCAACACGTACATCCTGACAGAGAAAAACAATAATTAAAGCAATACAAGCAATGATAACGTTCACAAGAATCTTTCATAAAAACTAATCATACCTGAATACAGCCTTCAAAATAACCATAGTCCACATTCAAACTTCCCAAAGCTGTGTCAGGCCCACCAATTAGAATTTTTCCAACGTAAAGTCCTTGTAGCTTCGATGTAGCTGGTGCAGTCATTTCACGCTGCCCATAATCAAGATTTATCCATAGCTCCCCACTCATCCATTTTACTTCAATATGATGCCAATGTCCATCATTCACTAGGCCACTGCTCAGAACAAATGTCTCTCCATTGTAACTGTACTGCACTTGACCACTGACAAGCTGCAAATTAAAATTTCTCTTTATTCATTTCATCCAGATCACATCAAAGAAACTACACAAAATAAGAAATTTTAATACAGCAGACTACTACAAGGTCTGAGCTAGAACTCACATTAAGAACTGCTGAACTATTTTGTCCAATTTGAATACTCATTAAAAAGGCATCCTTTTGTAATGTACGAACAGACAGTGCATTTAACCAAGGTAACTGGATAGGGCGCAATAATGGATTGAAAGACAGTACACCATCTCCTTGAAACCGCCAAGGTGGTTTTATAGCTGAAACAAGTGAGATCAATTCTTTTCACTACCTGCAACAAACTACTTAATTAACAAAAAATTGAACAGTAGATCTTCCAGTATTATTAAGGAAGGGGTCAACAAAAAGCAAAAATCCTGGATTCAACATTAAATAATTGGGTTCCCAGATAGTCAAACAACTTATAACAAAGATTCAACTGTTCCATCATTTTTTCCCCCACAAAGTCACACTAACATCTCACAAAAGTTACTTTTGTAGATAGAAATAAGAGAAATAAATATATTCAAATAAATTAAGTTCATTTGTACTATTTATAAACAATTAATTACACAGTGTTCTCAATAATTTCAAATTAGCAAGTCATACTTACCCCGACTGCAATCTTTGCCACTCCAACCTTCTGCACACTCACACAGGTATGTGCCCCAACCATCTAAACAGTGTCCTGCATGATGGCAAGGTGATGACTGACAGAAAGCTCTCTTTTCTGGGCAACCAGCTACGGTTCCATTGTCTGCTACAAAACTATTGGGAAAAAAATTGACATGGAATACATTTGCCTCAATAATTTCAAAAAGTATTCTAAAAATATGAACAACACAAACCTGTTTAGGTCAATGAATTTATTATCAATATGTAAATCACTAATACATCCGACAAAATCCTTGCTGTGAACTTGGAAGCTAGTTGGTAAAGCAGGCAAACCCCCAACTTGTAATGGGCCAGTTAAATCAAGGAATCGATGGCACGTCTCAGTGAA
This sequence comes from Teleogryllus occipitalis, assembly GCA_011170035.1. Lineage (NCBI taxonomy): Eukaryota > Metazoa > Arthropoda > Insecta > Orthoptera > Gryllidae > Teleogryllus > Teleogryllus occipitalis. Next base: position 27,854 of record BLKR01001184.1, on the reverse strand, counting down.
AATAGCACATCTTGGGTGAAGAACTTGGTGAGTGCTATTAGCACAGGCCCAACGCTGTCCTAACTGCGTACCATAACTCAAAGCCAAAGCCTTGTCACAGTCATCCAAACTGACAGTAGCACTCTGCAAAAATTGATTTCAATCAGTTGAACATTAAGCAAAATAAGTACATATATGTATATTTATTTTTTCAAAAATATAGAAAATATACAATTAGTACAATTTCAGGTTGGTGTCAGGTTGATGATTTAATATATGTATTAAAGTATTTTGAAACAAAAAACACAAAATGTGCCAACCTTATTGAAATATTGAACTGAAACTGAATGCCACTGTCCATCACTGACACCTCCAGGAACAGTCACTGATGTTGTAGTAACATTTGTGCCCAATGAAAATGTAAAGTGCACAGCTCCTTTTACAATTTCCAGCGCAATAAAATCATGCTTTTCATTATAGCGACCATTGTACAATAGGAGTCCTGATTCTGCCTGAGTTGCAAACCTGAAATAAATTATTATGCAAATTACACTTTTTGTTTACAAATTAACAATACCCAAGTTATCACAAGAACTGACTTGTAAAATTCTGAAGTAAACTAATCTTGCCTCCCTTACACTACCAAAACAAAACAAATTTAAAAACTGAAGAAGAGCTTACAATGTAACATGACAATTCAAATATGAATTTTAAAGTTACAAAGAGTTATTAAACATGAAGTTTTGAACATTGACAATAAAAATTGTAAATGGATATTTGAAGAAATTTGTGTAACAAATTATCAAAAAATTAATTACATGTTTGAAAGGAAATAAACATTGGAAGTGGTGAGGGGTAGTGAATGAAAAAAAGAGGTTTATGGTAGTTATAATTTAGAAAAGTCAATACGAGGAGAGGTCTGAAAAAGCAAGAATGAAGGATTAATTAAAAAGAATATGTTTTGGAGATATAGATAGGAGAACTGCAAAGTGGAACATCCAAAAAGGCTAAATTATTCAGATGAGTTTAACTTTAAGGATAATTGAAGGAAAGAAGTTGATGGCATGAATCAAATTTATTACAGGAAGTAATGATTTGTAATGGGATGATTTATTACAGGAAGTAATGTTTTATAAATTGTCCCTTAATTTTACTTAGTTGAATAAACTGTTATTTATTAATCAGAAATTATATGAACTCCTCACTTCTTTGCAATGATGGACGATGCTGTAAGTGCATTGTTCTTTAGACCTAAATAAACTATGAAAATTTATTACAATATATATTGAGAAATTAAATATAATTTGTTGAGTATTTCATCAAAGTTACAAAAATTTTCCTACAAGAGTCTTAGTATCAAAGCAAATGCTGAAATTTACCTGAGGCTAATATGAAGGCGATGCCGCTGTCTCAGAGCAGGAAAGGTAAGAAATGAGGTCCGTACAAAACTCCTCCCTCTCAGTTCACAAAGTCGAGTGTAGTGATCAGAGGCTTGGGCAGGGGCACAATTTTCACATACAAAGCCTCCTTTGACTAGTGGGGCACATACAGATCGTGAGCGGCAGATGTCTGGTTGGCATGTGTCAAGCTCCAAATCAATCTCACAATTTTTTCCTGCAACCAGAAATTTCGTATTAGATAGGTAAATTCCAATTCTTAAAATTACCTTGCTTTAATTAAAAAATGATTATAATAAATAAAAAAATTAGTTTTCACTTGTAAAAATTTTAATCCTTACCACATCAGGAAAAAAATCTCCAAATAAAAAGAGAGTTCATCCATCTAAATCTACTTTACTAAGCTGCATAGAAATGTCAAACACAAACCTGTAAAACCTGGCTTGCAAACACATGTATAACCACCTTCTTTTCGCTTACAGTCTCCACGATTACTGCAAGGATTTGAGTAACACAGGTCAACTTCGGTATCACAGAGGTAATGTTCTCGACTTCCTGCAACAAAGAGGACAAGACACATTTGATTAAAAATAGCATATTGAAAATATATGAATGTAATCACAGTCAACAAGTCAACTTACCAGTGAAACCTTTAGGACAACGGCAAGCAAATGTAGTAACAGGGTAAATAGGACGAAATAGCACTGTATCACTGCTGATAAAGCCAGAAGCATTTCCAAACTTTAATACAGTTAGGCACTGTTCATAATTCAAGCATGGTTCACGAACACACAAGTTGTCATCAAAAGGTAATACTTGAACAGTTGATAAGCGAGCCAAAATAGCACGGTTTAAGTAAACACGTTCTTGAAGAAATTGAGGAGCATAAAATTCATTGCCATTTAAGTCAGGACGGCGAGCTGAGAAACTCACATTCAATATTTTTGCATTCACATCAGTATCATCCTGGAAATAAATTTAAATTAGGGCATAAAAATTCAAATAACCAAACTAAATCTCTTAATAATATGCAAAAAAATACTAAATAAAATAAGTCAGAATTTCCTGTGAACAAGAACATTTTCTTCAGTAAAACCACAGTAATTTTTTAGTGAGTACAAAATACTAAAAAAAATGTGTGAATATTGAGTTAATTTATTTCATGTCCTGAAAGATTTTCTATGTTTCAACTTGTTTTCTTCTGACCTTGTTTGGTTTCTACATTAAAATACATCACTAATATATGTTTGTACTTAATCGCAGTTTTTAAAATCACAACACCTACCTGAATGCTGAATACAAAAATATTCTCCTTAGGACAAGGAATAATAGCAGCTAGGCCTTCTACAAAAAATGTCAGTAGTGGAGACAAAAACGCTTCTTCAGTCATGTCATTCAATCTCACAGTAATAGAATTAAAGAGCATTTCTTCTGTCACAAGACGTACAGTTAATTGCATTAAGGCCTTTACTTCATTTACTCCATCTGCAACAGCACATTAACAGAAGGTTACCTCAGAGAGTCTATTTTTCAAAGTAAGTTTAAAAATAGAGAGGCATTTCATAGGAGTCCAAATCTTTTCCATTCTCAATAAAATTTTTCAATTTTAACAAGTACTTAATTACAATTTCTGAAGAAAAAAAGTATTTTGACAATTTTTATTCTTCACTTTTGCATCATAACACAACGTAAAATAAGTAAAAATGTTTCATATGGGACTTTTACTCCCTCTAGTTTAGTATACAGAATGTCTCAGAATAAATATCACAAACTTCTAGAACATGTAGGGAGTTTGAAGGTGATTACTAGGGGGTGGATTTTGATGACCCAAAACATTGCCAAAAATGATCAATAACATGCTCTTAAAATGTTTCAAATATGTACTAAAAACACAGAAAAATGACGTAAAAAATTTGATCAAAACCACTTCAGATGAACAACTTAAGCTGTTGGAAATGTTATTGATGTAATCGAGACTTCTTCTTTTTGTTCAAGTGAACTCAGCTTTCAAACTTTTGGTTTGGACTGTTCATTACAAAAAATATCTGCCTTTATTTATCGCGAAATCAGATGAAGGGACAATGGCAATGATAGGTATCACAGGAACCTTTGATTACATAGTACTCACAATGGCAGACATTACAATACATAAGTGAAGAAATCAAATAGGCTACTCAGGAATTCTGTGTTGAACATGCATAAAAATGGGTTGTTTCCTTTTGTCATAACAGAAAATTAATTTCTGGACTAAATGGCATTGTTCTAAAATGAAAATAAAAAGAAATGATATTTCATTAAAATCAACTCCCTAGTAATTACATTTTGCCAGTGAACATGTGAGAAATCTTACATAACGAAGTTACACACAAAACATTTGTGACTGATTGGGAGATAACTCAATGTGCACTGGTTTTTGGTGATACGTATTCTGACAGATTTCAGCTACCTGTGAAACACTAGCGCAAGAGGAGTTGCCTTCCAAACGGAAAAATGACATATGTGTCACTTCATTACATGAGAATGACCATCATACATTCATTGACAAAAAGTGGTATTTGCCACCCCCACCCCTTGCATGTCCCAACAGTGATTTGTTTTACTTACATCAAAAACAACAAACATGGTTCATGATATACAAGGGGCATTCAAAAAGTTCCTGGAATAGTGGTTCTGCAAGTTAATATAATAAGTTATAACCCATGACAATAATAACCTGGCGATAGATGGCTTCTTTCAGCAGCTGTCAGAGCTGAACCATCGCATTCAATTTCAGGTTCTCCACAGACGCAAAATGACTCCCTTTCCAACCCGTTTTTATGAATATGGTACAGCCAATAATCTCTGGGGGTAAGATCCAAAGAGTAAGGTGGTTGAAGGAAGATGGGGATGTTCTTGGCAATATTCTCGGCGATTTCTGTACAAATATGTGGCTTGGCATGTTATTGTGATGCAAACACCACTTTCCTTGACAATTGGCCAGTCTGTCCATGGAATTGTCTCATGCAAATTCCGCAACATTTACACATAGAAATTTTCAGTAACTAACTGTCCAGACCTAGGTGTAATAGGGCAAAAATAACGTCCCTGAAACCAATTTTTCCAGTTTGTACAGTTTGAACTTGCTGTTCTCATGCTGTTCAAACTGCAACAATACACTGGTGGACTACCACTGACCGCCACGTAACATGGAGCAGTGACACCACTGTGCATTGAAACATGTCCAGATCAATTTTGCCGTATTTTTATTGGCAAATGAACTACAGATTTGACTGAGCTACAGTACTACTAATAAAATAGTGACCCACACCTCCGCCTCTACTCCTACCACAACTTGCAGCAGAACAACTGTGTGTACACTGAAGCTACATTTACACTAATTAAAATTTATTCTGAGGCAACTTGCATATAGATTATGATTTTCTGGAATTTCACAAATTTGTTAGTGATTTCACAATCTTGTTAGTTTGATTTTTCAATGTTTCGCAACATAAAACTCATACAAGGATTTCTTCAGGGGATTCGATACACTACTTAAATACCCCGATATGTGTAATTTTTCCAAAAGGCAACATATTTTAAACAGTTCACTCACATACCTGTTACAGACACTTCCATTGATGCAACCTTTGGTACATTTGTATTAAGCTGAGGAGACAAAGTGAGGTCACCTGAACTTTGATTTAAATGTACAAGATTTGCGTTATTGCCAGAAATAATTCGATAACGCAATTTGTCAGTCACATCAGCATCAAATGCAGGTATTCTACCCACAGGACTTGTTGGAAAGCAGTCTCGAAAATTATTGAAAATGACCTGCAACGTCAATTTAAAAGATGTTTATAATTCAAAACTCATGTCCTATATTACAATTTCTATTAATTCATGTTGAACAATATCTCTGTTCCTCAGGTAGTTCAGGTAAACGAATTGAAAAAGACCTTTATTAAATATAGAATCTTTAATGATAAAAACAGTGTTTTGAAGCAAGGAAACATATCCTCTTAGAGCAAATTTTTTACTCAAACAAGAAAGCATAATATACAGAATTATTAGTATGTGTAACGTATATTACAAGTATTAGTATTTCATTGTATGTTATGTTAATTCAAGCAACCACCCAATAAAATACACTCAGTATACAACAAGGACCCTTATTTCCTTCATCATTCTTGCAAAACATCCTCTAAATCCTAGCTCAGCAACTAGGGTTACTAATTCAGTCATAAAAATAAGGAAGATAGACCACATTTGAATCATAGAAATAAAGAAGATTATGAGAGGGCAAATTTTAGTTCATTTTTTGTGAATGGCTCTCAGATATTGAGAAATAAAATAGATTATGTATAAACTTATTTTTATAACAATATATTAGTTTCACCTTATGTGATATAAGAACTACCTTTACATATAAACAATTTTGCTTTTTCATCTATTTATATTTACCAACAGATTTTGCTGAACACTTGATTTTTTTCCCTTGTCCAAATTGGAAAAATTCTTTACGGTTATAATAAAAATTGATAACTTGGTAGTTATCAATTTTTATTATAACTCTGACTTAATTAAATTTAAATAGCATTGACTTCTCCGATCACCCGACTTATTGCTCATCATTGAAAATATACTTATGTAAAAATTCTGACTGTTTATGTCAAAGAAAAACCATTAGTATATAAAGTGAACTTAAAGCAAATTACAACTTCAAAAATTAGCAACCACAATGATTTACCCAAAATACAGGAAGATTAAAAGACCAATACAGAAACTCAAAATAGCTCAAATATGAGAGTTCTAAAGAAATATGGGAAACCTGGTTACCCTACTGGCAACCTATGCAAGTGAGCTACTTAATAAAATGGTTAGCACAGACAACATAATGTGAAATATGAAGTTCTAAAAATTGATTATTCATTACTTACATTCCTTTAGAATCACATGAAAAATAATCTTTTGAAATTTTAATTGTTTTTGAACAGTCTTATTTCACATCATTAGATTACATATTTAAATATCTTTGTTCACTTCAAAAAAATTATTATTAACTTAGTGGGATGAGTAATAAATGCTCACTTTCTACTTTGAGTTCCCTCCTACAGTGATGAATCAATTTAAGATACCAAAACAAAAAATAACAAAGTTCTTTACTCAAATTTATCCATAAGCTATCTGAAATGGTACAGAAAGCAACTGGTTGTTTGCAAGCGCCAAGTAGCCATCCTTTACTCTAAATTATATTGGTCTAGTCTACATACCTGAAAATCTTTCAGTATGGGTGCGTTATCATTGACATCTGTCACCAGAATCTCTACATGAGCATCAGCTCTCAGAGGAGGAGATGCGGCTCGCACAACTAAATCAAAGCGTTTGTGGGATGATTCATAATCCAAGTCTACCATTGTTAAAATTTCCGCCTTGTTACTTCCTGGTCTTGTAACTAGAGAGAAACTATTGGAATCATCTCCACCTAAAAAAAATACAATTATCATTCAACAAGCAATTCATTTTAACATAATATTTTCTTACCATATAGCAAAAGCATGAACTTACCTATTATTGAATATTGAACTGCAGCATTTGGTCCTTCATCAGGATCCCTTGCAATTATTTCTCCAACAGTTGAACCAATTGGTGAATTTTCTGCAATGTACAGGACAATTTTATCTGATTCAAATGCTGGAGGAGAATCGTTCACATCTTCTATACGAATTGTAACGTTCACAGTGCCAGACATTGATGGGGTACCACGATCAATTGCGTATACTATCAGATCATATTGTGCTATACTTTCACGATCCAGTGATTTTGCTGTTCTAATTACACCAGACGTTGGATCAATAACAAATGAGCCATCTGCAGTGCCCTCTGCATTTAAAGCATATCTTATTCGACCATTCAAACCCATATCAGCATCTGTGGCAGATACCTGAACGACACTTGTTCCAACCAAAGCATCTTCTGGCACAGAGCCAATGTAGGAAGTCTTTTTAAATGCAGGAGCATTGTCATTAACATCTGTTACAGTGATTTCTACATCAGTGGTGTCAGATAAGGATGGTACACCACCATCTCTAGCAGTAACAGTAAGAAGATAACCATTCACTGATTCTCGATCTAATAATTTTGTGGTAAGAATGGCACCTGTTTGTGGATTAATAGAAAATTCTGGAGTAGATGTTTTATCATCAACAGTTCCCAAACTGTATGTTATTAAAGCATTCTGTCCAACATCACCATCAGTGGCACTAATAACCAAAACAGTGGTTCCAACAGGGGCATCTTCAAAAACACTGGCAGAATACGGGGCATTCTCAAATACAGGAGCAAAGTTATTTGCATCAGATACATTGACATATACAGTTGCAGTATCTTGTCTTCTTCCAGAATCGCTAGCTGTGACAGTCAATATAAAACGTTTCTCTTGCTTAAAATCTAATGGTTGAGCAATTGTTATAAGTCCACGTCCATTTTGTGATGTAACGGCAAATCTACCACGAGTGTTCCCTCCTGATAGTTCATAATGCAGTCTGCAACACAAAGATAATCACCAAATTACAATTTTAAAAACAAATAAATTAAATCAAAATTTTATTCCTGTCTTCTAACAATTTTCTCTAAGCTTCTTAACAATTGAACTAAAGTTGAGGACCAAAAGGTGACAAATAATACAATTATTATCAGAAATAAATATTTTGCATTTTTGCTGTCTTTTGGCTTCAAGTTTACCAAAAGCTAACATTCCATTAGAGCTCTGCCTATCCCTGCACATAAGATTCCCCCCCAAGTATGTTTCTATCATACTTTACTTGCCTTGGATTTTCATCACGGTCAGTAGCAGTTACACTAGCTACTGGCGTGCCTGGTGGGTCATCCTCAGATACAACTGCCTCATACAGCTTTGGTTCAAAAACGGGATCATTATCATTAACATCCTGCACTGTTATCACAACACTAGCAGTAGCACTTTTTGAAGGTGTTCCACCATCTTGAGCTATGACCTATCAGGAACGCAAGCAAACAGCAAGGATTAGTATAATCTCACTGAAAGTACTTTCCCATATCTACATTCCTGAAATAAGACCATTACCTGAAACTGATATCTGGATTGCTCTTCTCTATCCAGCTCCCGAGTGGTATATATCCAACCACTTAGCTCTTCAATGCCCAGAGGGAAATCACTAGTAGATCCCCCGCCTTCATCTCGAGGACCAATACTGTACTTAATGGCTGCATTTTCTCCTTCATCAGCATCATATGCTTGCACCTGACAAATAAGTAAAGAAAATTCAACAACAATGTCCTGGATGCATAACTGAGAATTTGCAAATAAAAAACATGACTGAAATTGTGTGAGAGGCTAGAGACAGTGTGATAGAGTTTATCTCTATCACACTGAATGATGGAGATGAAAGACTTTCTCACGAGTATGGGTTTGATCTGTGACTTGATTTGGACATGGTTGTCAAGTAGCCTATTGTTAGATTGTTCTCCCTCAAGTTTAGACATGCGTTCACTATGACACGGTCAGAGCAAACATGGCAAAAATTTTATTTACTTGTCCAAGATAATCAAGTAACAATTCCAACTGATATTTCACAATCACAGGAGCAGAATTTGCAATTAATACTTGTTGGTGCAGCGGGTTGCTTAGAGCTACTGTTCAGGGGCATTTGAGTCATTAGAAACACACAAATCATCAACACCCCACATTTCCGATTTAATTCAAACCAATATTTAAATCTCTTGGTACCAATAAGAATAAAGTGTGAAAATTTCAGCACAATCAATTGAGTAGAATCTTTTGTGTTTACATGTGATAGACATATGTACATTCATATATAGATATTCACAGACAAAATGAAAAATGAAGAAACTGATATATGACACCACTTCAATGTAGACAAAAGTTTGGGTATGAGACAGGGTAACTTACCCGCACAATGCTATAACCAACAGGAACACTTTCAGAGACAGATTCCTGGAACATCGTTGTGTAAAAACGAGGCTCATTGTCATTGACATCCTTCACGTTTACCAGCAATTGGGTAATATTTGACCGACTTGGGCTACCACCGTCTGCATCCAAAAAGAAAATCAATTAATTTTTTTTTCATTTTAATTCAAGTCCTAGTTGAGAAACTTGTTTCATAAAATATGTTCGTAAAATATGACACATTACCATCATATTCTCTCCTTAATAAACCTAAGAAAGTTTTTGGATTCAATATGTATACTTCTAATTTTCAGAAAATGAAAACATTTTTTAGACAAATATTTCCATACTTTCATAAAAAAAATTGAATTCACTAAAAACCTAAATTTTAAAATACCTTTATTCAAATGTTCAATAAAATTACTGATGTAAAGTTTTCTACCATTTTCATTTTTTCCTTTCTTATTCAGGCATTTAAGTCTCCAGATGGATTGACAGAAAAAAAGGGCATTAATTTAATTCACCATATAAATTACACCTCCATATCTTACAAAAGTCATTCCTTAATTATAGCTATCATACTTTTCAGTGACAGAAAAATAAAATAACTTATCAATTGTTGATTTGCTAGCTTCGATCACAGTGAAATTTATCTAGCATCTGAATATTTCAACTTTTAATTTCTGAAATGTGGACTACACTTTCTTTAGTCACCAATTTATAATTTAATACACACACCAAAAATTAATAACAAGGCAAAATGTAAATAAATTATCTAATTCAATTTGAAAATGTCAATAAACAATGTTGCATAGGCATCTAATTTGTTGAAAAAAAGGAGTATTAATTTTCTACTGATGCTACTTCTGATGATGTGCTTAATGACATTTTTACAGTCAGGTAATTTTAATTGACATGAAATGGAAAACTTCAGAATAACAAGTCGAAACTAAAGGGCAATTGTGACTCACCTTGAGCTCTTATTACCAGCCTGTAATTCCTCAGTGTTTCATAGTCCAGAGCCTTCATCAGTGATACTTCCCCACTGAGACTATCTATGCTGAATTGACTTTGGGTGTTACCTCCAATTATAGCATATCGGACAGCAGCATTATTGCCTTGATCAGCATCAACAGCTCTACAAAACATTCAATGAAATTACAAAGTGGCAAATGCACAAAATCAATCAAAAATAGAGTAACACTAACTTACTTGATTGTTGCAATTACTGGATTTTGACTCCAATTAACATTTTCAGGAACCTGAACTGAATATGTTCTTTCAGTAAACTGTGGTTGATTATCATTGTCATCTAATACGCGAACTATTACTGTTGCACTTGAAGATTTTCTTTCACTAATTGGAAGCCCCTGATCCGTTGCCATTACTATCAATGTATACATTTCAGAGGTTTCTCGATCAAGCATAGAGCTAGTGGTAATAATACCAGATTTAGGATCAATTCTAAATGCTTCCTGTTTGCTTCCAGCAATTGTACCAGTGCCACCAGTCTCTTGACTCAGAATTGAATATTCAACATCTGCATTATGACCTATATCTTGATCAGTAGCTCGTAAAGTAACTACGGTTGAACCTACAGACACAGATTCACGAATAGAGGCTTCATATTCATTTGATTCAAATACAGGAGCATGGTCATTCGCATCAAGAACATTAATTTGCAGAGTTGTTGTGCCACTTCGTGGTGGAAAAGAATCATCAGAAGCTGTCACACGAAAGTAGTGCACATCTACCAGTTCTCGGTCCAAGCTCGTAAGCGTTGTCACAACTCCTGACATTGGATCAACAGCAAACATGCCCTGCAATAAAACAAAGCATACATCACATTCACATAAATAATGAGGTAGGAAAATAATGATTTACACAACAAACACTTGGAATTTTTTGTCAATGAGTGGAATTTCAAATGCAAAAATAGTTGATTTACATCATAATTTCTAACAAGGGCGTATTTGTACATAACACGGACTTCAATGACACTCATACAATTACATAGTATCAGTCTTTTTTCAAATTAGGGTTGTATGATTTTTCGAAGGTATTTTTTGGAACCTAAATTTTGCTGCAACATTAACATGATCTCATAAGTGAATAGGAGAAACTACAAGCAGATAGCTCAATCTGCATGCAAAATTGGGAACTGCACTACATCTGGGTGAAAACTTGGCATTAAAAACATACAAAAACCAAGTTTCAAAACAACTTAAAACAACGTCATAGATTTTTTCTGAAAGAAAAGTAAGTGTTAAAAATACAACTTACTATAACATGTTCAATCAAACACATATAGGTATGGGATGCCTAAAACAAGAAGGGGAGCCAACTACATTTTTAGTATACTTTTTACATTTATGTTTTTTTTATTTCATATGGCATATTTTACTAGGAAATAGATAGAGCATACTACAAGAAGAGCGAAATTATATAATAAATAATATACTACGTAAAATAGTATACAATTAATAAATACAGGATTTTTATTAATACCAGTTGTTTTTTTTTGTTCAATCATTTACAGGGCTGCCAGATTAGTTTGGACAGCCTCATCACCAAATATTATGTAATTCCCCAAACTGACAGCGTAAAAATGGGGCAATAAGGAATTGATAGAATTAAAATGTTTTATTATGTGGCTAAGAGACCCCTTGCAAAATTTTCAGGGAGGCCATGAGTCCACCCCCACTGCACAGGCCTATGATAAAATATATTTATTGTTTTCAATAAACACAAATTTATTGGTTTTAAAAAAATTAATAATAAAATACATTTAAGTGCAGAATCTGGGACAGATTACATTCACACTCTATTACATTCACAACTATCACACAAAATTACAAAATGAAAGTTACTTTATACCATAACTGAAATTGAAGTTTCTTTTCCTCTCTACTAATATATTAGCCATTTTAAGAGTGCTAAATATAAATTATTTGGAATCACTTTGAATCATCCTTTAACTTAAATTTACCCAACTAAATATTTAAAAAAATTAATTATTTATTATTAATATATTATATAAGCCTATTTAGTTTATATTATGTATACAAGTTTTTTGTTTTGGAGGAGCAAAAATCCTCCTGTGATAGATATTATTACATTTTTGGATAATTTGAAATGAGCATATTGCTAAATTAACAACTCTAAAAAATTGGCAGTACACTTCTTAAACTATGACAATATAATATCTTCTTGCAAATTATTACAGGAGTTAAAGTTATAAGCAAAACAAACACATTTTTCCAACTCTCACTCATTATTTTTAAGAAGCCAAGAATTCAAAACTCCATGCAAATACAAAATATTTACAATCAATGTGATTTTCATTGAATTTTTTTTATCTTCCTCATTACTTTCCAAATTCAAATTTAAATTTAACTTAATACACAACCTTTCTTACCAAGGCTCATTAACAGATAAGTCATAAAGAGATGATGCTGTTACAATGTTAGAGCTCAGATCAATTTTTAACTTACCTGAGAACGTGAATCAAGTAGTGAAACCATAGAGTAAGTGACAGGTGAATTCTCTGGATCTCTTGCTTTTACTGCAGCAACTCTAATACCAGCAGGTCTTTCTTCCACAACAGATTCAATGTACAGTGTTTTCTCAAAATATGGTGACTGATTTCTCAGTTCTCTCCGTACACGATGAGCAATATCTGTTTCATTTAGATCTTGATGATGATACACCACTTTTAACCGATGCTGAACACCAGTAACTAAACCACCTGTTTCATGAAGATCCTGATCATTCTTACAGTGGATATCCAAAAGAATGGTAACTTTCCATAAAGGCTCAGTAATACACTGATCATATGCTGACACTAGGTCACCAGCTTGTGTTTCAATTCTGAATCTTGGATCAGATACATCTAGATATTTCACAAAACATTCTTCCAAGATTGTAATTGGTAAAAAGGTAGAAATGCTATTTATGAACTGACTTTTCTTCAAACACAATTCTCGCCAACCTTCTGTTCCTGGAATTGCATACGAAGCAAATGTTTCACTAATCCACCTTTTAGCTTCTGACACTCGCACCTGCATCTTATTCATAATTGGCAGACCCTCCTCTTCCACACTTTGTTGATCACATCGTTCTCCACTCACAAATATCCTTAGGGGCATTGAGTAGTAATCAACCCCTTTACTTGTATTGGAAAATGAATCAATAAATACACTAAATAAATTTCTGTAATAAATACCATCACAGTCCAATTGTCTTTTTAGAATTAAACGCCCATCATTTGGATCTACATGAAGAATTCGGTGTACAAAATTTGCACTGCGATGATTATTAATTTTGTAATGTCGTTGTACGCCTAACATTGGAAGAGTGCCATTGAACACAACATGTTTAGGTGGTTCACTTTCAGTCACAACAATTAAATAACACTGATCATGATGAATGATATTAAGTATCACAATTAAAATAATAATTAAAGATGAACGATGACAGTAAATGTCAACCACGACCTTCTTCATGGTGAAATAGGTTATCAAAATTGTTCCCAAAATTTATCGATGTACTTGTTCAGGTGACTGTAAAAAATAAGAAAAATAATTTAGTATAATATTTATTCTGTCAAACAGGTAGATTTCATAGTATTAATTCTATGTTTTCATCTACATCGAAAAATATAGAACGTAATCAATATATATATATTTTTTTAAAATAATTTATTTGACATTAAGCTTTAGTTTTACGGGGGCGGTCCAAGAAAAGGACGTAAACACTTTGCCTGACCTGCCCGCGTTGCCACGGATGCCATCCCAGGGCACAGGTCGCTGGCCGTGGATACCTAACCGCGGCATTCACTCCTGAAATTCCAACGTTTCTGGACGAACGCACATCCAAATATCCACTCATCGTTTATACTGAAACACAAAAATAATAAATAACAACACACACTGCAATAAAATGATAGGTCTAATTCAAACTGTAAATAAAACCAGTTTCATGAGTTAAAAGTCTGGTATTTTGAATCATAATCTCTTTCACAACAGTAATTCCACACAGAAACTTAAAAATCGGCACGACTTATTCACAACAACGAGCACGTTTGATTGTTTTACCTCGTTGCGGCCTAGGATTGTTTGGGGGGCGAATGAGATGGATGAACGAAACGCAAGAAGCTCCCCGAGGCCGTTGTCGCACGCGCCCCGCCGCGCGACAGCTCGAAAGCGATGGCCCCGCTCACTCACACGGCCGCTCCGCTCCGCTCAGTCTTCTACTCACGCGCGCCGGCTCGCTCGAAAAATCAATGGACTGCTTGCTTCTCGCCAGCTTCACACGCGTGCTTTGTACTTGACGTGGAAACGGAAATTTAATTCTTGCGTGTACTCGCAACGAAAATCGTTTCCAATTATGCGACATTACGCGACGAATATAATGAAGTTCATTGTTATACGACTATTGAACTATGACTCATTCGAACACCTCTGAATATATTGCTCATTCCTGGAAAGTCGTGATAAGATATTCCAGTTTTCTTCTTCCGCCATCGTTAATCTAGCACATAGCGTATTGCAACAAAAATAATACAACGTAACGTAGTCCGCCTAGAGATGAGAGTTCCTCCCGCATTCCATACAACATTCCTTACCTCAAGATTTTTTTCTCCATCATTTTGAAGACGCTACTGCGAAATGAACTCATCATTAAGCAGTCTACCGTTACGTTCATATAAAAGTGTGAAAATATTGACATTTCGCGAGCTTCTTTGAAAATACTTAACGAATTCAAGGAAAGTACGACAAATAAACGGAATTTTGTTGTTCCTCCCAGTTCGGCGGATCTTCCAAGCACAACTTGGACAGTTACAATTGTGAGTTGTATACATATATACACGACATATTTTGATAAAGACTTAGAAAATCGGACATTGAATTCTCCCAGTTTAGATCCGTTAGAATGAAGTGCTGTGGGACTGGAAGCTCGATGATTTCGGGCTTCAAGTTTTTAAAAGAATCTCCCGCAGTTCTCTCCCACGCAGTAATTGCTCTAATTCCGCAAAAAACTGGCTTAGGAATTTTTGAAGGCTGATGAAAGGTCGTTGACTCAAAGGCTTCAAAAATAAATCTTTCTTTGAGAAAAGTAGATAAATGACGACTAATTATTCAATAAAAGTATACATATTTCAGGATTTTTGTTTAATAAGCTCAATGAAGAGGCGTGAAATCGCAAACCTGAATTGGATAGAAGCCAAACGAGTAAATAAATGATACGCTTTCTTAACTGAAATGCCGGGCTGTTCTCTGAACTGTCACGGAAACATCACGTTGATAAATGAATAACGAAGTCAGAAAATTATGACTTATAAAACTTCTATGATTGTATCGCTCAATTATAATGCATTGCGCGCATCCGTGTATTCACATTCTACAATTTATTAAATCGGGAGCACCCGAAAGCGTGATAAAACAGCCCAATTAATTTTATTATTAAAAATGAACTGAGTATCTTTAAATTGTGGGAATTCTGATTTGGTGTTGTTGACGTTCTTATAAGAAGAAATAAAAGATATGCTAATATGTTGACGAAGATGACCTCTTATATTTCTTCTCATGAGTATCTTTAATTGAAAAAGGAACTTTTTTTAATATATAGTTTAGACATTCATATAATAATAATAATAATAATAATAATAATAATAATAATAATAATAATAATAATAATAATAATAATAATAATAATAATAAAGACAATTATTTGTAATTCAGAGCCTGTGGTTGATAAATTACCCGTGTATTTGAAAGGCTGAAATTTCACACAAATATAAATTTAACGCTAATGAATATTTATATGATATTTAGTAGATGTTTGTGCAAATGGCTTGGAAAAGTAAAGAAGTGGAGGTGTACGAGAACAAGAATTAGCCTTGTAATGAACGCTGTGTAAACATTGGCTGGAAAAAAATACTGTCCATCCAGATGACATCACCTGTAAATTAAGTTTAAAACAAATTAAGTTCAACTGAATTCGTAACAGCAATTTATTTTAGAACAATTATGCGTTTACACGAACTTTACTTGGAAGATTTCCTTTATAACGTGGCAGCAATTTAACTTTTGCAACGAAGACTTTAACGATAAAGGGAAATATTTGAACTTTCTTTTACGTCCTTAGAATGTTTTTGTTTTACATCCAATTATCACAAAACAAGGTGCTGTCGCAACGCGTTCCCCGTTGGGCAGACGCGTACGCCTCCCCTTCCGTTGCGCTTCCTCGAACAGCATGCACTTGCAGACAGCCCTCCAATCGATAACGCGTCGGGGGCGGCCGCAGGGGTTCGGAGCTCAGGCCACGCCAGGGGAGAGGGGCAGTCACACGCACCACGTCACAAAAATTACATCACTTCCCGGCTTCGTTGGAGGTTGCGCCGCCCTGCGTGATCTTGAAATCTCCCTGAACGGAAAAACGAAAAGGACAAGTAAAACCATTGTCTTGCGCACAGATGTATGGGCATGTGGGGAGGGGCAGGAGAGTCGTGCCCCCCCTGAACATTTCGAAAGGGGATCCGTAGCATTACGTAATATAATTAGTATTTTATTTCCATACATATTATTTACTTCTTATTTTCGTCGTTTTTAAGCTGATACTTTGAGAAATTGACACACGACATTTGGGGAAAATGCTGTCAGAACCTGTAAGATGCTGACTACCTGTAAATGGTTCAAAATAAAATAAATTGTATTTATTAATTGTGTTGTATATTTATTGAAGTTATAATTTTATTCTGCTTGTATTATTTTGTTTAATTTCCCAGTAAAATAAGCCAGAAGTAAATTAAACATTTAAATGTAAAAGCGGGTCTAGAAATGTAGTTGGCTCCTTCTCTTGATTAGGCGGTGCACGCCTGTGAGTACAGCAAAACGTAGGAACTATATTACATAACTTGTGAATGAAAAAGAGATTTTCATGCAGGTTAAAGTTTTGCAAACGTTATTGCAAGCTTGATCTCCCATCTGTTAAAGAATGCTTTTTAATTTTTCTTTTCTTCCTTTTTGTGAATAGATACCTGAATAAAAGATTGTCAAGATCAATCTAACCATTAATGAAAGATAAATTGAAAATTGAAACACATTGAACTTTTTTATATAAGCTCTATTTTCCATTTCGTAATTCGCAATAACAGTCGAATGGACGCTAACTCATAAACTGGAGTAAAACGTAACTTTACAATGGCGCTGCAAGTTTACAAATGAGAAAAGAGAGGAAATGCTTTGTGTGGAATAATGCGACATTTTAATAGTGCAGGACGTCGTTGTTGCGTGAATCCGGAGGTGTCGGAAAACATCAGACAATCAGACATGCATGGCGAAGCGCATTTCAGTGCTAGTGCCAAAGGGCAAATGAAGCGGTAGTAGAATTTGAAGTATTTTCATTTACATTTTAAAACATTGAAAACTCAATTTGCACATTTTGTCATGAAGTTGAATATCATTAGTTATTATCGAAAACATTTTTGCTCTTGATATTGATTCTTCACACATCGATTCTCTTTATTTTTAGACAAAAAGGAGATATTATAAATTTATTTCAAATGTTTACAAATGAATTTTTGTTTTTTGACTGCAAAAATAAAGAAATTAAATGAGATTGATTAGTACGAGTTCTTGGAGCATATCCTTGAACCAAAGTGAAGGGTGCGTCGGAAAGCAAACCATTCATTGTAAAAGTTCTGAAATAAAATAAGTCATTCACAACTTTCTTTAAAAAAATTAAGAAACAGTCGGAAGAAATCCATAGCAAATTTCTCTTATCTTTTACAATAAACACTGATCTTGAAAATTCAATGAAAAATTATAAATTACTTTTTTTGTACACAAAGCACCAAAAAATACAAAGGGAACGAGTTACATCATTCTTATCGTTAAAGATGGTGTCCAACCCAAGTAAAATATAGAACGTAATATAATATATTATATCATTCTTGTAGAAAAACTAGGTCGTTCATTAAGAAATTAGTTTTTGATAACAATTGTTTATTTATTAGTAATTCATATTATATTACATTTATTGGATTAGTTACTCAAAATGTACATATGCTTAAGTAATTTAAAAGAAATGTACAATATATTTCTTTTATGTTTTGTCGAGGTAGTATATGGTTTCCAACTATTGAAACTGTTTTCGAGTCTTAGATGACTAACAAGGAATGAGAACTTCCCGAGAAAACTCCGACTCAAAAGTCACGTCTATAGTTTTGATTTTCTATAAATGGTTCTTTTAACATTGGGGGAAAAATCATTTTTACGACTGCATATTTATTAACATGTTTAAAGCGCTTATGCAAATAGTAATAAAATCCATCTGCGGAAAATACAAACGAATATGTTAATATTACTAAATTAAGCATGGAGGAATTATTTATCGGCACAATCTACATAACGCGACTTCATTTCCCCGGTTTCCCCGCTCGAACCAGAAGCCAGAAACGCAAGTGCACCCCTTTGCAAACCCGCGGCAGCAACAGTTGCACCCATTAACCCCGTCCCGGTTCCGCATGCACATGCCGCTGACGGTGCCGCGCGCTTCCGCGCAGGTCCTTTTCATCGCCGCTCCGCGTCCTTTGTGCTGTCGCTTTGTGCGCGTCAATCCAAAGCCTGCTGGCGGAGAACCGCTCTGTTTGAACAGGCGCGAGGGCCGTACGAGAGCAGCAGCGGCGGCAGCAGGTCGCTTGCCTCAGCGGACGAAGCCGGTTGGCGGAGGAAGAGAAGGCAGAGGCGGCGGCGGCGGCGGCGTGCGCCATCTGCCGTTCGCCGACCACCGCGGTGCCGCCGCCGCCGCCGCCGCCGCCCGCGGCCGCAGGGAGGCAGGAGGCAAGCGCCCGGCCGGCGCTGCCGGAGGTGACGCGTTCTGGCACGCAACCTGCGAGCCGTGCGCGGAGGGCGGTGGCGGAGGCGGTGCGGAGGTGCACACGCAGTTGCCCAACTCGCGATCCCGGAGGAAACAAACACCTCGGATCCACAGGTTGCTCCATTCGCTCTATACGAAATTTATATTGGTCTGAATTTCGCGATAGGAAACATAGTTCCGCTACGTGTCATTGGAAATGACGAGCGTGATGTAACGTAACTTACAATATAATATTGACTTACGAAAGAATGGGATGTCTCCGTTCTTCAAACTTGCAAGATGGTATAGCTTTGAACGGGTATGTGAATTGGATGGTGGCAGGCAGAAACAAACTTAGCGACGTATTTTTAAGGACTAACACGTGTATCCCATTATCCTGTGCGCAAGCATTGGCGTAGCAAAAATTCGATCCCCTTCTACAAACCTCCCTTTCTTAAAACGCCCTATTTGTTACGGGGTTTAGAGGCAGTCCCTAGAGATTTATCATTTGTTTTTACAAGGGCTGCTGATTTGCGTGTACTGCTCCATGTTACAATCACAACTTAGCAATTAGAGCTGCGTGGGCACGTAGTGGAGTTGCGTTCCGGGCCACTGCGTGGCCGGCGAGGACGCCGCCGCGGCCTTGGGTCACGCGCCGCGCAGGTGAGGAGGCGGGGGGAGGGGGAGGGCGAGGGGAAGGGGAGGGTCGGGGGAGGAGGGGACGCGGTGGAGCGTGCAACGGTCCCTCCGAGTGCTTGCCTGCCTGCCCCTCGGGCGAGCGAGCGAGGGGAGCCGGCCAACTCGAGGGGCAGCGGATGCGCCGCAGGCTCTCCCGCGACCGAGCTCCGCGCCACGCCGGAGTCTCCACGCGCCGCCGCCTGCCGCGCTGCCGTCGGCGCGACGGGCCCGCCGATTAATCATTGTTTTTTTAGAAGCTTCCGATGAGAAGGCAGGTATCTCGGAGGTGTGGTCGAACGGGATTGTTCGAAGTATCGGAGACTAACAATACTTTTTGACTGTGGTGCTTATTTTTAAACAGGATCGAGAGAAATAAATAAAAAGATGCAAAAATTGACAGACGTCTTCATTCTGCTCCTCGACTACTACACTACTATTTTATAGAAACCAAGTACATGAGCGCATATTTTTACAGACATTCCATTTAAGATTATTTTCCTAATGTTCTCCCTGCAACTGTCCATGTTTTATTTCAGACCAAGCATGCGCTATAATTTAATATTACAGAATTACAAATATACATAAAAAATACACGAAGTTGAAACTATTAATTTATGGAGATCCTGTTCGGGTGTAGTTGTTTCCATGTTGGGTCAATATAATATATTTGATGATTGCAATCTTCCATCGTTTTTATGGAATAATATTAATAATTCATATGGCTTTTATGTTGGAGTTCATATTTTGTTTGAGATTTGTTTAGGATTTTTAGGCAGCTGTAAGCTGGAGGCACTTCTACAATTAACAGCCTGATTTCAACAACATCTTTTAGCATGAGACAAAACCTGCGAAGAAACGTGGAAACAACAACCAACATTACAGACTAGACCTCAGAAAGAGATTTGACTGGAAGAATGGCTCAAATTAAAGACAGCAAAACTAGAAAGTAAAAATATAGGAACATGATAACATAACATAATACAGAACGAATCTGTCGACATCCAGGGAGTGAAACAAAGAGTGTAGTATACAATTATAGACAATTATTGTCTACACATTGGCTATTCCATTCATGAAATTAAAACCAATAGTGTTACCTATACATACAAAATCTACCAATCAGGGCGGCGTGACTAAAAATATATCGCTTTTTCTATCTGATATTTTTACCGCTCCTCCCTACTGTCCAATAATAAGCTGCGACTTATATATGTTAGGAGGCGGTATGTATCGATCGCTGTATTGACGTACAATAAACCGTGTACGTTATCCCGAGTTCGGGATTTCAACGGAAATCATACCTCTTTGATTTTAACATGCTTTCAGTTATTTTCAATATTAGGTGCATTTTCGAACTCTGTTGGACGTAATTTCATTCGAGGAATAGTCCTATTAAATACCACTCATGCTTTGGAAAATCTCAGATAAATCCAAAGCACTCGTGGTATTACCTACGACAAAATGATCGTCTTCGCCCTCTCTATATGCCTTGGAAGTTTGTAACATTTATTCTGAGTCACCTCTATCGCGTTCTGTGAATATTTAATTCAATAAGATTTTGAGGGTGGCATTAAGTGAATATTTTTGTTTGGCATTTTAGAGAGTTTAATATGATTCTACATTTTTGGGGGTTTAAATAATGTACTCGTTTAGAGTATTTTGAATATAATCCTCGACTACTTTATAAAAAATCGCCCTTTTCTGGCGCACGATTACATAACTTTCTCTTCTTACGAAGAACTTCCTTAGGCCAGAAAGGAAAAATCTATAGTCAATTTAAAAATATACTTGAAACCTATACATATATTCCCGGAAAATAAAATTCTCCAGAATAGAATAAGTTTTTGTTCCAATTTTCTGAAATTCAAGACCAGCTAAAACTGTAATTTCGTAATTAACAAATCGTAATTTTAATCATATTTCAATCATATCCTTTTAAAAGATGCAGTACGTCCTTAATAAAATAATCATATTTGTATAGCGCTGAAGTAATTTCTACTATTTTGAGCAAAGGCGTGATCATGTTGAAGTGATCTGTGATCATGTTGAAGTGATCTGTGATCATTTTGAAGCGAGAAAAAGTGTATGGGAGACGCACATAAAAACATTCACGAAAGACTCATAATTTGGTCATTTTTAAGGCAACACCCTTGACGCACGTGTGTAGCAAATTGCTGCCGCCAGGCGTCAATTTGCTTTGCATTTTTTCGAGCTAGCTAGTTAGTTGTCAACGAGGCGACGTATACGCAACTTGGAATCTTAGCGCTATTTGAATCGATATTTTATCAATATGAAAATCTCGATGCGTCGATTCTATTGAACTTCTATTGAACTTTAATTGTCTATTCTCTCAGAATAGGAATACTGATTGTTCTGTATTGATGTAGGAATACTGATTGATCTGTTCTTCCGATTGCTCTTAAATTTTGTTCGAACACTATTTAGAAGCTGAAAATAAGATAAGTGTTCGAAACTTCATAATGTAAACCCACATAATGTTAACCTCTCCGTCGAATAAAATCCCATCATTATAAATATTTGCTTCATTCTCTACATTTTTTCCTGAACTTCAAAAACAAAACGATTTTTTTAGATACAGTATCAATAGTTTCACAATGTTTATGTAATAGAGATCTTCCGGATACTTACCTGGACTCACCGCGAATTTTTTGTTTATTGTGATATATTGTATATATATTTTTGTACCAACATTCTTGAATTATGTAATAATTTACGAATGCGCTATTTATTTAATGTATACTTGTATTTATGTTTAAGGGTTTGTCCATAAATTGCGTAACGCTCAAGAGGGAGGGGGGGTTGAGGCAGCGTTAGGCTGCGTTACATAGGGGTAAGGGATATTAGTGTTATGTTCCGTTATATTGATAATTTTTTTTTACATTTTTTAACATTTGCTGAATTAATTCCTTCAAGATTTGCTGAATATAGTAAAAATTGTTTTTATTTTCTCGTATACATACGTATATACGGAGTACGTAGTATAGAATATACGTAGTATAGAGAAAGTTATGTAATGCTGCGAAAAATCAAGTTCGGCATTTCAACGGAAATAAGCGTTTTGGGGTCTCCTGATACCGAAAAAAGTGTTTTTTCCAAAACGTCCGTTCATCTGTCTGTCTGTCCGTCTGTCCGTCTATCTGTCTGTCCGTCTGTGAACACCAACTAGCACCTCAACCATCCGTACGAT
This sequence comes from Teleogryllus occipitalis, assembly GCA_011170035.1. Classification (NCBI taxonomy): domain Eukaryota; kingdom Metazoa; phylum Arthropoda; class Insecta; order Orthoptera; family Gryllidae; genus Teleogryllus; species Teleogryllus occipitalis. The sequence continues at coordinate 4,801 of BLKR01001184.1, read as the reverse complement.
CTTTTCCAAATTGAAGAATCCCTTGTCGATTTGGCCCTAGTTGAAGCTTTGAAATTTCGAAAAACATTCTTTAAAATTTGAGGGTACTTTAGAGAGCTCCCGAACATTTTCAAAATTTTCTCAAAAACGGCTCTAAATTTTTTGTTTAAATTTATTTTCAGGATGTAAAATACACTTATAAAGGTGGCATGGATTTTTGCGGTTAATTGTGAATTTTCGAAAATTGCAAAAGTTTGAATTTTTTCGCCGTCTTCCTACAACTATAAAATTGAATATAGAGATTTTTCCTTTGTATGAAATTTGTTGTCCATAAATCGTTATTTCATTAAGATCATTTAGATATTTTTGAAAATTTTAGTTGTTTTTGTGCAATAACGCGTTCAATATTTGCAATTAAAAAATAAGAAAAACAAGATTTTCTAAAAAACCGCTCCAAATTTTTCTTTACATTGTTTGTATGGTTAGTGCCAAACAAACCCTATACGATGATATAAACGCCATATTGCTCTATACTTTAGTTTTTTTTTCAATTACAAAAATTTAATTTTTTGACTTGTCTCCCACGTCGGTAATATTTACATTAGAGGCAATTTCATTACATTATTATATTTATGAGTACATGTACTTTAAATAATGTCATTTAAAGTTTCTCGAAAACTTAACAGTTTTGTAACACAAATGTATTTTTTAAAATATGTCTCACGACGTTAATACGCACGTTTCCATCGATTTGTATGCATTATTACATTTGTGAGTGGAAGTGCTTCAAATGACTTCCAAAATTCCTAGAGTACAACGGAAATGAGACCTGCATCATTTTTAAGCAACCCTTGCTCTATCAAGAAAAAAATGGACCCAATTTTGAGACTTTTGTACATGTCTAAGCTGTCAAATATATAAAAACAGTATGGTCGTCGCTTATAATACCGTGCGACAATGAAATTTTCCACTGAACAAAAATATGTGATTGTTATGTAGTTTAGTGCTCTGATGACAATGGTGACAACCATTGGCCGCTATAACCTAACCTTTCTTCGGGAAGTGCATTTTTATCTGCGCTCGGTGGCCTTATTTATCTTGTGGTGGCGCTTATCACATTTTGGTATTTTAGGTATGTTATTGCCTAGTACTGCGAGTAGAGAGAGGAGGGGGTGATAACCACTTGGGGTAGGTAGAGGGAAGTTGTAGTTCATCAGTCAATCGATAGTGAGATCACACAGTAGGAGGGATATGAAAAAAGTATCCTAAATTATCCCCGAGAAAATACTCCTAAAAAGTTTTATCGAAATCGTTTTAGCCGTTACCAAGATTAGGTCTGGAAGCCCTGTCAGAGAGATGGAGAGAAATATTAATACAATTATGTTATTTAAATATTGTAATTAAACATAAGTTTTTAAACTTTTCATCTCGAAGTAATTATAGATAGGCAATTCAATTTTATTGATGTGGATACATAATACGAATGTTTAACGTATTAAATTAAAGCTTCTGAATTCCATCTAGGTTACTTACTTTTCAGAAAACTTAAATTATTGACCCTTCCTGAATTCAGCTACTAACAATATACTTCTTATAGCATGCAGCACCTTTCACTCTCACATTTATGGCTTCATTTCTGCCGAGGAGCAGCTTCGAAGCCAGCTCGTCCGAGGCCATTGGGTTAGCAATAAAAGACCATTGAGTTTAGGACTGTAGCTCCAATCTCTCTTTAGATTGGACTGGTCAAGTCTGTTCTGCAAATCTGAGTGTTGACTAATTGAAATAATCTCGAAAACCTCGAAATCGTGATTATATTAACCAGATAATATGCATTACTGTAATTTATATGCATGAATTGGAGCGGAAGAAGTTGTGCGTAATAAAAAAACGAAATATTTGTAGTAACTTCTACATATTACAATATCAATTTAAAATACAGCAGAATAATTCGAAAATGAGAGCATAATAATAAACGGACTAGTAGACAACTTTTTCAAATAGTTCATTACTGGCACTTGTTTTCTGTAAATTGTCTTTCGGTATTCGTAAAAGGTTACAAATTCTAACTTTAGAAGAATTCGTTTGTGATCATCTTTCTTTTCACGTCACGTTTTGTGCTCATCTAAACATCTTAGTTTAAAACGATTCAATAGATCACAGGGCTCTTGTGTTTCATTAGAACATCCACTATAACACGCATTTTACTTTCAGAGTTAGTCTATTTAAATTTATCGGCTCGCCACTTCTTATTGTGTTGTTTTGGTTGGTATCGTTAACCCCACGCCAACCACGTGCATACATCGTAATAAAGAATGAGTTGATAGGTGCAAAAGAGGAAGTGTGTGGCAACGGTGAGGCTGCAGTTGTCTGAGCCAAACGAGTTTCCGCATAGCGAACGGAGGAGGGGGGAGGGGGGACAAAAAATGTGGACGTGACGCGCGGCGCCGCGTGGAACTGGTTCCCTCGCTCCAATTGGCCGTCGCGAACCGGCGCTCGCCGACGCGACGTGCGCTGAACGCGCAATGACACATCATTGGCTCCATCGAAAGGAAACTGCCGTGTCTCCCGCTCGCAACGAGCGTATACTTGGGGTTTTCTAACGAGGCATCTGAGGGTATTATCCGCGCACGTTTTCTTGAGCCCTCGCTTCGCTCGTTGCGCGAGGAGTGGGAAGTTTGATTATTTTGACAAGGAATTTTATATAAAATTTGTAGTTCGTTTCTCGGTGCAAAATAGTTTCTGTTACACGGGAGCGAACATTTCTGGTTATCATATTTTGTCTACAATGCTCGTTGCTATCATTTATCCTTAATTCAACTAAAATCAGTAAAAGGAGTGGGGATAGGTATTCCGGGGCTCAAGAAAACGTGCGCGTATATTAGAATCTCCAAGGTTGGAATATGTCTTTTCGGTCGTGCCACTAGAGTGGCTTGATCTACAGCACTGCTTGATATCGGGGCGACCATGCAATATCTTGCGGCAGGACCGAGAAAGACGCAAAAAGTCGAGCCAGATTCCATATTGGAGATATTACCCTCATAAGCCACATTAGAAAACCCCAAGTATAGCAAGCGCCCGCAAGGAACGTAAGTGAAGTCGGCGCTGTGGCGAACATAGTGCAGTGTGCAGTGTAAATAGTGTAGTGTTGTGTTGTATGACTGTGTGAATGAATGGGTTTCTAAATATAGATTAAAATAAATGAGAGTGTGAATGATAAAATTAAAACAAGAAAAAAGAACATTCTAGGGAACTTAAGCAAAACAACCGTAATAACTTATTCATTTATTTTATTTTATTTTACGTCATAAACAGTTAAAAGCTGTGTGTGACATGCTATGGGGAGAAATAAATTCAGTGCACGTTTTCAAAATTCTGTGATCCCTACTCTAAGCCATATACTACTTGAATTTTGAATACAGAAAGAAAAAGAGCGTTTTTTGCAAGGATTGTTAACAAAACTACTCGCTTCAATGTAATAAAATCTATTTTCAAGGGTAAATCAGCAATTAATTTGGGCTCTTATCTATCCTTCTCTATCATCATGTCCTTCGTCAAGGAATAATACTTTCTGCAACGACATCATGGAGAACGATAATTTGAATAACTATATTCCCCACTGAATTCTAGAAGTGCACAGATAATGAAATTACATTTATGTCCAGAAGCAAAACAAGGGGCCATCTCAGCATTTACTCAAAGGATCAGGGAAACAGGACGAAAAACCTGGTCGAGATGGGGGTCATTGACCCGGAAGTTGCAGTACAATACTTGTTACAGGTTATTTAGAATTATACAGTCCAAATGGCAAATAATAATTAAATATCACTGTTAAAATTAATGACCTTTTGATGCTCAGTATAATTGTATAGAAACAGTTATGCAGCGGAAACGTCTGCGAAATCGTTTAATGACATCTGGCAAAGTGTTGTACATGTACATGTATTGTATGTGAATTTTTTGTAATAAGTTGTAGTAATGAGCTTATTATATTTAAAACAAACAACGCCAATAGCAATTGTACTTAGTTTTAAGTTCGTTTTTAGTTGGTATGTTTAAGATAGGCCCTATAACTCGCTGCATAACCCTAATCGGCTGCAGCCTACTATGTACTCCGAATAATGAATAAATTCCAGCCTATCCAGAGCCACTGGAGGGAGGAAAAGGAGAAAAAACCAGTAACGTAACAAACCTCGCAAGGGATGCTCCACTTTTCACTTTCTCGCCCTTACGAAGGAACGTCTTAAGAAGAAAAAGTTATGTAAACGTGCGCCGGAAAACGGAGAATTTTTGGCAGAAAAACTCTTATTGTTGGGTAATGAAAAACATGGATAAATCCTGTAGCTAAATATAGAAAAAAATCCTCTAGTACGTGGTATAGCCAAAATCCATGTTTTGTGCATCCTTGATACCGAACAATCGAATAACGGAAAAACGTCTCTGTCCGTCCGTCCATCTGTGGTTAACGCTATCGCGTAAACCGTTCAGTCGATTTTCTTCAAAATTGATATTCCCCGATTGAAATGAATGAAATCGAGGCTTTGGGAGTTTCAAATGAATATTTTCATTTTCGAGGGTTGTCTACATCAAGAATCAAAAACATTTTCAAAATTTTCTCAAAATGATTTATAAGGTGGCGTTGATCACATGTGAATCGACGCGCGGAAGATTTTATTTAGTTTCCATCCTTATTAGGTATTTTTTAAATAAATTTGCCAAAACCTACGAACTGTATAGTCTCGGAACTTATAAAACTTTAAGAACTTTAAGTAAATACGGAGGACATCATACTGTGAGTAATGATACAGAAGTACAAATGCGTTCT
>BLKR01001183.1:122875-327009 GCA_011170035.1 Teleogryllus occipitalis | reverse complement strand
TAGATAGATAGATTTATTAAAGTTCGCTTTGAGCTAATGCTCGGTGGCAAACATTATTACAACTAGATTACATATTACAACTAGATTACATTATTACTAGATTACAACATTATTACAACTAGATACGACAATTACAAAACTATTATGAATATTTACAAATATAATTACAATTAGAATTAGAGATTAATATCCTAGTTATAATTAATTTTGAGTTATCTATATGTTGACTTATAGCTTTTCTAACACTTCACTTCACTCCACTTCACTTCATTTCACTGCGCTGCACTACACTACACTCCCCCCCCCTTCCATGCCCCCACCACACTTCACTTCACTTCACTTCACTGTATAAGAGACATGACCATATTATTAATAATACTAACGATTATAATAATGAAACTAATAATAATAATAATAATAATAATAATAATAATGATAAAAGTCCCAGTATTATTAATGATGACCTACATAGAATTAAGTATATTTTTAAATTTCACTACATTAGAAGGAAGAATCTCTAGTGCTTTTGCAGGTAGTTTGTTCCAATCTACTATAGTACGATTCACAAAGGAGAACTTGCCTACATCAGTTCTTTGCTTTCTACATCGTATTTTCCAGGGATGGTCTCCTCTACTTTTATAATCAGGTTTCTGTAATCTTTTACTGAGGTCTGCCCATGCTGAGTCCCCTTTGTATATCTTGTACATTACGCATAAACGCGCCCGTTCCCGTCTCTTAGATAAGGGTTCCCATTCATCTCGTCCATCAACGCGTCCGTGATTTACAAACTTTCCGGCCCGTTTTTGAATTTTATCTAACGCCTCGATTTGCCCTTTTCTGTACGGGTCCCAGCAGGCCGCTCCGTACTCTAAAATAGGACGAACAAGTGAAGTATATGCCAAGGATCGGGCATTCAAACTACTGTTTTTTAGAATACGCATTACAAAGTGCAGCGCCCTCCATGATTTCTTGACCGTATTGTTAATATGATCCGACCAGCCCAAGTCGCTACGCAGGACCAAACCCAAGTACTTACAGTTTTTTACACGCGGTATATCGTTAGTTCCTAACTTGTAATTCGAGTGTACATTCGAACGAGATTTGGTAAAACAAATGAATTTACTCTTTTCCGGATTTAATTCCATCTTATTTCTGCACGCCCAGTTCCATAAACAGTTAAGATCGTTCTGTAAAACATTTTCATCCGAAGACGCGCCAATACTCCTATATATTATGCAATCATCGGCGAAAAGTCTAACTTTCGATTTTATTCCTGTTGCAATATCATTAATAAACGCTAAGAATAGCAATGGCCCTAACACACTCCCCTGGGGGACCCCAGAGGTTACATCGGCTTTCGATGAGTGTTTGTCACCTATTCTGACTGCTTGAGTTCGGCCCGTAAGAAATTCTTTTATCCACAAGATTATTCGATGATCTAATCCAGTTTTTGACAGTTTTTCAATTAAAAGGCCATGTGGAACCAGATCAAATGCTTTAGAAAAGTCTAATATTACTGCATCGACCCTACTCCCTTCGTCTAATGAATCTGCTATGTCCTGACATAAAGAAATAGTCTGGCTGTCGCACGAATAGCTAGGACGAAAACCGTGTTGATTTTGAAAAAGCCAGTCAGTTTTATTCCAGACTCGTCTAATATATTCCGCAATCATGTGTTCCATCTGCTTGCATACAACTGATGTCAAACTTATAGGCCTGTAATTATTAACAATCCTTTTGTCTCCTCCCTTGTGAATCGGCACTACAATTGCCTCTTTCCAATTTTGAGGAATCGTATTATTATTTACAGTGACGTCCATTAACCGAGCAAGGTAAGGAATCATGGCTTCCCCTCCCAATTTCAATATTTCTCCTGGTATTCCGTCAGGACCTACAGATTTATTTCTCCTAATTTTTGCAATCCTTTTTCTAATAATTCCTGCATCGACTCTAAAGGTTTCTATAACGGGTGTTGATTTATTTACTGAAATCTGATCCTTCGGCTTGAAAACCGACGCGTAATGCCTATTTAAACAAGCCGCCTTTTCACTGTCATTTGTAATTAACGAACCGTCAGCTCCGCAGATCGCTTGAATATTTTCTTTGTTCCCTTTCTTATGTCTCACATACTTGAAGAAATTTTGCCAACAGTTCAATCGATCGTTTAGAATTGATTTTAGGTAATTTTCTTGGGTATGTAACTTTAATTCTAGTAAGTCTTTAGATAATTGTAGAAAATTATTTTTCTGTTCCTTGTTTACATTACGTTTACTATACGCTTTCCTAACCTTCCTTTTCAGTCGCCTCACTTCTTTGTTGAAATAGACCGGATCCGAATTGCACCGTAGTTTCTTGGTAGGCACGAATTTTTCTAAGCATTCTAAAATTATGTTCCTAAAGTTTGTCCATATCTGTTCTACTGTACATCCGCTAGAAGCCCAAGTTGAAAATTTGCTTTTCAAATATAATTGCATGTTTGTAACATCTGTTCTATAAAACTGAAACATTTTTCTTTCTTTAACGGGATCGTTTCGCTTACCCTCTCTGCACATTTTTAGAAGAACTCCTTTGTGGTCGCTAATTCCAGGAATTATTTCGCAGGAAAGAAGTTTGTCCACCGGTCGAATAAGGAAAACGTCCAGTAAAGCATTATCGCGTGTCGGTTTAGTCACTACCTGCGTTAAGCCGTTGTCCCAAACCACCTCGTTAACGAGGCGTTGGGCGGCGCCTTCAGCCCCCACATCCCCCTCCCAGGTAGCGTGCGGTAAATTTAAGTCTCCTCCGATAATGACGTTTTTCCCACTTTTCCTGATTGCGCGGGTTCGCTCTACAAGTCTTTGCAACGGTTCGTGCCCATCTTTCTGTGCCCTATACGCACCTATAATTTCCCATTTTTTCAATTTTTATTCATTTCGTTAATATTTATATTACGGGCATTTTTAACATAGTTATTGATTGATTCAAATGAGTTATGTAGTTTCTCGCAATTTAAAAGTTTTTTGTGAAAATTAACTTACAATTGCACATTTTCAGAAATGCTCAAGGTAATTTTCTCAACAAGTGGGTCCAAATATTTTATTTTAACTTTATGTACGGATATTGCTGAATTACATGACATATACCTCAGTTTGATGTATTCTAAAAACTATACAAATTATTTTAAAAATATCTCTCGTATTGTCAATATTTACATTAAGGGACTTTTCCTTACATTATAGCAATTGTTGACACATGTACCTCAAATAATCTTTACACATAAAAATAGATGTTGGTATGTTCCAGAGATCCAGAACACCGTTAGACCAATCTTCATGAAAGTTGGCACATCTTACGTTTGTTTGTTTGTATTCCACGGAGAAGGTTTTCGTGCGGTTCATTTTATTGTGACTTCACTAGATGGCTACAACTCAATGTGGCGCATCAGTTAAATGCAATTCCCAATCTACCTGGCCTTCATTGTTGCCGGGCGTTGCCGTGTGACGTGGGGCGACGCTGAGAACAGGAGGAGCGGGAGGCGCGGGATGGAGAGAGGACAGAGAGGGAACAAGAGAGCGAGAGACAACAAGAGTGTGAGAGAGAACAAAAGAGGGAAACAGGGATAAAAGAGAAGGAAAAGAAGAGAAAAGAGACGGAAGGAAAAGTGAGAGGGAAGAGAGAGGGAGGGGAAAGTGAGACACAAAGAGAGGGGAAAGAGAGCAGAGTCTGTCGGGGTCTGCTACAGAAGAGAGGGAAAAAGAGTGAGAGCTAAATAACAGTGAGGTGCAGTAAATAAGAGAGGTACAGTGCTAAATAACCCGGAAATATAAGCCTAAGCAATGGAAAGAAACTAGCTAGGTAGGTGAACTGTTTTCTTCTAAACAATAGGAAAAGAAAGCTCTCGGATTATTTAATAACATTACACAATATGTTTTACGGACTTAGGGCCGAATTCATAGTCGACACTTAAGGAATAAGAGAATCCTTAAGTAATAAGTGCGTTCTCAAAATAAGTGTTCACTTATAGGCGCTTGTATTTCGTTCCTTACGACCGCGGAATGAGTGTTCCCTTAAGCGAAAGGGAAATGTGGCAACATGGCATTGGCGGCAGCTGATTCGAAGTTCTTGGCAACCGAGTTTACACACACACACTCCTTTTTGTACAAAGAGCGTCCAATTTGACAGGAGAGTGGACACTCCAACGTTGAGTTGACGCGCGCAGCAAAATTCAAAATTTTGGAAACATAGCTGAAAGGATGAAGTTGCATACAATCTTAGTGCAACGAGAACTTTTAATAAAGGTGAAATCGGCAGTCCTCTTTACGTCATTGGGACTTTCTCGATCATTGGCACAAGTAAATCTACTACTGTGGTTTTATTAAAACGAAACCGCTTTCGGAACTGTTCATCATTATACATTTCCAATGGATTGCTCCAATCTCCAATATATCTATTTGTATTTCGCAGGATGTGTTGAGTATAAAACTCAAAATATTCGGCGAAGTCGTTATCCATAACACGCTTTACAAATTAATCGTTTTAATTGACTACTAATAACAATTTTTTACTGTAAAACCAACAAAACGAATTCAACAATAGGTGAACGCTACGTAAAAATATAACCTAAACTGGTAACCACTGACGAGACGAGACAACCATAAGGGCCACTTAAGGGAGCAAGCTGCTTCGCTTATACGAATGAGTGCGCACTTAAGACTTCACTCAAGGGCGGTTTATGAATATGATTCGTACACTTAAGGGAACACTCAGTTTCAGTGTCGACTATGAATTCGGCCCTTAGTCGTAAACAGTTCCTTTCTACATCGTATGATTGCGCGGTAAAGCTCGACTTAAAACTACTTTGATCAAGATCCCAATCGCGCTCTATTAGATTGGCTCAGAGAATAAAAGAATCCTCATCATGTCTGTCCGAAGACCGGAAGTAATGCAGTTTTTAACGAGGAAGAAGTCAATCGATTCTTTGTCAATCTAAAAGACTTCATTAACAAATATCAGTTTCTGGCAAACCAGAGTTTTAATAGCCCATAAAAGCAATGTGACCACCGTACACAAACCAATAAAACTTATTGCCAGTAAAGGGCAAAAACGAATTGGGTATCTTACAGGGAAAAGATGTCAAACTACAGTATTTGTACCTATACTTGGGTTTTTCTAACGTGGCGGCTGAGGGTAGTATCTCCAAGATGGAATTCAGCACGGCTTTTTGCGTCTTTCTTGGTCCCGCCGCAAGATGTCGCATGATCGTGACCGCATCAAGCAGTGCTGCAGATCAAGCGACTCTAGCGGCAGGACTGAGAATGACTCAAAAAAGTCGTGCCGAATTCCATCTTGGAGATACTACCCTCAGCAGCCGCGTTACAAAAATCCAAGTATACAGTAGCACAGCTCAGCCCGGTTTTGGCTAATTTGGGATGTGCGCGTATACACTTGGTGTCTCTGATGGAGACACAGTAACACTGTGGATAGCTGCTACTGAAATACACGGATTTGTTTGTAAAGTTGCTTTTACTATGAGTTGGTTAAAAACTTACAAAAGAGTGTGTTTTTTTCTTGATCTCGATTCCTAGACTTTCAATGGCAAGTTGTTAAATAACGTTTCAGCCATTTATTTGACATGTACCAGGAGACATTTGATATGCATCAATTGAATTCTTATACTTTTCCGGCTTACACATAAAAAACAATATGTGTGTCGAAAAGGGCGCACTGTTCTGCAATTAAATGTAGCAATAATAAAGGAAAGAATCCTGGGTTATGTCCCCCCCTATTTCTTTTCCAAAAGACCTAGAAAGGAAAGACCGAAAGTTGCTAGAGTACTTCAAAATGATTATCTAGCGAAACAAATTATTCAGTTTCCAGAAATGTTGTATATTTGCAAATGTAGGAATGAGTAATCAACAACAGAACAGATTTCCTATGGACAGCAAGTGACTATTTACATAAAAATTGTAGATTATGTACTAAATACTTTCAAGACTATCAATTCATGTACTCAGTTAAGAATACTCTAATTAAAACTGCAGTCCCAAACTTTTTTTGTTTTCTATCTAACTACTCAAAACAGATTTTTCTGAAAAGAAAACCACCAGCACCAAGGGATAGATTTTTCTTACATAAACTAACAATGCTAAAGAATGGCTCAGACTTTCTCGCGTTAGTTTTCTAATCTCTAGGCGCTTCTTGAATTTCCACCGACCTTTAACTGCTGAAGAATATGTTTTTATCTGAAAGTCCGAGATCTAGGTTTGATTGATTGATTTTTTCGTGTTTCCGGGCGCGTCAACTGTTTTGGTCATTAGTCCCGTTAGTGTAGAGCATGTTTTTTTCTAGGGAGAGGTCGGTGATCTTCCCCCGCTGGATGGCGAGATACGGCGCCGACCTACCGTCGGCTAGTGGGGTTTTCCCCTAACCAGGACTCTCGCCCCAGCGGGGCACCGCCCCAGCCGGGACAAGCTCTAAGCTCCCAACCGGTCTCCCGGAATATGGTAGTGTAGTGCATGTTAGTGTAAGTGTGTGTGTAAGGGGAGAGGATAGGACAAGGAAGAAGAAAGGCATCGCGCGCGGTCCGTGGCCCGTTTGTTAGGGTAGTGCTCCGGCATTCGCCTGGTGTTGATCAGAGAAACCACGGAAAACTACCGATTAGATCAGCCGGCCGCAAGAATTCTCCTGAATTCGGCCTAGCTGAAAAGTTAGTGTCGAAAATCCTGCCGCCGTGGGGAGTGGGAACCTAGGACCTCCCGGTCAGAGGCGCTGCAGAGACATCAGTTGATGCACTGAGCTACCGCTCCCGGTCCCGAGCTCTAGGAATGACGTATGTTCGCAACAACCTGCTTCGTGCGGCACCAGCCTCCACAGGTTCGTAGTCTTCCATCCATTCTCTCACACATCTCACGTCACTTGGATGAGTTTCCACTGGAGCTCTATCGCAGTGCGTGCTTGCATGATCGCTGCCATCTCTTCGGCGTACCATATAAAGTCTGCGTCATCTGGCATTTCGTAACTGGAGAATGTTATGTACGACACTTCTTAGGTCTTGCCACAGGATTGGTCCTTGCGCTATTCCTGCCGTAACAACTCAGTTACGAGGGCCGTCTGCGGTATCATAGACGAGTTTCCTCTCCCTCAAGTAACACAGGCCTGCGAAGATTTTGCCGTACAAAACTTCTATTTGTATTATATCAAATGTTCTATTGTATAAAATGATACTTATTCTGTATCGCAAACAAATTTTCAATAAAATACATTTAGTACAAACCATGTAGCTAACTTGGGTTGAAATCGGTTTAATGGAGGCCTTTGAACTGTGTCTGGCTGTACTTCAATACTACTACGTAGCATGGTATTAATAACCACGGCTACATCCAACAAAACTGGACTGTCCTTCGCTGGATAACGAACAATCCTACGCTGCAGCTCTGCGCTAGCCGTTCCATTGACTCAGTATGTGGCAGGAGGTCGATTGAGGGCCGTCTCTGTTTCAGTGGTCCCGTTTTAAACATGTATCGAGAAAGTGCACTTTTTGTGAAAAAAAAGTTCAAAGTGTTAGTAGTATTTCAAAAAGAGGTTGTGATTGTGTGATAAAGAAGCAGAAACATTACTTCAAAAGTTTGTATCTACACCATTTTAATATCAAATATAGGAGTCAAGACTAAACATTCGCTCTACAAATGGTCTGTAAAACTTGTGTGAAACATTTAAGATATTGGTTCAGCAAAGATCGTTCATGTATGCGCTTTGGAATATCTATGATTGGTTTAAACAACGGGATTATCATGACTCGTGTTTTTATCCGAATAAAATATCTAGATTTAATAATAAACGCAAGACAGCTATCGTATATCCAAATCTGACATTGGCAATTAGACACATGGACCAATGGTTCCGATTTCAGTAACACCAACAGTATTACAAGAGAAAACTTCTAGTTCTTCCTCTGCTTTAAGGGCAAAAACTTATCTAAATATCATGGGACAACAGGGAGGATTCACTTTATTACGTTTCTTATATGAATGTGTCAGCGGCGCAAGAGAAAGTAATAGGAAGTTGCTACTTGGCTGAAAAGAATGCACAGAACCTTCAGAAAAAAATGTAATAAATTGCCCACTAATTGACTCGCAAAAAAATTGTTAACTCATGTGGATATCAAACTGGAAATAATGTAGCAGATTGTTAAAACCTTGCCAAAACTTGCCCTCCTTTTCAATACCTAGCTCAAAAATGTTCATTGCTATCAGTAAAGAAAAGTAACAGAAAGCAATTTTAAAAGGTTCTCATAGTCGCCAACAATTGAAATGTGTCTGGCGCAGAAATTTAATCCTGTAACTCATTCAAGTATTTTATCAACAATTATCTGATGAACGTTTAAGATACTCGATCCGAACAGATCATTTAAGAAAGAAATTAGGTACATGATGGCTGACAACAGTTCTTGTTTAAAGAGGCAACACTCGCCTGGACAGTAAACTAGACACAGCCTTCCCATTTAACAAAACAAAGAAAATAGATTTCCTGCGTTAAGTTTGGCATTTCTCTATTAATTTTAAACTGCAGGACTACTAGTTATATTTTGTCATGTTTTAGTGTTTTTCGCGTGGCGAATGCTCACAAGAAATATCTAAAACACCGATTTTTTTTCTTTTCTGCATATCAACTTGTGTGTTCCCTTTCCATCAGTAGGGCTGCGCCCGTCTGATATGGCACAAAAACCATACGCGACACCCCCAGTTGCTAAGCAGAGTTCACGAAAATTAGGTTTACATCCTGCACCGGAAAAAATTGTTTCAACCCCGTGTAATCATTGTGGATTCGTAGGATGTAATGTGGTATCTTAAAGAGGTTTTTTCTAAGGCCAGCAGTTTGTCCGTCTACAAGGGGGATTCAAAAGTTTTGCAAGTGACCTGCTAAAATACACGTCATAACATGTATTGGAGTTCTCACCTTCATAATTCTTCAAAGTACTCCCCATTGTACTCCACACATGCTCCGACTAACGTATCGTCGGTAGAGCTGACTTTATGGCTTGAGAAAGGTTCTCCACTCATTTAAAGGGGTTTCAGCGATGACGGACTTCACCCGAGGAAACAACTAGAAATGTTAATGTTCGAGAACGTGGACTTCCTTTAGTTTCTGCACAATTGCACATGTTCTGTGAGCAGATGCATTGTCATGCAAAAGCAGGACTTTGGAAGTTCCGTCTTCGGACGCCTTTTTTTCAATTCTTTGAATAGAGCGCCCAAAATAACAATGTTCCATTCATGGTCCGACCTTCTGGCATACAATCAACTACCAACGACCCTTCATAGCTGAAGAAAATTGTGAAAAGTCGCTTCCGTGAACTCAAAACTTATCGAAGAACGACTGGCCTTCGTCCATTTTCAGACACACACACATAGTTTTTGTTTTTGTTTGGGATGGTATAGTAGTAAAACCAACTTTCATCCCCTGTACATGTGTCTTGTCAGTCATTTTGGCCCATTTAGTGGAAACATAGCGAGCAATCTCGCCTCACAATTTTTCCTTATCTTCCGATCCTCGGTGAGAATGAGGAACCTATTTTGCACAAATTTTCCTCAGTTGTAAATGTTTGTGGAGTATTGTTTCCATGCTACCAACACTAAAACGAACATATGTACTTAACATTTCCACAATGGTATTACTATTTTTTCCCACTAACTGCCTCACACGTTGAATTGTTCTCTCGTTCATAGCTTCCTGAGGTCGTTCAGAACGAGGGTCATCTTTCAACCCCTCCCTTGCAAGCTGAAACGAACGAATCCATCTGGCAATGGTGTCAAATGAACACACTTGGTCCCCATGAACTGATTTCAAGTCATAGCCTTTTCACCTAGATTGTAGCGCAAGAATAAGTAAAATCGAACGTTGTTCTCAGAGTACCTCGTGGAGTCGAAAGTGTTCCACACGTCTAGTGTGGCTAACAACACTACTTTGCGAGAGAAGTTTCTCCTGCTGCGCATCTTTAACGGTTTTCACTACAATCTGCATTGTCAATCGGCTGGCCCTGAAACCGTATTGTCTGTCAGAGATGTCCACCAGAGCGAAATGCCATCCGCAGACATGGTAGAGACCTATAGAACGGCGGTAGATGTGGTCTACCCTTACCCACGTCCATAACAACCAATCGCTGCTTCTCCCATCGCTTGGGGAAGATTCCCTCTTTTAGACACGTTTTGTGCAAGCCCCGGAAGTCGACAATTTCTTCGGCTTGCTCGCCCGATGGTCTTATCGGGTGTCTAATACAATAATAATACGTAAGAATGATGTCCTTACGACAATAAACTCCTGCTTCATTAAATGGAGTGCGAAAACGTAAACTCCAAATAAGGTAGCTTGTCAGTTAGTTCAGAAGACAGTATTCCCGAGGCAACGAAAGGAAGGTGGACAGTATTATAACTCACTCACTCGGGTCTTTTTGCGGATTGGCCCTCTTAATAAATAGATCCGGGCCTAGGAGCCCAAGAACAGGCTCTAATAACGAAAGTCACACAAACCAAAGTGGATAAGTCTATTGAGGACAAAAAGGCAGTCTGTGCAAACCAGACAAAACAATCACTCAATCAGTGTCTGCAGCAATATCAAACATCGATTTAAACAATAGAATAACACTGCATTGGAATTTCTGCGGAATGTAAGGTTTGTAGACAACTGATCAATGGTGGAAACACAAGTCTAACAAAGCGGTCGAAAGGATCAATAAGAAAATACTTCGGGATTCAAAGCTCCAGACAGACTATCGGATGGATCATAACACGCCAGATTTCACAGTCGGTGAAGAAGGTAACGATAGCGAACGTGGTTATCCTATCAAAT
This sequence comes from Teleogryllus occipitalis, assembly GCA_011170035.1. NCBI lineage: Eukaryota > Metazoa > Arthropoda > Insecta > Orthoptera > Gryllidae > Teleogryllus > Teleogryllus occipitalis. Next base: position 316,185 of record BLKR01001183.1, on the reverse strand, counting down.
TCCAAAATGAACCAAGAGGAAAAAATACTGGAATATAATTATCACCCGATAGAGCTGTTTAAATTCTCGAAATGGAATGTCACACTCATCGCAAAAGTAGGGTATACATCCAGAAACCTAACTTAACACCTGAGCATCCTAAACATTAACACTACACTCTCGTCTTTGTATTTGGGAATGTGTCATTGGCTCGAAGGGGAGGGGGCAGGGGGAGGGGTGCTTGAGGCTCCTTTAGGCCCCTCCTTGGGTAGGCCACTAATCATTCTTTGTTATTTTTAACAAAAATGTTTAGTAAGAAACATAAGAATGGATATCAAAGGTATACAAGAGGAAATGGGTTTAGAAAAATGACACTGTTTACACATTAAGGTGTTTTTATTGAATGCGTGTCAATTAGCAGACAAGACTGTAAATCGAAATATGCAAAGCTAACTGCAAGGAATAAAATACAAGAAATGGCAGTATTAAAATGTGATTGCCAAAAGGAAATGGGAGTTTCCTCTCATTTCCACCTTGTGAATTCTTTGTACTCATGCAAACTTCTAAGAAAACTAGAATTTTTAGTACTATATATGTGTCTAGATAAATAACAAAAGATACACAATAAAGAAATATAAATATAATATGAATTTTAAAATAACATAAGTACATCTTTCAAAACAACTGAGGAACTCCACGAACACAATGACCAGTACATTCATTCATGGAAACCTTTAAAACATAATGGAAATGTAGCAATACTTCAAGCACTTTAATTAGCATGTGATAATACAAAAAAAAATATCATAAATGCATTATAATACTCCCTCCTCTTGATAAATAAAAAATTACAAATGAAATAATTTTTGTCCTTTTTTGAGCAGTGCATAATACATCATGTAATTAATTGCTTTAACTTATAAATAATTTATAAACATAGATGATATAAGAAATGTTGACTAGAAATGCTACACTTCAACACAAATAGCAAAGAGAAAATGACTACCTTTCTTCTTTATAAAAATCTGGGCAAACCCTCCTATTTTATATGATAATGCCTACATACTAATATAAAAAGTATGTAATAACATAATCAAACAAAAAACACTTGCGAAAAAAAGCTTTCTTTAGATGGGATTGAGAGATTAAATTCTTCACAGTACAGTGATGGCAAATCTTTTTACGCAGTGCGGTCTGTATATTTCATTTCTTTTCTCCATATTACACACACGCCCAAAATTCAAATATCCCAAATTGTGATTGGTAAACAATAAGACACTACCTCTATGAGAAAGATATTCTTTTTATATAATACCTTATGAAAGTTCATTCTTTTCTAGAAGGTTTGACAACAACTGCCATTCATCGAAAGAGAACTAATGTAGAAAATATTCTTCAAATAAGACAATAATTTATAAATTACATGGAAATCAAAGAAAATTCTGAATAATTCTGAAACCCCCATTGTCCCTTGGCTTGAAAAAATGTACTTTTAATTCAAATCAATAGACTTGCAGCTTCACTTCCAGAAAGAAAAAAAATGAAGTTTACAGAATGGTTATTTACAAAACAACCCCCCCAAATTAGGACACAAATGCCTCTTGTCCAAAAACCCCATTTCTGGTATGACTGGTGTGGTAATTAATTCCTCAAAGAGGAAACTGGTATCACATTGGGACACTAAATTAATTTATTCACAGTAAAATGCTGATAATATGGTGATGGGATCTGAGAATCAGATTAACATTAACCATAAGTCATTTTACAAGTACAGGTACACAATTAAGTAATTTTAATATTCTTATTTCAAAATTCTTAAATGCTTACGTTAACAAAAAGAAAAATTAATTATTGATTACTCTTCTCTGTACATGTCAACGAAGAGGAAACTGGATACTTAAGGATTGAAGGGGCATATACCAACATCTACAACTTTGAAATATCTCTCAAGAAATTGAATTCCCTAAAATACAAACACGTGACACAAATGCTAGGCTTCAATACATGTTATCCAAAATTATTTGGATTTTCATAATATACCATATCTATTACCTTGCCTTTGGGGACTCATTTGGAGTGTTCTGTTTATATACTTAAAATATCATTACTAATATCTTGCAATTATACAATATTACAAAGGATATTCAATGTATTTCAGATATTAATATGCTTTTAAAGAATTAAAATTTGCTAAGGCCACATGACATTTGTATGTATTTTTACTATATGGTCTTAAATTTCAGATATTTTTAATATTCAATGAAAAATTATGTTACGTCATTGTAGGTCTGGTGACCCTTTAAAATTTGCAAATAATTATTGCAAATGTGCACAGAAAAATCATTTTACCAAAAAAAGTCACCATTAATCATCAATCACCATCACCAAACAGATCACATAAATACACCTCCACTTCACCAATCGCCCCACTATTACAAACCTATAAAAAAGGGGGGGAAATTCAATTTCTATGCATTCCAAAGTGTAAGTATACTCAAATTAAGAATAATATAATTATACTGAGAGAGAAGATATTAATTTTCAATAATTACTACTGTATCTTATATTATTAATAAATAAAATATTTTGTTTTATAACTTCCGAAAAACAATTTTTTTTCCCATGTGAATTTGTATTTCTGACTTCACACAAAATTATTCTGTCATGAATTTAAGGTGTGGGTTTTATAATTCAAAAGAATAATTACATACAAATGCAACAGTAACGTCAATGATTGAGAAAAACTATACATAAATTAATATCACAAGAATCTTATGTTTTTTTTACTTCCAGAAATCAATATTTTTGGAAAGCAAATACATTAAGATTTACCATAAATGCTTATTACATTCACTTAATGCATAGAAGGATTTGCCCATATCTGGCATTAAAGATAGTTCACCATAAAAATTACCTTTTAACCCGAAATTTCTTCCCATTACATATCTTACAATGTAGACCTTATCAATACAAAAATCACATTTTAGCTGAATTTCATTAGGCTTATTAAGTTAATTATTATTAAAGAGGTTAAATGGAATCTACTAAATTAAAAATCTACTTCTCAGTGGTTGACTCTTGAAATTACTTCATCATTTGTCATCTTAATTGAGAATATTTTGATGTGGTTCTGAATAATACCCATAACAAGACATTACTTCATTCAACAAAAAATAACCTTTTTACAGAGTTTTAGCTCAATTGCAATTAATTTAATGCAATTAAATTAAGCAACTTAGCAATATTGCAAATAAGTTATTTGGAATATAACAGAAACACAACATACTACCATATCTAAAAAATACATTAAAACAAAAACAAAAAGCAGTGGATAAATGACTTGAAGTAATAAATTTACAAGTACTAAAAATATTTACTAATGATACAAAACCTGTAACAATAATTATTCCTAACGCATGTTTTGTCTGGTAACATTTTTTCAAAACTATTCTCCTGGTACATTTGTAAGGATTATTCCAGCTCATATACTGAAATAATTCACAGGAAGTTTGCATTAACATTCATATGTCTCAAGAAAGAGGCTCTACTTACACATGCACACTGTTCAGTTTTTCATACAATTTCCAAAAGTTGGCACAATACATTTTGCATTCAGTACATTTTGGCATTATTTAGACTTATATCTGACAAAAACTTCAGATGAATACAATATATGCAATGCAAAAAACACTGATTATCAAATGCAAAAATTGAGATTGCTTTGTATTATATCACTGATAAGCAGTTCATTCATTTAACATAAATCATAAAAAGTTAATTTTGTTTCGGAATCTAATAACTTTGTTAGGCCAGTAGGTCATCCAAATTAAGTTAGAAATAATTCTTCTGTTACTTCCACATAAAAATGTTTTTATGAAAGTTATTTCAGTCTTTCTAAAGTATGCATTTTTCAGTACACAATAATAAAATCAAGCCAAAATCTCTATGCAACATTGATATTTTCTTGCTACTTACTATGAAACAAAGCACATTTCTTACTTCACCAATTAATACATATGTTTTCCACAATTGGCTGCAATGCCAGGAATGAGTACATTCATTAGAAATATAAGATTATTTTCTGCTGGCATTACTATGTACTTGAAACCATAGAAAATAAATCTTAATATTACGTACATTGCATAATTTAACTATAAATCACCTATTAAAAATATTTAATTCCAATTAAATTCTTATCTTACCAAAGAAACCAGCTGTTCTTATTCTGTCCAACTCTAAAAGCCAGCAAGGAGAGCCAAGAAATCAAGCTCCTCTCAAAAATTAAATAATTAGGGGACAGGGGGTGAGGTCAAACTCTGATACAAATAATTAATCCATAGCTTTACTGTTGTATTTGTTTCAATGGTTGTCATTTTCACAAGGGTTTATGCTAAACCTAATACGAACATTATTTTATACTATCACAGGAGGTGAACCAATACCAGATAAGATTCAAATAAAATATTGCCAGACCATTTTACTATGATACCAGCTAGAAAAGGCATTACCTAAAATAAAAACAGGTAGTAAAAGATAAAAAGGAGAGGGAAAAAAGCTACGGGGAATATTATGCTCTCAGACTACATAATAGCTTATTACACCCCAGTTTCTACAAATCAATTATTCACAAAAACTAACTCCACAAAGATATGCATTCAACAATATCCAGACTTCTGCTATCAGAAATTTCTACCCAACTGACGAAGAACCCTTGGCACATCATTAATAATTTTTTATGGTTGCAGAATTGTTCCAAAATTCTTTGGCATTTAGGCATCACTCAGCAACGAAGGTTTCATTGTTTCATTTCATATATTTACCATGAAATCAGTTTTCATGACATAAATAAAATAAAACTAAAATTACTAACAGCATGAATTTACATTCTCACATTGTTAATTAAACATTACTATTATTGCATGAGATGTCGTTAAACATTTAACCTCAGAGAAAGATGAATTCCATACATTCGTCTATTCTTATGCTACCTCATTCCCGAAAATGTCAAAGATACATCACATTGCACTTGGTATCTTAAACAACCCCTGTGATGTTTTGATAACATTTGAAGATACTGCAGTTCAATTTTTTTGATCTTAATTTTCTGAAAGACTGCATTGGGTGAACAGATTTCACCCACACACCTAGTCTTGCGAGTAAAATTTTTAAGTACAACTACTTTTTGTTTTTGTTTATATTCGTATGTTTATATAGGTCGGATAAATATGTGCAGGCAAAATTACCTACAAAAAGAGTATCTTGCACACATTATGAATGAAAGTAAACCCAAGAGGTCTCTTAGGATTCTAATTTTATAAATAAATGACATTCAAATTACGTCATGATGAATTATGGTAATTAATAAATTAATGGTAATTATGCAAGTGTGAAAATGAAAATTCAAATCATTCAGAATGTTAGCAATTTCTGAGAATTATTTCCTAAGTAGCCTCACTTCATCTTTAATTTCTACATTTAATATTTTTGTTATAACACATATAGTTTGCATATTACCGATTAGTAACTTATTTTTTGTTGTTTCTCATAGATGTGCCAGCAATACCAGTTACCAAAGAATAAATTAAATCTTATTTTACCGTAATTTGTTCTATTACCCCAAAATTCAAAATAACTGATGGTGAGTAGAATTCACAGCATGTCTGGTAACGTATGTAAAAAAGACATGACTCTCAACTTTTAATCATCTTTTTAAATATGTCTAAGCATCACCCCCAACATAAGATGCATGGGGCACCATTCTCAATGGGAAAGATAACAGTCAATTTTTTTTTTTTTAATTTTTAAGACATGTGATATATCTTTATTTTACATGAAATTTATCCATCTTATCTTATTAGTGAATTATGTAGTTATTGAACAGAAGTATTGTGCAAAATATGTTAATTGACATCTTTCTGGGGTTCACTTTTCTTCTGCGATGTGAGATTTCTTCAAATTTAAAATTCTTATTCACTTTTCAAATTACAAAGCAAACCTAATTGTTTAAATCACATCCTGCAACAACTATCTTCTAAAATTTAGCAAAAAACTAAGTTAGATAACAATTATATGGTAAATTTATTACAAGCTTTTTAAAGTATCAGGTTATGGTAATTTTCAAGAGAAGCTTCAACATTTCTTGACATCATTTCAATAACAAATTAAATACTTATAAAACTTCTTTAAACAGTCAATATACTGACTATTAAAAACTCCTCAGAAATAATGTGAAATCTTATTTCAGTTAAAACTGAAGAGTATGAAATATGATATGACTTATTCTGTGATCATATGCATATTAGACTACAATCCAGCACTTTGCACTTACAATATAATCAAAAATAACTGAAGATAAACTCCCTAGATACTCAGATTCAAAATAATGTGTGCTTTTTCATGTCTCTCCTTGTCATAAGCTTCTCTGAGCTTTAAGCAGTCTCCTTGCCTTTTGTCATGTGACACAATAGTACTTTATGCTCTGGAAACAACTTGTGCATGGACACATACATAATAAAACTATTAAATAAAGTACCTGAGTGATAATGGACAATAAGGTTCTTAATATTTTAATTTGAAACCCTCCAATTTATCACCAAATGAATAGACTAACCTACTGGATACAACCTGAAATATTTTTTTTTGTCTATTCTTGGATCATTTTTACAAACACTGCTCGAGCATTCACTTTCTTCACTTCAAAATGAAATTATATAAAAGCACTATACAACAGGTTTAATGTTGTATTCCCTGTTATTTAATAAAAATTCTTGAGAAATAGTTAATGAAACATGTGAAACTTTTAGCACCAACATATAGGACTATAGTAAAAACACAACCAAAGAAGTAAAACACAGAGAACATGCAAGACAAATGTTCCATCACCAACATTCAGTATCAAGAATATGGAGACCTTGCACAAATTTATTAGTATATATATTGTACAATAAATATTTAGAAAAAGTTGTATAAAAATATTGCACACATATCAACAAATGATGATGACAATGTAAACTAAAAAGGACAAATAAATACTGTCACAAACAAAATGTATATCAATAGTTCATGTTTATCAAAAAACAAATACTGCACAATATGCAGTAGCTCATCACAGTGAAGTTTCAACCACAAGTAACTATGATAAAAATACATTTGGACGAGTTCTTATTAGTGAGATAGTCGACGAAAATATTACCTATCTACTGCTCCAATTACATTCTAAGTTTTTGGACAGAATATGTACTCAACTACATAGGCGCTTTTAGTCTTGCCCTCCCTTTGATGCATTCTACTAGCAAAACAAAAGTGATCTACTTGGCACTACAAATATGAAAGACAAAGTGCACCACACAAAATCTTCAGTTTTCTTGTGGAGAATACAATCCTTTCCATGACATTTCCTATCTTATTTGGAATACTAAACATCTGAAAATAAAGTGTTCAAAATTCCAAATAATATTAAAATATTTATACAAAGCCAATAATGTACCCGGTAATATTTTCTGAATAACATGATCTCTTTTGATGAACTTAAGTATCACAGTGAGCTGCACCCATGACCATGGACATGTCCAAGTTGAGACCACAAAAATTTTCATAAAAAAAAAACAACTTTCAAATGACATCAACCACTTTGTATGCAGTGGATCTCCTCTCCTATTAAACCTCTGAACCTAAAAAACATTTTGGAAAAAAATTTAAAACATATTCAATAAGTTTATTAGAATCCTTATTAAGCAACCACCACTAAAATTACTAATGATCCCAATTATCACTATCCAACTTCCAAGTGGTCAGAATTTGACTCCTGATTTTCAAAGAAAAGAAACACAGATTCATCACACATTGTGGCCCTAAAATTGTGGAAAGTAAAACTAAACTAAACTAAAATAAAATAAAAGAATAAAAAATAGAAAGAAAGAAAGAAGGAAGAAAAAGAAAGAAAGAAGAAAGAAATAAAGAAAAAAAAGAAAGAAAGAAGAAAGAAAGAAGAAAGAAAGAAAGAAGAAAGAAAGAAGAAAGAAAGAAGAAAGAAAGAAGAAAAAAGAAAGAAAGAAAGACGGACAAAGAGAGAAAAAGCTCATTGTCATTTCTCAGCTGTTAAAAATAATCAGCACCAGTATAAATTAATCCACATCACCAATAACTTGAATCTTTCTTTATTTAAGTCTCCAATGGATTTCCAGTCTCAACTAGGTATTTTATTTCCTACCGCAGCCATTATACTTTAATGACATGAAAAATACATAGGTACAAATTTTTGTTCTCAAGGTATCACTAACATTTTAGCAGCTTGAAGCCAAATGAAATGAAATAAAACAATATTTTGAATTAATCATTTCCTCTCAAAACAGAATAAAATACAACAACGATTGAATTTTTACACAAAAAACATACATATTGGAAAAAAGAAAGGAGAAAGGAGAAAGAAGTTCTGCAAGATGTTTTTTATGGACTTCAGTTAGCTAAATTTGAAAGACAAAAAAAAAGAAAGGAGGAATAGAAGGAGCAGGAAGAAGAAGAAGAAGAAGAAGAAGAAGAAGAAGAAGAAGAAGAAGAAGAAAAAGGAGCAGGAAAAAAGACAAAGAAAAAGGGTCAGGAAGAAAAAGACGAAGAAGAAGGAAGAAGAAGGTGAAGAAGAAGAAGAAGAAGAAGAAGAAGAAGAAGAAGAAGAAAAAGGTGTAAGGAGGAGGAGGAGAAGAAGAAGAAAGATTGTTTGATTATTTAGCTTTTCCAAGCACAACAACTTTTATGGTCATTAATTCCATATATATTTCATTATATTCCAGGAGGCGGCGCTGTACCTCTCACGCTGAAATAATAGATCCAGTATCAATTTGCCTTCCTGCTTTCAGGGTTTTTGCCCTTTAGGTATCCCACATTGACCCAGACAGGACAAGCTGAAAGCTCCCGATGTGTGGTGGTGTGCATGTGTGTGATCAAAAATGAGGAAGGGCAGATTGAGCACAGTCCATGACACATTTGTCAAGTTACTGCTCCAATATTCATCTGGTACTGATTGGAGAAACCACTGGAAAAAATGAGCAAACAGATGGTAGAATTCTCCTACAGATGGTGGTTAAATGGGACCAAGCTAAGTAGCTAGTAATTAAAGTCCACCACTGCCAGAACTTGAATCAGAGGTCCTTCTGGTCAGCAACCCTGCAGAGTTAATAATGATGCTACTAAGCCATTGCATGCAGAAGCCAGCAGAAGAAAATTATTTATGTCCTCATATATCAAATTAATATTATATTAATTTAATATATTAATTATATAATTTAATATATATTAATAGTATTAATAAGGAGACGTCCATTAATTATTTACTCAAGAAGAGGAAGGGGTTTAAGGCAGCGTAACGCAGCATTACAGGGAGGAGAGGGGGTATTTAATACACTCAAAATTTGCATTTTTTAAATTTATGTATGACCCCTAAGTTAGTAGTACCTGCAAGATGTTCAAAGCAGAAATCCTTCATTTATACCAGTTTTTGTGACCTAACACCCTTTCATAGGGAAACCCCTCTTCATATAACTGTTTAGTAAACTATCAGTGGTTGCTTAATTGAGGTTCCACTATAATTAACACTTTAAACAATAAATACTTCAAAGCAACAGCATTCAGAAGCAAAGTATCAGCAAAATAAACTAAATAAAGTAAGACTCTTACAGGACAAAGCATAAAGACACCTGCCGTCAGAGCCAAATATTGTTTCTGAAACAAGGCTACTTTATGAGGTTGCCATTTGAATTAACTGTTAGTCAACGGTCGCAGCATAACACCAATTATTATTCATGATCATGATGCCACTACCACTATAATACAACTTAACCTTATAAAACACTTAATCTTATAAAAAGTAATAATTTCATCACTTATTCTACAAAATAAGCACACTTTTGTTAGGTACATCAGCATTTTTAAGAACATCAGACACTCATTTCAATGTCTGTCATTTGATGACAAAAAAGAAAAAAGTGTATTTAAAAAATAAGTAAAGAAATTATAAATGTCTACCCAGTCTGTGCAGAATTTTCTAAGATCTATTATAATGAAATGTTGGTAAGCACACACTGAATATTTAAAAGCGCATTCAAAATTGCATCAGTCCAATTGTTGCACTTTGTAAATTAAAACGTATCACAGAGTAAATTTCACTGTATGGTTACACCACAGCAAATTGTTTTGAAATAAATTATAAGTATTTTTTAAACATGTTCTGTATCCTCTTCTTAACATTTATTGCTCAGTGTCTCTAATCAACCTGTAATGCTGAATAATGATAAATCAAAATATTGTTAAAACTGAAAAGAAAAATTCTTTAGCTCTTCTGAAAATACTACCAAAATAAAACTTAAAGAGATTAACTTTTTCCTTGGTAGAACTTTTAGAATTCAGCATTATGCAGCAATTATTTTTCATGAAGTAATATCAATACACCATTCAACATTACAGTTAAAAAATGTTCAAAACAGATGAATACCTCTATAGAATACCTACAATATTTGGCAGTGGTATATAAGTATATATCTAAAGGATTTTTAATTCGGGAATCAATTAATTGCAGTGACATTGTGAACAAGCTACAAATGTAGAAGAAGTTTGAAGGTTTTAGATTTCCAGAAGTCAAGCAAATGCACTTGAAGGCTCTTCCAATTCAGTAATTCGACATGCCAGCCTAGATAATCCAACTTCGAATCATATCTTCAGTTGAGTGTTGATGAACCCAAAACTCAATCCACTTGTCTTGATCTAAACAACTATTCAAGATCAAATACAATTAATAAGGCTTACCCAGTTTATCACAGCATTCGAGACACTTTGGCAGTTATCTTCTTACTGGGGCTTACAGCTGAAGGCAGAGATGTTCTCTGCAGAACTGTTCCTGCAGTGGCCTTTGATTCTCGTGAGCGGCTGCAGGATTTTCGACAAGAGCACTCTTCACGACCCAAACTGATTGGTGGAAAAGGTCGCAACAGTCCAAATGACTGAGAAAAATTGACTCCACAGCGCCCCAAAAACAAGTGAGCACATTTATTCACCCGAGTGTGGGCAGTTAAAGCTTCTTCCAAATCTGCTTCACTAAAAAATTAAATATTTTCAATTATTCCCTTTTTGCAGTGATGAAAACATCTCACAGACCCCCTACATACTATTTCAACATATGAATAGACTTTTCTTTATCAAATTCATGATGTAAGTCTACAATAAAACTATTTACCCATTTAAATAAATTACTTACCGAGCAACAGCAAGAAATTCTAAGAAGAGTCGACTAGGTAATTGGTCAGAATGGTCTACACTATCAGTGTACAAATCTGTTTCTCTATTATACAAATACACAAAATCATTTAGTTGTTTGGCAACCATTGCCAAACGATCTTTTCCAGACAACTTGCGACTTGGCATCTGTGATGTCAAATGGACTATGAATGAGCAAGAAAACATAAAATACAACAAAAAATTGGTATACAAGGATAATTACCTGAACAAAGTAAGGAGTACGCAAGTTACTAGAAGCCTTTTGCAAAAAACGCAAAATGATTTCAACATTTCCACTCTCTTCAGGCTTGGTACCATTCTTTGTCATACGTCGAAGAATACAAATAAGGTACTGACCAAACATTCTTCTAGCTTGATACTGACTAGAATAGGAAAATCATGAAATATGGTTGGTGAGAGGAAAATCATAACACATTAAAGGTAATATTTTTTCTGTAAGTTTCTATTTTATGAGACAGTACCTAAGTCGTTCTCCTTTCTCAAGTCTGTTCAATACTTCTTTCAAGACATCCCCAACATCACGAACTTCTTCTACAACACAACTACCTTCTGCATCTACAAAGAAGAAACATTTTCAGACAAGTGAATATTAACAAAAATCCTCAAAAGTTTATCTAGATTCTGATGAGTGGAGACAATAAATGTTTTATTTGCTTACATGTCAAATTACTTCACACTGTCATTCTGCAAAATCAGAAAAACAATGCACTTCCAACCAGGACATTACTCCTGAAGGAGAGTCTACCAGGGACCATGAATATTGGTTTTCTAAAGTCAAGAAATGGTAACTGATAAAGTAATTCTCTCATGAAATGAATCCACATTCACAATAGCTCCCCAGTCCAAACATCCTGCTCTCTGATAAGTATAAGAACCTTCCAGGTGTTAAGAAAGTGGATGACAGTGAAAGTGGCTTGACAGGTACTACTACAAACCTTCCCTGTGCTGCAATCTGGTTATCATGGGTTGATGCCGAAGTTCATAGCATTTCTTTTCTGTGGTAAATTTTTTATTTGAGATGACTGACACACAGAAATTAAATAATTTATTTTCCCTATTATCTACAACTCTTTCAACAGATAGTTTCAGGACTCCAAGTCGGAAGAACTTTACTGCTTTGGAATTGAAACTGGAGTTGAATAGAAAACGAAAAAAGTAGATGTTTGAAGCTGCAAGACATGGAGAAAATAGAAGAAGTGAAATCTCTAACCAAACATGATGGTTGCTTTCAGCTTGTTAGCACCACTTGAACATGTATTATCAAAATAATATTTAATTTTAAATAATAATAATAATAATAAAAAAACACTTATTGTTGTTTTTCAACAAATTTGATTAATAATTTTTAATTTCATAATTTCAAGATGTCATTGGAATTTTTTTTGGTGTCATTCATACATGAATGACAATCCACCTTCTTTCCCCAACAGCAAGTGAAGTTATTACACAGAAGTAGATCAAGGAAAGCAAATAGACTGTAGTGAAGCTGCTTGCAGTTATTACACAATAAAGCCAATCAGGAATTAATCTACTAGATCAGTTGCAGTTTTGTGCAACAATTCTCTGTAACGAGTTAAATGGTACAGAAAACACAGAAATAGAATTAAACTTGGGTACAGCAGTTGTGAATGTATAAAACTGCAACACAGAAGAAATTCCAAATTTGTACATTCAAAGTTGAATTTGTATCAAAACTTATGAAAAATGAGACAGAAATACATGTTCCTTTTCAGAATTGTTTGTGAATTAGTCTAGAGACTTATACTGTAGCTACAAGAGTGGTTGAAAATGTTCCCTCTGCTATGCAAAATTTTATAACACTGCCAAAGACATCTGAGGCGCTCAGAATAATAATGACAGATCCCAACCAATCTCGCATATTCAGTTAGAAGTATGATGGTAAACTCTTGCTTTATACCTATCATATGCTGAAATATCAAATGAATTGGAATATAGCAAAACTCTCAAATTTCACCTTCAAAAATTTATCCAGAGTGAAAGCGAATGTGAACATAAACAGAAAAGGTTATTTTTTTCAAAACGAACTTTGGTTGGGATCTACTGTTATTATTCTGAGTGCCTCATTTCTGATGCTGTCATTCATATACCATGACTTTTTGCCGTTTTCAACTGTCATTCCTACTATGACAGAGCCCTCAAAGAAACACAAGTAGCATTCATATTTGAATGACCTAGTATTCAAGATGTTAATTATTATTAGTGGAATAAACTAAGGTTGTAATTTACAATGTAAGGTGTTTAATATAACGTTTATCATTAGATAAGGATAAAACCGTATTATCTCTTGGATTGTATGGAGGCAAAGGAAAATATTGGATCCCACATGGGAGGGTTGTTGTTGTTGTAGTAGTTGTTGTTGTTGTTTTGTTTTTTTTAGTAGTATGACTTAGTGTAGGGATCACAGAATTTTGAAAACGTGCACACAATTCATTTTTCCCCATAGCACGTCATACGCAGTTTGAACTGTTTTTTGACGTAAAATAAATAAATAAATAAAATACTTGTAACACACAGATTTAATATAAATATAAAAATTAAATGAAATTATCTTCAGTTTTCTAATGTGATAAAAGAATGCCTTTGTACTTTGTCTTCTAAATCTTCTAATGAAAGCCATCTCAAATATGTTCTTCTGATCATCACAAGACTCTAGTTTTATTTTTACATTTTTTCCTTTTCTCCCAATACTTCTTTAGCAGTTTCAGGAGTGTTTATGTTTTTAACTGATATTTGTGTTCAGCTTTCATTTTTTTTAAGCAATAGTTATTGAGCTGGTTCTAAAATCATTAAGAGCATCGAATGATTTCCTAAATGCTTCCTACCTTACAGTTACAATGCCCCTCTTAGTTGATCTGGTATTGCTTTACAGTTTGAGAGATGAGGAAAATGTTTTACTAGAACCTTGCATCTATGATGGAGGAACCAAAGAAATTTAGCTCCCACTTCCAATCTCGCACCCTGGGCATACATCCTGCCTGCCTCCTTCTAATTACATCTCTGGCACACTGTACATATACATTGTTGGTTGGGTTGAAAACAGTAATTTCAGTTTTTAAAACAAACATGAGGGAATGTAACATGTACATAATACATACTCACCAGACCTGTCCAACGGTGTGCCATCCAAACTTGCTTTATGACCTTGCAGCAGAGCCCTTTCATATCGATTGACACGCTCAGGACTTGGAAAACGTACAGAGCTGCCAGGTGGGTGACTAGAGGGGGCCCTTAACACAGCATTGCTATCTGATCGAAGCTCAGGAAATAGCTGCTGATGAAGGGTATAATTAAAATTGTGTGTTGTTGTTAGTGGAAACTGGACAAAATTAGATGATGCTGTTATCACCATACCAGTTGCAGGATCTGCCGACAAAATATTTTACCTGCAGCCTTGTCACAAAACTACTAACATGATTACTGAGATGATATCTAAATGAATGCAAATAAATACCAAGAAATTGACTGTAGCGCTTCCAGCTCTCAGATGATGGAAAAATTCGAACAAAGCCACCACGCCTCTCAAACTCTGCACGAGCATATTTTACCATTCTTGTCTCTTCTGCTGATAAGGAGAGCGAACTTGAAGCCAATCGTGATGTACCTCCAGGAGGATATCGCTTGCTAACAGGGTTCACTAACATATCTGCTGACTGAACACGCCGACACTGCTAAATTTTAACATAGAAAACAAAAAAATTAGGTCATGAAGAACATGATATTGTTTAAATTCACTTTCTTAGGAAACGTACATTGAGCTTTCGAGCAACATCAGAAGGTGTATTTAAACGACGTAGTTCACCAACACGACGCAACATTGGATCCACAGCAGGCACGCCCACCAAAGTCAAAAGGTCAACTAACATTGCAGACTTCACTCGCACATCCAAAGGAGAATCACAGCCAAGAGAAGGAGATAGATTTACTTCCAACAACCAGGGTTTTAATGTAGAATCAATTAGTATGTCAAAACCATACAATTCTGTGAACCAACACATTTCTTGTCACTAAGAGGATACAATGAACATTTCCAAAATAAAACTAACATAGGCCTATATGAACTGAATTTAATAAAATTAGAAGATAACTCACCAAAGCAATTATGTGTATGAGGTACAAACATTCGGCAGGCTGTTACAATAGGAGGTGCTGAAGCTAAAATTGCCTTCACAACTACTTCCTCGATTCGGCTCATCAATACTGCCGTGTCAATGCCTTGGGACCGTAGGTGTCTCAGCAAAGCACTTAAAGTCCATTTGTGACCAACATTTTCTGTATCAGCATCTTCATTCCTTCATAAGAAAAAGGAAAACTAGATCAAACTCTATTCATCATTAATGTTCTGATTTAGGTGGTGGAGGAATGGAAGAGGAAAAGAGAAGAAAAGTAAGAGAAAAGTTGAGGGAAAAAATGGAGGGAAAGGGAGAAAGGAATACGAGGAAAGGGAGATGAGAAGAAAACAAGGAGGGAGGAGGGAGGATGGAGGAGGAGGAGAAGGAGAAGGAGAAGGAGAAGGAGAAGGAGAAGGAGAAGGAGAAGGAGAAGGAGAAGGAGAAGGAGAAGGAGAAGGAGAAGGAGAAGAAGGAGAAGGAGAAGGAGAAGGAGAAGGAGAAGGAGAAGGAGAAGGAGAAGGAGAAGGAGAAGGAGAAGGAGAAGGAGAAGAAGGAGAAGGAGAAGAAGAAGAAGAAGAAGAAGAAGAAGGAGAAGGAGAAGAAGGAGAAGGAGAAGAGGAGGAGGAGGAGGAGGAGGAGGAGGAGGAGGAGGAGGAGAAGAAATACAAAAATATGTATAAACAAAGTAATCAAATATATGAGAAAATGCCCTAGTATTGTTCAAAACTAGTCAATGAGGATTGCTAGCTCTACAATAAAAAAGGGGTTTATTATATATTTTTATAATACAATGAAATTAAAAGGAAACAACAATACATACACATTTCTAAACATTTTAAAACACACATCTGCTACTCACATAATGTAATCTGAGTGGTATTTGTTAATGCTGTAATTGCACAGATGCATGCAAGGATTCCACAGATGTTTCCCAGTAGTATCATATTTTACTGTAGCAAATCTCACCAGACCTTCCTCATACATGTAAACTATCAATGGATCATACGAAGTAACAGCAACATAAAGACGCAAGTCACATTTGTGTCCATCAACAAGTAACGGATTATCAATGTATTTGGCTACTACCAATGTCTCATCAAGAGGGACTTGGTCAGGCTGAAAACAGAACCAATACTTCATTTCACAGAAAATGATCTTACATATAAACAGTTCACATATCATGAAACTCACACTGTTCACAATATAAATTCCTCGGCCCCTTGATGAAGCAACAGGTTTCACAATCCAGGGACCCTTGTTGCGATAATGATTAGAGCATAAATCTCGAAAATCAGTGGGCATAACAAATGTTTGAGGAATAAAATCAAAATGTTTAGCACCTTTGGCATGTTGCATCTTCTCTATGTTCTTGAATAATCGATCTTTTCGTGTAAGTTCATATGATCTGCACATAAGTCCTCAATTACAAACACATCACATGGCTCTGAGTTACCATTTGACACATTTCTATTGAATATACAAACCTTGGGAAATGATTCACACGTTGATAAGATGTCATATTTTTTAATGTGTGAGGTTTTGGATGAACTCCAGTCCACATTATATTAAAATCAGGAATATTTGGATGCACCTGAAATATTAATATCAATTTTTCAGTCACTTCTATCAACCTTAGTAATAATATTTGTGCCCACATAGGCATTTTGAGGAAAGTATTCTACCATTTGAATCTCATTTAATTAATTTACACCTACAATAAATCACAACATTTCATGCGAGTGAAAAGTTAGTTCTTCTGCCACTGCCAATCAACCCAACTCCACCAGGTCAAAGGCTGCTGCCAGCTTTGGGAATTCCAGCACTGATCAGGAAGATCTCATTAACTGCTAATGAAAGCTTGGAAGATTTAAGCACCAACTTCTTAATTATAAATAAAAAGTAATGTTGAATGTGTATTTTAACAAACTTACCGACATGCGAAAAAAATCAATCCGCGGCATGCAATTCATGTCGTAGCTTCTGAAAAAGATCTATGTTGGTGGGCCTTGCAGCGTTTTGTTTCCATGAAATATTTGTAAATGGAAGGTACTAAATATATTGCGGATAAAATATTAGAAGCTGACCAAGACAAGAAAATATTACTTCCCACGAAAAGTAAAAATAGGTATGAGAGAGAATACAACATGTATAAATATTGGGGGGGGGGCTAGTCACCTTTGACACAGTTTTACTATAGCGTTCTTTTCAGAACTGGTAAAAACAACTGACGCTTACATTTTTTACATTAGTAATCCTAAGACTAAATGTTTAACATGTAAAATATTTAATATATTCACGTTAAATATTGTATGTTGTACCATAGGTCGGCTAGCGTCATTTACTGCCCCAATTTAGTTTTATTCATTCGTTGAGTATGTGTAGTTTTTGTAGGTACGGAATTTGTAATGAAGATTTTTGTTCATGTTTCATTGCTGACTGCAAATACCTAGGTTATATTTTCTTAATTACACGATTTGGCTCCGTTTCTGAATTCTGATTAGTAGGCGAGTTGTTTTATTTGCACGTTTGAATTTCAATTGCACGCATGCTATTAACACAGATAATTAACGATTTTACAAGGAATTAATGGGCATATTTTAGTTAACTAACTAAACGAAAAATATTGTTAAAATTGACCATTGTAGAATTCACGACCATTAATAAATTACGGGATGTGGTTCGCAGGATTGGTCAGGTCAATTAATGCACACATTAGTTTGCCAACGTTTCGGAATGAATAATTCCTTAATCAGGGCTTAGTAATATAATAGACAGTCAAGCTTCATGTCTACCTCCACACCAACTCCAGCATGGAGTTGCTCAGGCGCGGCTCGTCATTAAAGGCTGTAAGGCGGAGCCTCCCCTACAAAAATCGCCGCCCAAAAGAATGTAAAAAATATTTACAAATGTATTTATGTATTTATTAATAATGGCTTTCTGAGTTATATTATGTAATAATCATATCAACATTTGTATATGACAGTGCTACAACGCTCGTTCGTAACGCATTTGAAGCTGTTGACAGGGAAGAGAAAAGCGTTAGGCTCCCACTTCATTCTGCCATAAGCCCCTGTGTAAAACGAGGAGGGCGTGACGTCATGCATTCACTGCACAGGCTTACGGGCGGACGAAGGCTGCGGCCTGGCAGCCTTCAAGGGTCGGGACCTGGGCGCGGCCGAAGCCTGGGTGGGGCGTAGGGTCTGAAGAACGGCGTGCTCACCAGATAGCAATACTATGCAGCTCAGTGAGAAGCACTGAGCATTAACTAGTTGTTCAAATACGCGGTAGGAGCGCTACTCCCTTATCGGAATGTGAATAGAAATATATTAATTAAAAGCCAAGTCCTGATGAAAAACGTAGACAAAACTCTGTCAAAGAACACGTTCCCCTGCTGTCCCCATAAATGAAAATCTAGTACTACCCCCGAATTAACTTCATGAACTGGCGGGAAAAACGACACGCCCTGCTTTCTGAAGTGCCGTTAGGTACGCACCACACAGCAGTTTGTGTATGGTACGAAAGTTAAGTGGTTGTCTGTTGTCTTGTTAGCGGTGAAGGTGAATTGTGCGTAAGTCATAGTGTGACATTGTGTAGCTGCGTTTGCTTCATTTGTGGTGTTGGGTAGTTTTGTGGGTTTTATGGGTGTTGGTGTATTTGTTGTAAAGATGAATTCAGTGAACAATATACGTGGTAACAATTTGGATTTTCATTCGAGGATACAGGTGAAAATCCTTGCGGAACGTTGCTTTTCTACTCTCAAAAAGGTGAAGACCTTCATTCGAAACACAATGAAAGAAGATCGTCTGTGCGCGTTGGCAATGTGTTCCATTGAAAAAGAAGTTACTGTCATCATCGAACGTCAATGAACTCGTTATAGACTACTTCGCAGAACAGAAAGTGAGGAGAGCTGACGTCATTTACAAACAAATAAACTAAGGTAAGCCAAATATTATAAATATAACATAGTTGTGCTGCGGTGCACCCCATCCCCGGCAATTAAACAGTTGCAGCCTAACCCATTTAGAAACCCACGAGCCGCGACTGGAGTTGCTGGAGCACACAGGTCCATCGCAAGACACGTCTGAATGGTGCCACGGCCCCATTCACTTTTCGGGCCGTGGTCCCACTCAGACGTGTCTTGAATATTCACGCCCGGAAATTTGTTAATAAACCTCTTGCGGTATTTATTGGCAGACTTAAGTAGAACGAAGTTGTCGTAGAGAAATATTCTCTGCTTCAAGGAAAATTTCACGATGCACAGTTGAACGCTCTCGGGACACTGGTATATCGGCCGGTCGCGCCGAACGACGAACGTGCCGGATGAACGGGTTCCTTGTTGACAAACCCCCAGGGAACCGAGGGCTCGATCGCTGAAGCAAGCGACGCGTCATCTTCCGCGAAAGATAAAATAAACGCCCGGTAAATGTAGTATGCATGGCATCATCATCTTCGTATCCACAAAATTCACATTTAGGACCAACTGCTCTTTTAAATCTAAAAAAGATAAGATTTAAAACAGCCGTATCCAGAGAGTACTTGGGAAAGGTAGTAATTTACCTCCCCATGGCTTCTGCTGAACCATGGTTCGATACACGGTACCATCGCGTAGGTCCACACCTTCCTTTGGTGTCGCTGTCCCACCTCCTTTACCATTCGGCCAGAAAAGAAGTCCGTGCCCTCTTAGCTCCTCTTTCGTCCTGCGCAGAGGTCCGTCACGAACGGAGTCATATAGCTTCACTTCGTCATAGATGACAACAGGTCTACAGGAAGTACACTAGCCAATACCCCTACTGCGCCGTTAGAGACCGTGCAGTAGGCTGACACTATTCTCAGCGCCAACCTCCTTTGTACTTACGTGTACTTCGATCTCACTCAAGCTTTACCTAGTTTATCGGCCCACACTGGGGCCGCATACAATAGTTGGGAATGAACTGCATAAGAGATCATTCTACGGTTCGCCTCTTTTACACCCCCCATTTTTGGGATTAATCTGGAGAGGTCGGAGCCTGTCTTCGCTGCCTTGTCCGCAGGCTTGTTAATGTGCGGACCAAAGCTGAGTCTGTGGTCGATCCCGACTCTCAAATAGGTTATTTGGTGGCTCCAGTTGTTCACGTCCCCACGTCGAATATTTGGGGAGCGGAATGCTCTTCGGTTCGTGAACAACACTGCTTCAGATTTCTCCGCAGCCATAAGTAGGAGTCTCCTGTCAAGCCACGTTTTTACCCAACAAATGGTTTCGTTCACTTTCATCTCCAGCAAGTCGATATCGTTGCTACAGCAGATAATGAGAGTATCATCTGCTAAGCTGGGTGACGGGGTGTCAATTTGAAATAGATGTCATACATGACATTCATAATAGCGGGCCCAACCTCGAGCCTTGGGGTACACCAAAAGTCACGTCTTCGATCGTGGAGTCCGAGTAAACTTCTCTCGTGAAGGTAATTTTCTATCATCCTCAGGAGGTATTCCGGAACATTTATGTCTACCAGTGCTTCAATGATGTCCCTCCAACAGGCAGAGCTGAACGCGTTTCTTGTATCTATGGCTACTAGCGCACAAAATCCTTTCTTCTTCCCATCACCGCGCTAGGCGGCTTCTGCAATACTGACCACCTTCAGGATGGCATCCGACGTCCCTTCCGGAAGCCGTACTGTTTAGGAGATAAATTTGCCCCAAGATGTCCCTCGAGTCTTCATAAAATTAGACCTAGCAAGGTAATTAGGACAATTAGGTTCCCCACAGGCAAAAGGCAAAGCGGTCTGAAAGACGAAGTCTGATTTACGGGCTTATTGCCCTTCCAAAGAAGAATGAGATTCTGTTTTTTCCACCGCACGGGGAATGTTCCAGTCTTAAGACAGCAGTTAAACACGTAACAAGCAATTCGGGTATTGCTCGGTCACGACTTTCAGAATCTTGTTCGGGATCCCGTCGATGCCCGGCGCTTTCCCACATTTTAAGGCTGTCACGGCACTCCGCAGATCTTCCAGCGCAAACAGATCTTTTCCGTCGAAGGAAAAGCCGCTCGGTCTTTCCAGCGATCCATAGTAGGGAGAAGGTCGCCTATTAATTTCTTCAACCAACGTGGGTCGTCTAATCCAGATGTCTTTCAGTTTGTCCTAAATTTCATCGTCACTATTTCGTAGGTCATGTCCCAAGGGTCATTTTCTACATCATCTGTAAGTTTCCTCCAACATTTAGATTTGCTTCTTTTAATCTCTCTCTTGAGCAGTTTTTGATACTTCTTATACTGGTCTCTAAGGTAGGGATTTGTTCTGGCTCTCGTCGCTTATCTTCTCGCTTTGATGCAGCACTTGCGGAGCTCCACTATTTCAGGCGTCCATCAGTTGACATGAAGCTTGTTCCTAGGGCCTCTGCGTCTGGGCATCGAAGCATCGCACGCAGCTACCACTATATCTTTGGTTTCCCTAGCCATTTCCTCGGGAGATTACGCGCTTCTCTTCCAGTCAATGTTCTTTGTTAGCCTAAATTCTTCCAGAGACTCCTTGGCCTTGTCTATGTTTAACCTAATTACATTCCAGGCTACCCTGTCTTTCTTGATTCTAGCCACGTCAGGATGATACTCCTGATTTGTAGTGACGGAAAATTGAATGAATAGATGGTCGCGAAGTGACTCGTCCTCAAGTACTTCCCAATGCTTGACACTCCTACTCAGCTTTGTGGACCCTATGGTAATATCCAGAATTGAGGAAGCATTCCCTCGTTGGAAGGTATACTTATCACCGTTATTTAGGATAACTAGGTCGCTTCTTGCGACAAACTCGCAAACAATGGCTCCTCTCTTATCTGACCTAGTCTCCCCCAATCTGGAGATTTACTATTGAAGTCGCCTCCTATAAGAGTCTCGCCTTTTGCTGACATTAGGCTAGCTTCAAGTTCAACAATGTCCCTCTCAAATTCCTCGTTCTTGTCACTGAGGGGGGGGAGTAATAGCAGTAAATCCTAACTCCATTTACTTCCACCCAGACGAACTCGAACTTTGTCTGCTTGAATGCTTGCTAAGCTTTTTATTGAAAATAATTATGTCCGCTCTTCTTGAAGAATCCTGGTACCACGTGGCTTCACTGGATGTGTCGAACTGTTCGCTGATTAGTAGCAGGTCAGCTTTCCTCTCAGTGGCGACATAAGTTAAGAGGACTTGCGTCTGCTTACTTCGCCGCAGATTTATTTGAATAACACTGAGCACTCTTGGTCTTACTGAGTTTTCTAGTTGCAGCAATGAATGACCTCCTAGAAGATGACGATGACGATGACGATGATGATGATTATTATTATTATTATTATTATCATTATTATTATTATTATTATTATCATTATTATTATTATTATTATTATTATTATTATTATTATTATTATTATTATTATTCGTTAATAATATTGTAGACAATTTCAATTTAGCATACATAAGGTACATCAGCACATGTGCCTGAAAAATACAATGATTTATCATTATGGAGAAACAGACTGGATAAACAATGAATTGCTTATAAAAATTAAAGAAAGAGATTCTCTGTTTGAGAAATGGAAGTCAAATAAAAATAACAGCTCTTACAGGCTTCAGTATAGAAAATAATGAAATAAGTTAAACAATAAAATTAGAAGAGTTAAGAAATTGTTTTAGGAAAGGAAATTTGAAAACAACAAGACAAATCCAAAAAAGATATGGAATGAAGTAAACAATATCTTAAACAGATAGAAAAATTAGTGTTCTAATGAACATCTACTTCACACATTCCCTAAAATGGATGTAGTCACTTTGGCTGAAAAATTTGCCTCTAGTTTCGTAATGTAAATAGATAATATAGTAAAGGGCAATGTAACAAATAGCATGGCTTTGGAAATATCGCAACATGAAAAAATAGTTAACTTCTACATCCCATACTCTAGAGCTGATAACAAATGAACTATTATCACAAGAGAAATTGATGTTAATAAAGCACCAGGCTACGGTGGTATTCGAGCAATAAATATCATTAGAAATGTAGATATACTCAGCGATGTCATTTCCAAGCTAGTAAATAGAATAATCAGAAGCAAACTGCAAACTGCAGAACCATTTTAACAGCTATGGAAAAAATAATAGAAAAATATATTGTTAGCGAATTACATAATTATCTCTCTGAAAATAATAATATAAATGAAAATCAATATGGTTTCCAAAAAGGAAAAAGTCCTGAAAAGCTGATGGTTGAAGTCGCAGATTACATTTACTGAAACTTCAACAAAGGCTTTGGAGCAATGGCTGCTTTTGTCAATGATACAAAAGCATTTGACATGGTAAAGCACCATCTATTATTAGATAAATTGAGTCACATAGAAGTAGAGTGTACCTATTTGAAGCTATTCAAAAGTTACTTGCAAAACAGAAACTTTTTAGTAAAAATTATTGAAGCAAGTAACACTTATAATACAAAATATGGTATGTCACAAGGTAGCTGTCTTGGTCCTGTTCTTTTATAATATATGTAAATAATATCTTTAATGCAATAAACAAAAAGTGTGAAATGTATGCAGACGACATAATATTCTTATACTCACATAGAAATAATAATGTAATGAGAAATATGATGCAAACTGAACTCAATAATTTATCTAAATGGTCAATTCACAACAATTTACTTGTAAATTCTAAAACAACCGAAATCATGTATTTTAAGACACCCCATATGCAAAATGTACTCTTTGAAAAAATTATTACGCACTATAGGAGGTATCTAAGTGACAGAACGGCCACAAACTGTAATTGTGAGAAATTGGATTTTGTTAACAAATATAGATGAGTTATTTTTGATAACCACATGAAATTTAATAAACATACTGAACTAGTTTTTGATAAAAACAAAAAAGGAGATAGGAGCTACACATGCTATGAAACAGTATGTGAATTCAGATGTTCTAAAAATAGTGTACAAAGCACTTGTTGAGGCGGTCTTAAGGTATGGAGTACAAGTATGGGGTGGAACAAGTAATGTACACCTAAAGGCAATAAATGTTTTACAAATTACGATTTTTAATCTAATAGCAAACAATAGGGAATTTTCTAAGGCAGAAATGTTAAAAAACTGTGAAACATTAACTCCAAATGGTCTCTACAAATACTGGCATATAAACAACTTTATAATAGTCCAAAAATACATTTCTGAGTCCAAAAATATAAAATGCCAAAACAACATACATACTTAAGAAGAAAACCAATCTTTTAATAATTATGGAGGAAAATATTTAAAATGTTTAGTTCCAAAATTATACAAGCTCTGTAGCAATATCACTGCATGCAGTAAATTGAAGAACTTTAAAATGTCTGTGAAAAATGAACTACAAGGTGAATAAGGCAAATAGAGTGGTCTATGACTGTATATTGAATTCTGTTTCATCAATTTTATTTTCTGAACTTCATTTAAAAAAGAAAAGAGTTTTATTTTTTCCTTCTACAAAATAAGTCTAGGAAACAAAACTATTCTGTTTTTCTGGCTGCTACAGTGCCAGAACTAAAATTATTAGTAAATTAAGTTGTAACGGTTATGAAGATGATAATGAAATGTAATTAATCGTAACAATGTATGTTTTTCTGTAATATTTTTTCTAACAGGAACCCAATGAAAAGTCCTGTGGACGTATTGGGACTCCAAACCACATGGAAACAAATAATTACAAATAAACATAATAATAATAATAATAATAATAATAATAATAATAATAATAATAATAATAATAATAATAATAATAATAATAATAATAATAATAATAATAATAATAATAATAATAATAATAATAATAATAATAATAATTCCAGAATGAGATCATATAAATTGGTTAATGTGAATTCCAGTGATGTGACAGATTTAAATACAAGAAAATTGTACAATGAAGTGCGAAGAAAAACATTAAAACACGAGTGAAAATATTTGGGCCCAAGTCAGTACGAGCAATGCTGCGAGACTTCTTTCTTAAAATTGTCAGTCATGTAATAGTTTAAATAGTTGCAGCTGCTTTTGAAACTGTTCAAAGATCATTTATTTCCAAAAATGTCATACATTTATTTCTTATAGAAGATGAAGCTTTGAAAAAATTAACAGGAATAAAAAACCATATCCTTTATTGATATCAAAGTATAGCTTGATATGACCAGAAAAAAAAATTTACAGTACATAATGGTTATTCTGATGCTACATATTTCTTGTTTACTTAATATTTCTGTATTTTATAATACATATTGGTTTATATATTACTACAAAATTATCCGAGCTCTATAAACTTTAATTTTGATACAAGGAAAGGTAATTACATTAGTTCGTCAATCTAATAAAAATGGTACATTATAATGTAATACAAATAATAATTTCTTTTTTTGTTTTACTACAATTTTCATGTATAGCATTCTATCATATTTTTTCATGCGTGGGAAGTATTTTACACGCAGCGCTTTAATTTTGATCTAAACTCGGCCCTATGTGAAGCTTCCTAATTTACAGCCACATTGCGTAACTCACAACTTGGAGTCGCAACATTTCAAATTTACGCCCAAAGTTTCGTAGCTAGACACCAGATTACTCTGATTTCGCTCCATGACACGCGAGCGCAGTCGCATCGAACCAGGAACCAGGGCATAACCACCACTGCCATTCTCTGCATCGAACGCATGTTGCTTTGCGCATGCGTGTGAAGTAGTGAAAATTAGTAGGTTGGGATGGGACCGTGCTAAATTCGCGAGTTCGCCATCACAAGTAATTCGAGTCAATAAACAATCCCGGCCAAGTCCTTCATCTGGACGTTGGCGATCATGAGTAAAAATAACTATAAGTTTAGTGCGTAAGATAAATGAACCTAGGAAATGTTTATTTTCCGGGGAAACCAGATTTAATAAGTCCAGTACGTCATGTGTGATTTTTTGTGAAAATAATTCAGAATTTAATTCAGTTACTGCCAACAATAATGTCAATGAAAATTAGAATTGCACGCAGTTTGGAAAAATATCTGAAAACGAAAAGGTAATTGTAACAAATTTTCAAATGTCAATTTTCAGATTTAAAACCCTGGTGTTAGTTTTGTATTGGCCACTGAATAAATGTATTTCTTTCTAGGCTGAGAAAAAATAACTGGTAATGAAAAGAAATTGTATGCAATGCCACAACACAGACAGCCCTTGGCTCTACTGTCTCTCTGTTACACACAAGTTGCCACTGATTTAGTATCAACATGCAGGCTACTGCAATTGGTCGCCCAAGATTCGACTGCAACCCATGCATTAATGTTGGCCCGGCGAAGACTTCGCTCACGTTACCTAGCCAATCTGCCTGGGTCTGTTCGTTCTCGTTTGATTGAGGAAGCGTCTCGTTTATTATCTGCACCTACACCTGATGGTAGTGCAATAGGAGGACCTGCTCCTTTGTACCTATTGGCATTACTTCTTGCCCCTGACATCCATCACCTAAGAGTAGAATTATGCTGCTACTACGGCTGCAGCCACCAAGCAGCCCTTTTGAGACTTCTTGCTTCTGAAGGACGAGGTTTAGAAACTTTGGAGCTAGCTAGATCAGCACTTTTGAGACTAGATCGCAGTCTTCTACACAGTGCCCTAATTTCTGCTAATTCATTAAGACACCTCATCCTGCGAAATATAGCAAGGGATACTATAATGCAAGTAATTGGTTCAGCATGCCACAATCTTACTGTCTTGGATGTTTCACATTCTAGACAAGTAACAGATGGAGGTCTACGGCATTTGTTTCTGCAAGTCGAACTACGTGATAAATCTTATGAGAGAGAAGAATCACCTTGTACGTCACTACCATCATTAAGTCAAAGTGCAAATTCTAGTGGATCTTGTGGTAATCGAGGTTGGGGCCGTCTTCGAATATTGCTCAGATTGTTTCCTTGGCTTAGAGTAAATCGTGAAGGTGACAGTAAAGTTAAAGATACGTCATTCCTTCTTGAATACTGTGAACGTCGGAATCCACTTTGTGAATCACTCCAAGTCTTAAATGTTGCTAATACTGGTGTCACAAGTGCTGGAATTTTGCTAGCCCTTCATCATATACCACGACTACAGTCCCTCGGAGAGTATGGGCACATGGGGCGAGCTTTAGAAATTTTACACAGAGCATGGAGTGCAACATCTTGGCATGGAGATGATCAGTCTCCACCAAGTTTCTGTCTTACTGCAGCACGAAGCCAACGTACAACAGTGCAAAGATTGGAACTACTTGCTATGGCTTGTCCAAGTCTTGAAAAATTGACAATATCTGAACCTCATCATCCTCCTTCAGCTCTTGAACTTTTCTCTTCTCATCTGACAACCCTTCACTTGCACAGTGTACCTAATGATATTCAATGGATTTCTGGATTATATACATTTCTTGCAACAGAACATGGCAGGAAATTACAAAATTTCTCTCTGCGTTTCTTTCCTCATGAACTGACCACACCTGTAGATTTGGGTCAGATTATTCTCTCTTGTCCTAATCTACAGATTTTTACTGAAGATGGAGGTGATATTGACTGGAAACATGACACAAGTAAAGAAAGCATAAATTTACTACACTTGCGGCAAATTCAACTTGGCCGAACTGTAACAGCAAGGGCTCTCACTGAACTATTAAAAAGAGCACCTGCACTAGAAATTGCACATTTCTACAGTTGTCCCGATTTGAAAGATCATCATATTATGAGAGTCACTTCATCAGCAACAAATTTACCGGGTCAATCTCAACGTTCTTCTTTCTCATCACTGAATTTACAGTGCTTTTATATATATGAAGCTTCTCATATTACAGCTCCTGCTGTTGTATCCTTGCTAGCATCTTGTGAACAACTTTTAAGTATAGGCAATCTTAGCAACTGGGGTCTTGACTGTGAAGGTTTACGAAGGATACACACCACAGTTCTAAAACACAATCTTAATCTGGAAATAAATACTGGTTCTCACTGGTTTTGTTCTCACTGCTTTCCATCATGACAAGATTCATCTTCTCACCAATGCACCCACACCTGCTTTTATCAACATCAATACAATTATTACTTGTGAAAATGTATTTTGCTCTTCAAATATAGTAAGTGATTACTTAATTGTGCAGTTATTGAAATTTGCGCAACAACGAAAATTTATCTCATTCACATATATCCAACTGCAACTTTGAAGGACTAATGCAACAAAATTATATGTATTATTATTGCAGAAAGTTATGAAATAATCACACAAAAAAATCTGTGATTTGTTAATGTGACCAATATTGTGATAGATTTTGTACACTTTGTTACTTTAACTTATGTACAATCTAGTCATTGTTACTGTGTCATTATGAAAACATGAAATGAAAATAAATTTCACATTGTAAATAGAAAAATTAAACTTATTCCACATATTCTTGCACATTTCATTTTCTTTTTCAAATGTCTGCATATGTTTTGAAGGACAATGGAAATCCATTTATTTTCACAAAACAGCAGCTGCTAAAGGTGAGGTAGAGCTTAATGTTATATGGTCAGAATTGGAGAGAAAGATGTTTGACTGTGAGAGAATATGAAAATTTTAAATATTGATTTCCTTTTCTCACAAAAATTTTTATAGTGTTTTTTGCTCTATGACTCTTCTTTTACAGAATGTGTGTGTGAATTTAAGGATCCTTCAGAGCATAAAAACATAAAAGAATGCAAATCAAAATAAATTTTAGCTGCAAATTCAAAAGATATTATATACCTCCTTTAAGAGGACACAACCAAAACTGCCCCTTATTTAAACATGCTGACATTCCTCCTCTTGTTCCAATTTCTTCATTCTTGAATTAAACTTCAATAACATGGACATAAGTCAAAATACCTATTTAGAATCTCGTTTCTTAACCATTGGCGTTTTCCAAAAGTCTTACAATATAACACATATATACACATAATTCCAAACTGAGTTTTAAGGTAGTATAGTATATTGGGTAAAAGCCATCCCCCAAAACTAAAAAATTTAATTAATCTACAATCACCTTCCTTGAAATTTAAAAACATTGGAACAAAGAGTTAAAATTTACCTACACATTATTTTCTGGCTCATATGAAAAAAAAAGTTAGCATTGTAAATATTGTTAATTCAATTTATAATTATCACTGTTTGCATGTCAACAAGCAGTTACATCTTTAAAATTACACATCTCATTTCATATACATAAAAAAAATCTCAGTTGTAATGAAGACTTCAAAATAGAGTAGAAAGAAATATAAATGACTCAATTATACAAAGAAAAATGTCAGTGTCAAACACAAAAAACATTTTCTTTTAAATTAGTAAAAAATAATAGCACTTTTCTATTTCCTTCGTAATACTAGAAATTCCAGGAATTCACTCTGAAATGATACGGGCATTTCAAGACCAACAAAAACCAACATTCTCCAACTTTCATGATTCTTTTCCCATCCTAGAAACCATGTGATGGTCAACACTGACTGGACCAAGAAGATAATGGATTATTAAAGGCATGTTGCAGTTCACGATTTGATAATTTTCCAATAGTTTAGATTTGTCTTTTTAAAGATGGAAAAGATTAGATCTGATGAATTTTTAATTACTTCTGATGGCAAAGATATCTCTACTTCAAAGAAAGTAAAGCTCCTTCCTAATTGCAATTCATTAAATATTTGCTAAGAATTTGACATAGTATTTGCATAAATTAATTGCATTAAGGCCAACAGGTCTCCAGAACAGAGGTACGCTAACTATTTCTTGCAATATTGATTTACTGCAAGTTTAAAGGGGCAAAAGGCCAAAGAAATCCTCAGTAATCATATCTATAACAATAAGCAGACTGATCCACAGCAACAGTATAAAGATACAACAAAAATTAAGAATACCCTCATAAAAATACCAGAGTTCATAAAATCATAAAGAATATCCTCATACAATACGAATTTACTTTACAATCTCTCATTAGAGTGTTAAAAAGCTCTTAATAAGTATGCAGAATTAATTTGATTTTAGTACTCATCAAAGAGTGACTTTTTCAATCTTGCATATCTTTCACATAAAAAAAGAATTCATTAGGAGACACCTATTATTAAAATGCAACACACCAATAAAAACAGTTGACTATGACTATGACTTCGCAAGACAATGTTTTCACCTTTATCAATTTTGCTAGAGTAAGAAAACAAACACTAACCATGCACACTTCTATGACTGAAAGAAAAACTCTCAAGAATTGATACTTAAAAGAGAAATTGTAATTCACGACTATATTTCGTATTGTTCAATTCCGTTACACTCGTGGATAATTTAGAAATTTTTCTACAGGAACAGTGGCTTCATAAAAAATCACAATGAATTTGCAGTTCAGTTCAAATGTTTTATCACTGCTTTGCATACAGTTGCAGTAAATTTAATTCAACATAAACGAAATCACCAGAGAGAATGGCTTTTAAAGTTATAATACATCTATCTACATTTAAGTATAAACTGCAAAGATTTTCAGCCTCACTGTCTACAATTATAATTCACATGTTCCGATTTACTTCAATCCCTTTCAATTTTTATTATATGATAATATTTAAATATTATTAACATAATATTAATTACAATTTGAAGTGAATTGTGAATCTCAAATTAAGAACCAATTATTAAATATTAATAGGATATATTTAAACAAGACAGCTGAAGATAAAGAAAAATTAAACTGAATTGACCTGCATAAATATCTTACCCAGAAGGTGTTACAAATTTTCAGAAGTCAATCAATAACATACATGAAAGAATTTAAAAGAAGGAAAATAATATTAAAGAGTAAGACATATTTATAAATATACTCCCCAGATATACACAACCCTACAGATACACTCACAAAAAGTGTGCTTAACACTACCTCAGAAGAACCGTGTATTGACAAATTAAAAGATTTTTTGGGGTGACAAAAGTACATGCTTTAATTTTATTTCATTCTTGTTAGTTTTTTATAGTTTAAGATTTTTCTCACCACTTCCATGCATATATTGGTGTGTATCTTAAATAATTTTGTCCTTTTCTATTTGAGGCTGCCTACTCAATGGGTCTATAGTATAGCTTTCTTATATGGTACTTTCAGTGGAGGAAATATACAAATGTGACACAAATGCATTGGGTGATGAATCAATAATTCAACTGAAATGCCAATTTATAAATGGTTGCAACAATTTTCACCATTCCTAATACTCTGGGCAACCTTCCAGAGCTACTTCTAAAATTAATTGGTACATTTTCTCTTGAGTGAATTTAGTACTTAAAGACTGTTGCAGAAGCGTTGGGAAGAAGAGATATACAGATGTGTGTAAAACATAAGCCATATGTAAAAATTTCCAAGATACAAGCAAAGGAACATTTTGCTTTAAGGAATTTTAAAAAGTTACATAAAACAACTAGGGAACATGTGAGGAGCAACTAATCAAAATGTAAATTGTTCACCTCTGGTAAAAACAGTTTTGAGTGGTTTCCTGCAGATCCCAGGGTTATCTATACATCTGTTCAATTACATTTCTCCAACTATTCATTACGGAATCTAAAAATTAGGTGCTGTGGTGCACATAATTTGTCCATCGCTGTGATTGAATCAACAGACCAATCCATGACCAAAAATGTGTATACTGCATCGAATTCTCAAAAATGTTCAACACGATTACATCAAAACTTAAAATTGTCCAATTTCAATATTGCTGTAACTTCTATAATTAAAATCACTTTTTAATGAAATACTGGGTGATTTTGTCTTAATTCATACATGAAAACAATATTTCATCCATTTTGTTATAGAAAATAGCTTAGAACATGTGTGTAATTTACTTAAAATTTTGTTTTGTAACAATTTGTTTTGATATTGCTATCATCCCAGTAAGCAATACTATCAATATCAATGCCCACCTTAAAAGCTTTCATTGTTTTATAACTTGTCTCGATTAGTCGCTAATATGTACGAAAAAGCCATAAATTGAATTTCTTAAGTATCACACTACATCACAACTGATGGAAGAAGACAAATTTGTAATATCATACAATTTTGTTGGTTACCTGAGCCACATGGGTACACCTGAGCCACTGAAATAATTACTTTATAATTATCTAACACATAGCCATTCATACAAACATGGCTAACACATTTCATTAATGACTGTGCAATGTACTAATATTATTACGTACATAAAATGCAAATAAATAACCTCATGAATAAATGTGATATTTAAAACAAACACATAATATACAATCAAGTGGTACTGCCTGTGTAATGCAGTAATCTATATAATGCCTTTAAGGGAAGCCAGAATAGCCTATCTCACCAATGTGAATGTAAGGAACATTTTCTCAGAAACTATTTAATTCACAGTTTTGAAATTTTACCTAGATATTCATTATTTATAAGTATTTTAACAAAACCATTTTTAAAAAATATTACTTGTTTTTTAAATATAAATTTTTGTCCATTGTTATCGATTTTGTTCTTAAAAATACTAACATTTATACGAATATTGTCTAATAATAATAATAATAATAATAATAATAATAATAATAATAATAATAATAATAATAATAATAATAATAATAATAATAATAATAATAATAATAATAATAATGTCTTTATTAAAGGTGAGGCTCAGGCCATAGGGTCTGCTCTTCCGCCTAATCACTGAGTCTACATTGATACAGGGTAGTAACATATAAGAGGGGAGGGAAATCTGTAGATTTCTATCTGTAGTTGTCTAAAGTATTAAACATTTGATAAATCCACCCCATTAAAGTATATAAATATACTCTGTGAAAATTTGAGCATCCTCCTATAAGTAGTTTTTGTGAAAATGTTTCCTAAAAATGAAAATGTAAAACTTAACAGGTGTCCAACACTAGAAAGCAAACTATTAACTTTTTCTCGCAATGAAAGCAGAAAAACATCCACGATGTTCAAGCTAAACCTATGATATGTCAAAACAACCACGCCCACTTCAACGCTACATAAACTTCAAAATTGAAAAAAATATTTAGAGATGACATATTAAGAAGAAACTTGGCTTATTTAACACAGAAAACTATTAAGTAATTAATGATTTAAAAAAGTAATAAGTTATAATATTCATCATTTTTGCCCACTCTGCCTCCCCTTAAATCACATCTAGTTTTAGGGTTAGAAAAAATGTTTTAATCCTTCTGCAAGGATTGCAGGGATAACACTCATATCAATTGTACAAAAGGCATTGTTTATAATGAGAGCAGGGTTTATTCGGTGGATGTTTTTAGCATACTCAAAGGAATTCATATTATCCTGTTCAACACTAGATGGCCCAAAACTAATTAAAGTACCAAGTGGTTGTCGTATGAAGACTGCTTCCCAACAAAAAGCTATTTGGCATACTCACATTAAAATGGTGGGGACCTGACTCCTATAGCTTTTTAAATTCAAAAGAGAACACCCACATCTAAATCGGGAATAAGCACATTCAACACACACAGTTTAATAAAGACCAAACACAACCACAGAGAACATTCTAATCAAGACCTAACTCATTCAAATTTACACCTAACACTTTCAAACTTTGTACAACACTTTGCATTAAAAAAAAAAAGGAAAGTAAATTAAAAGCAAAATTAAGGATATAAACATAAATTAAGAATAAATTTTAATCAAACATCAAAACACGAATAACAAAATATAATGCTCATGAAGAATTCTGCAAAAACTGTAACTTCATGGTTCACTTGAAACATAGTGATTAACCATTGCATGTGTGTGTGTGTGTGTGTGTGTGTGCAAGTATGTTAACTAAATCGTTTTACAACAGTAATTTTCACTCACCACATAAGTTTATTTCATTCTGACTCTTCACCCACCTATATGCAGTTAACTTCTTTATATTCAAAGAATTTGACCATCCATTTTTTATTACAGCACAATTTGTTTGCAACTTTATGTTTTCAACCCCCCACTTCTTAATACGTAATCAACTAATTGAGAAAACAAGACCATTTCAACCAATATATCTCCAAACACCTAAAAAGTGCCTTCTTATTTCTGGTTTTGAAATTGTTTACTCTGAATATGACTGTGTTAAATCTTAATTCAATTGTTTGTTCTCTTAGAATTTGCTTGAACCCATTTTGAGATTGAAAAGATTTAGACAGTGCCTCACATGGAAGGATTAATCTGTCAAAACGAAAAAGAAGGTAACACACTCAAAGAAGATAGATATTGAACACTAGATGAAGAAACCTTTAAAAGTAAATAAATTATATCAATTCAATTACTATCAACTTTTCATTTAAATTAATAAAACAAAATTCTTTACAAATGTGAGGCATTCATAAACAACACTTTTCATACAATGTAATGGAATGAGCGTAGTAAATTTGGCCTCACCTCTCGAAATCCATGTGAATTAAGAACTGCTGCCAGAAGTTTTGTTTCTGCCTGAACTGTTTTGTAGGTCATGTGCAGCTGATTGGCCGGAGGGTCTTCTGGAGGATTAGACAGAGCAATGCACCGAAACAGCAGCACTGTTGTTTTAGCACCCAGGGTTCCTCCAAGAATCCAAGTGTGAGGTGTTGCATTCAGTTCTGCCTCACTAGAAGAAATTTGCAACTACATAACAACATAATTTAATTATGTTCTAATAAAACAGTACAAAGCATGTTTTTTTTACATGAGTAAAATTAAGCATTCTTGAACAATGTATTTGTGAAATCAACGTGGATCATTTTAATGCTAAAACCACTTCTTGAAGAGAAAATTTTCTTAGAATATTAATAGATCCTTACACCCGTGAGAAGAGATGGGAATCTCCCATTTTCCAGTACGGTTTCCACCATTTGGGATCCAACATATTTTTTTCATTAAATATTTCCTTATTAAAAAGAAAGGACAAACCAGGACATATTCTGTAGGAGCAGAGAGAAAATGTAGGAGCCATGGTGGGTCAAATAGGAGAGGAGTACTCTTGAACATTCAAAATAATTATTGCCTCAATGACACTACCTTTCTCCTTTTTTCTTGGTTTTATGGACTGATGGAAGTTCCTTCAACTTTAACTTGCGCACAGATCCTGCTGATTTACCAAGGTTACCTGAACTTCCCTCATCACCTTCTGCATCACCACTCTGATCTTCTACCTCTTTTTCAGTAACAGTGTCTTGATTGTCTTCTGAAGATTCCATGCTCTCCAACTGTAATATTTAGAAAAGTTTAAAGAATCAGACTTAAAATACTGTAGATCCGCTATTTGATTAATTGAACTACATTATTATATTAATTTTGGACGGCATTATCTTTTGCGTTAATCAAAAATAACACAGTGCTGGGGGATCATTAAGTAAATTAAGTTCTCCCAATTTTCAGATCAAACATGCCCTGCTAATGACAGCTGTTCTTATTTAACAAGAAAATTGCATAATGTGCTCCGTCCTTTCGTAAATTTCTTTATCTTTACGATTATTTGATTAAAAAAACACACAACATAAGGGGGATTTTGTTTTTTGAAGGCATATACTTCAAAATATTAATTGTAACCTAATCATGTCGCAAATCTAAATTGTCCAATTCAGGTGAGTACGGGTGAAATTAAGGGTAACCTCGTAACGAATAGAATCGTACTTGTTCCATAAATTCTGTGTTATCCATCTTTCAACGTGTTATAGTTTAGGCATACGTAAATTCCTCTATATGAATTTTTAACTCGGTCAATAACTAAGGCGTCTGCGTACTCGTGCAAGGATTATGCAAGTGAGAGCATGCCTAATCATTTGATTTATCCACGAAAACGAGCCACTTGTGAATTTGAAAACCACTCATCTGGGTCGCTCAACAAATGACATCTACAAACCAAAGACAGTTTCACATTATCAGAATCTTAAGTAACCTGTATACCTTTTAAGGTGAAAAGGGTTGACCGCAATCGTCCAATAACGTTTCGTTGAGTAACAAGACAGGTAACGCGAAACTAATAATAGGTCACAATCTGAATTCATGAATACTGCAATGTTTCATGATTCACGTTGGCTGGCATCGGTTGAAATGTATCACAAAAGTCTATATTGCTATATATTGATAAAACCGGAGAACACGACATTTCTGCCATCTGTGTAGAAATACTATAGTTACTAACGCATGGAATCGCGCGTGTGCCCAGTTGGGGACCGGGAACTGCAGGGCACAGCATATCATATCATAGCCTTATCATAGCGTCAGAGCATATGTTGCAGGCAGCAAGTTGTAAGCAGTTGTGAAAACTAAGTTTTTGTTAATTGTCGGGTGAAATGTGAAGAATGTGAAAAGGAAACTGTGCCGGAAGATTGAATGATACATAACCTTTTATAAAGTTTTAGGAGAGATAATTTACATATCTCGTAGTAAATTAATAGTTTAATTCTACCGGAGAAATGACAAAAGAAATCCACAAGATTCCTAAAGAGGGTCGAATAGAAGAATTCTATGTATTGTCGACTGAATGGTATGAAGAAAATGTGATTTTGACAGTTCTAGACAACGATACGACATGGACAGGAGAGGTAAGGCATTTTGATCATGACAAACCTAATGTTTATTTCCGAATATGTAATTTTCTACATTTTTGCTCTGTACTTCCAGACAGATTCGGTTAAGATTACTGAGTTTTGTGATGCCTTGCACAAAACGAAAGAGAATTTCATGAAAGAACTGAAAAGTGCCTTGACGGGGAACGAGAAAGAGTTTACATTCTTAATGGAAGAAGACAATTTTATTGTTAAAAAGGTTGATTTGAAGTCAAATATCAAAGTAAAATTTTGTAGTATCCCATTGAAAAGGGTATGTTGTATTTTGAAGTATCCCTTTGACAAGCCATCTCCTGTTGCAAGACTATTGATTTCTTTGAATTTGATTATTTGTCTCTTCATTTTGATCATTTAGACATCTTCAATCCCAGTATTTATGAATATATTAAGTGAGTTGCTTGATCAAGACAAGATCAATAAGAAAACCATGTCAAAATTAAGCCACGATGTTCAGGACCTGAAAGCTGGTGAGATTTCTTAAAATATGTATGCAAGTTTGTTATCAAACCTACCTTCAAGGGTTTTCCATATCTTCTGAATCTTGAATAATTGCTGAATTGCAATGATATTTTTATTTTTTTTAATTTTAGAACTCAAAATTTGCAAAGAGAAGTTGCTGCATTTTGCTAGTGAGAAAGCATCATTGGAAACAATACTTTATTCAAAGTTTTGTGAAATTTTAAATGCAAAAAAGAGAAAAATTGCTGATCTGGAGTCATCAATTGGTAAAACTTTTTAACAGATATGAGAATATGAGTGTTTTGTGCATTTTAATATTTGCATTTTACGCTATTCTAGGTGAGTGTAGCAGATCTTCACCTTCTGAAGGCACTTCACATATTAGTGAGCATGAAAAGATAAGTTCCAATGTGACAGTAAAAGAAACAAATACAACTAATCCTTCTCTTCCAAAAAGGAAGTGTCTTGAAGAGGCAGTATCTGAAGAACTAAGCCAGGAAGCCTCCAATATTACTACCCTTCAAGGTGAATCTGTACTTGACAATGAAAATTCTAATCATTATGACAGTGATACAGAAGTGGAAACTGATGATGATAGTGTTGTCAGTAATTCAGCTGTGATAAAAACTTCAGATTGTGATATGTCAGAGAGAACTTCTCAAAGAATTTTGCCTAAAAGAACTTCTAGTAATAGTATTTTACCTAAAAGAACTACTGGAAGTATTTTACCTAAAAGAATTTCTAATGATAGTGTTATTATTAAAAATCAAGAAAAAACCAATGCTTTGCCTCAACCAAATCTGATGGAGATTGAAGAATTTAATTCTCAGTCTCTACTTGATGAGTATTAAATACGAAATTCAAGAGGACAGATAGCTTTACTCAATTTGTATCATAGTATCAGAATCACAAATAATGATCTAAATTTGATCTGTTTTGATTGCATGAGAAAATGTTTGGTTGTTGTGCAAGTACAAATAAATATTTTAAAAAAATTATATTGAATGTAGTTTTATTCATCTATTCCATGATACAGTGAACATTTCATTTTACTTCAAACTACACAGTACTGTATTCAAATGCAGTAGTAAAAATTTAAAATTTCACTTGCACACATTTGGTTTGCTTTCTTGCCCAGTCATTCTTGTGTTTCTTGAATGGTAATGTAACACGATATTGATCTGGAGGATATTTGGGGAAACATGGCTCAATAGTTTCCCAATGATTAGGTATTGGCCTTGGTCTTTGCACCAAGTTTGTTCTATAAAAGAACTCCATTCGAGAAATTTTGTGGTATACACGATACAAAATGAAGAAGGTCTCAGGATCAAAAGGTGGCTCACTAAGTCTTCTGTGTTGCCGCTCTCTTGTCAAGCCTCCAAGTTTGCGAATACCAGCTGTTAGTTGCTGCATTCAAAACCATAAAACTCCGCATTATTTTGAAGTCCTGTATCTTTCAAACAACAAAGTACAATTACTTAATCCAATACCTTAATGTGATCGAAGTCATGAATGTTCATTCTAACCAATCCTGAAGCGTCCACTAGTAGTAGTTTCCTTCCAGTAATGTTATTCTTTCTAAAAGCCTCCTGTGGTGAAAATACACTTGATTACAATTTTTTCTTTTATTGATCTCTCTAAGATTATTTTTTATACCTAACAATTTTATAAACATTTTTAATGAATTGAAAATTAAAGCAAGTCAATATTGAAACAAAATGCACTGGTTTGCTTTTTGATAGTTAAACTTACATAAATTTAAACCCCACATTTTAAAAAACTTTCAAGATCTTAAAAGATTGTAATATTAACTATAAAAGAGAACAAAATTTTTCAAAGAAAGCTTTTAATTCATAGGGAGTTAAAATCAACAATAAAAACTACGTGACCTTAAGAGGAAATCTACATTTAATCTTCAAAACTATCCCAAATTAACCTAGTAAAAATTTGAAATTCAGGCCTGTCAAGTATGAAAACTCTTTCAAATGTAATAGGAGGAAAGCCAAAAAAAGAAATAAAAAATCTAGAAGTAATGTTAAATTTTGCTTACATTTATTCTCAATTTTTAATTGTACCAAAAATACAATATTCCTTGAAAGGCAAGGCAGCACTGCAGCTTCATACATTATTTACTGTCAGACTAAAAACTGTGTCAGCCCTTGGGATATTATTCTTTCAGTACTTGGTCTGAGGAAAATGTAGTGGGAGTAAACTAATAAAAAACCACCATCTTAACAACAAAAAGGTTCTTCCTTCATTTTCACATTTGACAAATACCTTG
The DNA here is from genome assembly GCA_011170035.1 of Teleogryllus occipitalis. Taxonomy (NCBI): domain Eukaryota; kingdom Metazoa; phylum Arthropoda; class Insecta; order Orthoptera; family Gryllidae; genus Teleogryllus; species Teleogryllus occipitalis. Next base: position 276,518 of record BLKR01001183.1, on the reverse strand, counting down.
TCGCTAATTAAAGAAAAAAACTGTTGAAATGGCGACAAAAATCTTAGACACTGAAACTTTATGACGATTTTTAAAAAAAATAATGCGTACAATTGCCCCTTTGCATGACCTACAACACTTATGACTGGCTTCATGTACTTCAAAAGTTAGTTGCATATTTTTATAGATATGTTCAATAGGATTTATATCTGATGATGGAGAGAGTGCTGTGGTTTTGATACATTGTCCAGAATCCAAAGTTTTGGGTACTACAAAGTAGTACGCTTGGGTCATTACCATGCTGAAAAATGTAGACGCTTCCCAAATTTTGCATTTTAGTCGCACTAGCTCGCAAATTTAGCTTTAGAATGAGAAAATACATAATTAATTCATCACTCCATCTATTACCTGTTATTGCCCCCACACCAATACCACTCATACTCAATACCACAAGCCTCATTGCCTTGTTTTAAGGGTGGAAATTAAGATTCGTGACTCCAACTCTACTTTTCTTCCTTCATGCCACGCGCTGACAATTGACTCCAAAATGGAAAATTTTCTTTCGTAAGTCCTACCAAAAATTTACATGATTTGCTGCAAATGCTAGACACATGGTGTCATTTCCACCATGGATAGGCGTTTCTGCCTGTTCACTTTACTCAACCGGGTGTCGTCTACAAATTACAAGCGTTTTGGATAATTCCGTCCTCCCTGAAACGTGAGCTTGAACCCCCTAAATATAACAACGCATGCGACCTCCTCTACATTAATAAAAATTATACAGCAGCAGGGTTTGATGTATAAAATTTTAGATCCCGGAATGCGCCCCAAATTAATTAAATAGAAATACTCGGTTATATATTTATAATATAAATTAATAATTATTTCCAAAGTACCGGAACCGTGTCGCGTTTCGTCAGAAATCAAGTCACGTACAACTGAACATTTTGTATTAATTTTATTTTGTTATATATTAAAATTAACAATAAAGTAATTCAATATTTGGTATATAAATTAGAAATACATTTTTCATGTACTTAAAACTAGTATTTTTTGTGGTTTGTTTTCGCCAGCCAATAACTTCACTTCGATAATGGCTGTCGACTTAATTTAGTTTCGTTTAAAACAGTGAATGGAAGAGGAAATTCATAGTATCGCCGCCCCGATTGATCATGAAAATGCAAAACTTTGAACACTGACAATGACTCCCAAATTCGAGGAGTATCATGAATTCAACGCGTCTAACGGGTATACACAAGCAGTTAAAATATATTTTTAAACAAATGAACTTAAACTCATTCAATTACGCCCGCCAAATCGAAAAAGAGGAAGTGACCGTCAGAAATATTTGGAGATGCTGGCAGCATCATAATAAAGGCGGGGAGAATTTTTCAGGAGGACCATCGCCGATTTTCCGATTCAGCCTTTTTATAAATATGGAATAAAAGGCAAAAAAAGTCTAAAAAAGGATTTAATATATTCTAGGCATTTGGTAAAATAAGGGGTAAATAAGGTTAGGCTTTCCTCCTCATATCATTTGTCATGATTTTGGACATTATTATCAGCCTTTAAATAATTGATTAGAAAAAGATAGGCATTTTATAAACTCCGATGTATAATAATGACAATTTCATTATCGTGGCTCGATCCTCATTTCCATTTCATGCGTTCTCTAATAGCCCGTACGCCATTCGTTCTATCTCGTCTCTTCCCAGAGACATGCGTCCGCTTGCACCTCACAGGGTAGGCACACCCGGTCGCTGCCTCGCTTCCCACCGCATTCTGAGAAGAGGCCATGTAGTGAGTGTAGAACAGTAGCTTGCTGGTTCATACTTGACATGCGCGTTGTGTGTAGGCCAGTGGATTCTCTCACTGCCTGTCTGCACGGAAGCCTCCGATATTACTTGATATTTCTTTACATTTAAATCGGACTTAACGTTAATATTGTAACAGATACAGTGAATGAACACCGTTTTTTCTTCTTAACGATATAGAAAAAGAAACTAATTTTTGACAGTGATCGACCTTGTCCTTTTTTGTGTACGTTTGTACATCGTGCTGGTGAGAAAAATGCAAGATAATTCAATCCCTGGTGGTATGATTCACAAAAATGGCTAAAAGGTGGTGAATTTAGAGCTAAGCTTTCTTGTTGGTCATGTCTTTTATTGCAAATTAAGGAGTGTATTTGGAATAGAGATAGATATTTTGACAAGAAAAAATGTATCAAAAGGTATACAAAAAATATGAAATGACAAAAGATCTCATACGTAATTCAGTGAATCTTAAACGTCTGGAAAATGATGTGAAACCGATTTCTGAATTACTATAAGAGCAATACAAATTCGCAACCCCTTTTTAGAATCTGAATATCTTGAAATCACATCTGCGCGTGATACAAGGAAATAATCCTTTAGAATGTAATATCAATGAGAAAAAAATGTTTTGAATATATTTACAAAAAAATTGGATAAAGTGGGGCATGGTTCACGTTACGCTGCGTACCTGTAACGCAGCGTAACGCTTCTTCAAACTCTCCCCCCTTTTGGCATTACGTAATTTATGGACTTACCACCCAAAACTTCTGAGCAATGCGCCCGTGGTAGGCATCGCGTCGTAACAGTGTCATGGGAAACTTTTTCCGCTCGCCACGCGGTCTGCCGCCAAGGCCGAGACACTTGCTCACGGATTAATCTTCACTGCACGAACAACGAACCGCTCATTTTGCATACTCAAGAAAAGAGAGTGAACGCTCCCCGATCTGTTGTCTGTTTCCCTCTCACCAAAACTGTCACAATGGCATTTCCGTTGATTTCAGAATTCTATACTTGGGTTTTTCTAACGAGGCATCTGAGGGTATTATCTCCAAGATGGAATATGGCACGGCTTTTCGCGTCTTTCTCGGTCGTGCCGCTAGAGTCGCTTGGTCTTCAGCACTGCTCGATACGGTCGCGATCATGCGACATCTTGCAGCAAGACTGAGAAAGACGCAAAAAGTCGTGCCATATTCCATCTTGGAGATACTACCCTCAGATGCCACGTTATAAAAACCCAAGTATGATATAGACCATCGAGCTATCTCTCTTATCGACGCGCACTCATTGTGTCAACTGATTGCCCCTTTTGCATTCTTCAACAATAAGTTCTTTCCATGGTATCATATCACCAGTGATACTGTCTCGACCTGCCGAGCTCAGATGACAGCTGTCGACAACGAAGAGAAGGCATGTGTCGGTGGAGGAATATTGAATGTTGACTTAAGCCGTTTACGAACCGATTTTCTACAACAATGCAGTTTATTAAGCATTTAGTACTTCGAGGTGTCCAAAGACTTTTTGCGCCCGTTTTCGATGCAGCATTTCTGGTTTTCAGTAGTATCGGTTTAGTTTTGTGGAGAAAAAGGAAGAATTTTTGTTGTTGAGATTGTCATGGAAGTTAAGGAACACACGGAAGTAAGACTGAACATTAACTTTCCCCAAGTTGAAATATAAAGTTAATACAAAAATAGTGCGGTTAAATCACATGCCATTTGCAAAGTTATTTTATGATAAAATTTCTTTTCCAGCAAAATGTAACGCCTTTTCGGAGCCTTTCGCGTAAAATTGCATACCAAAATCACAAGAACGTTATATTGTAAAATGTTTGCACAAAACACGAAATTTAGATATACTGTTTAAAAGGGTTAATTAAAAAAATCAACTTGCAAAATAATTGCATCTTCAATTGTCACGAAACTTTTCTTCAATTCTTTCATCGTGCAAATCGTTAGAAATTGATTTTATTTTTGACTCCATCGTTTCGGGGCAGAGATCCTCATGTCTCGCGTTATTTCGGGCAGCGATCCGTCGGTGAATATTCAGGACGTTTAGTACTGGAGAATGATGATACGATAGGTTTTTTTTTTTTTTTTTTTTTTTTTAATTTCGTAGAATCAAATCTCCTTCCTCGCCCTGGCAATTAATGTCTGCCCTGCCAACCCAGCGTTGACTTTAGTCGACGAAAGCCTAGGACGGAGGTCGATGCCAGGACCAAGTTGATCCTCACATTCCTTTATTTTACCTAGTTGTCCTTCACAACTCTTATTTCCTCCAATTCATACACTTCAAGCAACATCAAAACGTCCTTGCCAATCCCCAACACGTATCCGAATGTTTCCTCATCCACTAGACAACCTGCAACTCCCTCCGCTAAGTCCATAAAGCACGTACTCACCCACCGGAAATAGGTACCATATCTTATTTGAATCAGACCCATCTCTCACAACAGCAAATAACATATATTGACGTATGATTCCCTCTTCTCTCCCTCCCCAAACAAGAGCTGATCTGGGGTAGCAAGAGGCTTCATTCACCCACTCACCCTTTTCCCTTTTCCGCTGCACAAACAATTTTACTAAGGAAAATTTTCTATTTTAAAAAGTGTCTGATGTCAAAAAACACGTGAAATTTTTCAACTTCCAGAAAGTCAATGTTGAACAAAAAAGTTTTGTGTAGAATTGCTCTGAGAAACACTGTAATTGACACTTTTTATTTCTCTGGAAAGGGTTGAGTGAAGTTCGCCATTGACAATGTAAAATTCGTCTAGAAACACATCCAGATGACAAAAGATTACCCCACAAGAAATCAAAAGAGCTGCCAGTCGAAATCAGTTTAGGAAGCCCTACCTGGTATAGCTATATTTCGCAAATTCCCCAAATCCTTGACTCACACGTTCTGCAACATCAAAATCATTCTAACTATCGAATTGCTCAGCGCGAAAACTGCCCAATTGTACCAACACTTGTCATTCCCATAGCATGACAATGCCTGCCAGACATAGCGTCCCCGACTCTAACCAAATAAAAGATGGGATTTCATAACGTCCCAGGCGTTTTTTATTGCTAATTGGAACATCATATCCAAAAAAATATGTTTAGCAGCAAAGTGAAGAAAAATATCTAGAAGAGGTGCAAAACTTAACGTTGCAATCGCTAGGCCACGGGAAATTAAGTAAGAGCTTCATGATTAACTGGGATATAACTTCGTATTCTTCAATCTACCGTGTGCGCTTGGGATAATAAATCAATGAAAAAATTGCCATATCTTCTCTTCTTTTGATGTCCCCTGCGAGTTGTTTTCATGTGAGAGACACCCCAGGGGTCTTTCAAGATAATAAAATGTACACGTGTAAAAAAAATAGTTTATACAAGCACGCTTAGTTATTATATTTTTATTTCTGGAATTTTCACTTTCTCGCTACTGCTTAAAAAGTATTGTAATGCTGCGGGGAAAACGGCGAATTTTCGACAGAAAAACCTATTGCCGGGCCCTGGTAACGAAAAAAGTGGATAAATATTGTCCCAATACATAGTAAATTACTTCGTCTAACACCTTGTGTAGTCAGAATCCATGTTTTGTGGTTCATTGATACCGAAAAATCGACGGTAGAACGTGTCTGTGGTAAATACTAGCTAACAAACTGTTCAGCCGATTTTCTCAAAAAATGGATATTCCCCAATCGATCTGGATCATGTCGCGGCCCTTGTATTTGAAACCGATATTCTAGTTTCGGGGGTACTTTACATGAAGCCCCTGGGACATTTTCAAAATGTTCACATTAAATGGCACCGATCTTTTTGATTCAATTTTGTTGTTGGATAGCGTAAAAGACGCTTAAAAGAATGGCACAGGTCTCATTTTCGTTAAAATTCCCGATTTTTCGAAAATTGCAAAAATTCCAAATTTTTTAGGGGTCTTCCTACAACTACAATCTTAAAGATAATTTATTTTCTTAATGAAATGTGTTCATCAGAATCAGATCTTTAAATAAGGCCATGTTACATTTCCCCCCCAAAAATATGAGTATTTTTTGCGTAATTCTGCGTGAAACATAGGCAATTTTTTAATGTTTAACACCGATGACCTTCACAATCACAAGCTCTGGAGAAGGAGCTTTAATGTTCTGTCGTTTTTTAAATGTCGACCAAGCTGTTGACGAAGTGTGGCACGCAGAAATCTTACAAAACATCAAAAATATATTTCCCCATCCATTTTTTGCACCACTTCGCTCCTATCTGACTGGAAGATATTTCCAAATAAAATTCAAGAAAGAATCATCATTCTATTGTCGCCTGTCGCTGCCGGAGTACTGCAAGGAAGTGTTCTCGGTCGACAAATATATATTCTATACACAACTGACCTACCTGTTTATATAAACATCACGACAGCCATGTTTGCTAATGACACAGCGTTCTTAACCTCCCATGAAAATGCATTCGCAGCATCAGAAAAAATCAAGAATATCTCACTCTACTTCAAAGAGTGGCGTATATAAACAAATGAAAGCAAACCCGTCCACGTGACGTTTGCCTCAGACTCAGACCAAATAGATATTCTCCAGTTAAAATCAATAACAAGGAAATACTAGTCAGATTGCGTAAAATAGCTTGGGCTACACCTTGATCAAAAAATGACCTGGAAGATACGTATCAAAAAGAAAAGAAAAGCCCTCGAAATCAAAATTAAGCAATTCTATTAGCTTCTAGGCAAAAAGCAGTATCTCTCATTGGCTAATAAACTACTGATTTATAATGTAATAATAAAACCCGTCTGGACCTACGAAATACAACTTTGGGGCACTGCAGCTAACTCAAACCTAAAAATACTGCAGCGATTTCAATCAAAAACTTGAAGATTGCTTGCCAATACCATGTTTTGTTTCAAATAAGACATTACACAATGACTTCACTGTAACCACAATTGTACAAGAAGTCCAATTCAGTAGCCCAAAATATTATAAATGTCTAGAAATTAAACCCACATTACCTAGCATTAAACTTACTAGACAATAGCCAAGAATTAAGAAAATTGTGTAGATTTCATCCTCTGGATCTCTTAAATAGGTTCAATCATTAAATGCAAGATATTTGATCATACTCGAAAATTATGTCTTGTGATGTTATATTAATAGTGTATACTATTTATATTTGTTAACGACAGAAAATGAATCCATGACGATCTGTGAATGCCCAGTTCCTTCACATGCCATTGTAAAATTTTGTCAAAAGATTTGCCTATAGTTCAGATGTAACAACGGCAAATAAAATATACAAAATAAAAAATTAAACAATTATTTCCGCAGAAACAACTCCAAATTTTTTCTGTGTTTTTTTTTCCGCGTACGTACCAAAGATAGGTATGCAAGTGGTGTTGGTCTCATTTTCTGGGCATTCTCTGTATTTTCGAAAATTGGGTAACTCTCCAAATTCGAATTTCCCGCGCTTTGAGGGAGTTTTATTATATATCACTCTCTGATTAGCAAGCGTATTATTTATGTAAAAAAAGAAAATGATAAATAATGTATAATAATCGTAAACTATTATAATGTGCTTAAAAGTGAAACCTACATGTCATACATGAATTCTGGAGAATTAAATATTCTTACCGGGTCTACTGTAAAATCAGTGTAATCAATGTAGTTTTCTTTATTAAACGATGTTTCTGATTCATCGCGACCCCTGAAGACTTGATCTTGCTTTCCTAAATGGAAGACCATCAATTCTTTACTATTTCAATGCAAGTCTACTCGGATATTACACATTGCATATGTACATGATTTTTTTTTTTTTTTTTTGTCTTTTCATGCTTGCCTAAAGAACTAGCAAGGGAGACTATATTGTCGAATCCTCCTTTTGACCAAACGTTACTACATTTACCACTGCTAAAAAGACACTGTCAGCAAAACCGTTTGTTCAATTTAGGACAACCCATTAACCATTTGTCTAGAATAATTAGAAGTACAGAAGTACGTGCTGTACTCTCGCTACCCTTCTTGATATTTTGCCGTCAAACCTGGAACTTCTGATGTGAGAGCCTACCGTTGTCTTTCATTTTAAGCTTTCCTGAAAATCCATGAAATTCAGTCCTTAAAAATTGTTCTATAACCCAATCACACGAACCACCAGCTTCCTGACCATTAACGCACGCCATTTTCACGAAAACTTGAGAGAAACGAAACTTACGAACGATCTGATCAGGGCTGTTCACCGCAATATTTTGCGGTGCCTACGGACCGTTCAGCCACGCATTCTCCCCTCTCCCCGCCCTTGAAAGATGAGGAGACGAAAGTCATCGCAGTTGGCATGCGGTGCCTCCTTGCGCCAGCGAATTCTCTTAGCATTGAGAAATGTTCGAAACCTCTCTCGCGTAGGCATAGCCCGCTAGCATGCATATAAGGCATACTAGCGGGCTATGGTACTGTATAGCGCAGAAACTTGCGTAACTGACGAGGATTAGCAAAGTAGTGTTATTATTTCGCATCACTTGTAAAGACGTACAAAATCGCAATAATTTTTAAGGGATTACCATACTCGTGAAACATTTCTTATATTCTTCGAATTACTAGGTATACCATCGGTATAGTAGGATTTTCCTAAGAATGAGCCAGTGACAGCTGGCTAAACAAGTGAACATCACGTGTAATTCAGAGAAGTATCCCTCCGCCGCGACAGTTGTCCAGCACGCCTCTTCGTAGTGTTTGGTTATGGGTCCCGTGAAAGACATCACTATGCAAAAATCTAAGTTTCCCTGAGGTATGTGCACGTACGCAAGTCCGGGAAATATTTAAATTTAATTACGTATGTGGAAAATCTCTTAACATGCTCTCACAATTAGTAAAAGAAAACTGCCATGAATGTAAATAGAAAACTCTCAATCACAGCTCGACACACACCAGCACAATGCCGGAAACGTGCATCACTACGCATCTCACATTCAAATTTCGGTTTTAAAATAAACAATATTTAGAACACAAAAGTAAATCCAATGAAATGTTTATAGAAAAAATAATTTTTACGGAAGAGCACATAATACTGCACTTCCTAATTTCAATTATTTCTCTTGGGGCACCATATTTTCGTCGGACGAGAACACAGAAGGAAGCACCGAAGCCATTTACAAGTTAGCCAACTGCAAGCGAACGAATGCAGGAAGGGAGTCTAATGGGCTCAAGGACACACCGACCTTCAGTTACGTTGCCATCATAGCTGTCACTTTGGCTCATTCTTACGAAAAATCCTTCTACGAGTATATACGCGGTGTATCGGAGAATTCGCCACTGGCCGTAGCCTTTTTCTTCAGAACCCTATCGTATTCCGATCGACGGTGTTCGGAAGGTATACAATACTTGGATTTTCACAGCGTGGCTCGTGAGGAATTTGTCATGATGGAATACGGCACAGCGTTTTGCGTCTTTCTCGGTCGCGCCGCCAGATATCATATGATCGCGAACGCATCAAGCAGTGCTGCAGATTAAGCGACACGACAAAGACGCGAAAAGCCGTTCCATTTTCCATCGTGAAGATAAGTCCCTCACGCATCGCGTTTTGAAAACTCAAGTATAGAATGCGGGCAGCACATGAGCTGTCAACAGGACAGCTGCGTAACCTGAGTCTCGTGTTTTCGATACAGAGCGTGGCGTAGATGTATTCTTACACCATGATACAGAGTGGCTACTCATTGCTAGGGACAAATTTCCCTTAATATTCCTGGTTTTCTGGTGGATTTTTTAAAATATTTTCCTGATACGATTTTTAATTTCACACTATTTAAATAAAATATTAAAAACAGACTGATACTAATTGGTCAGCTCTCTGATCTCGTCGAGAGAAAGTGCTCTGATTAGTGATTCCGGCCGTGTCAACTGCTAAGGTCATTAGCCCCGTAAGTGTACTGGATGTTTTATTGCGAGAGGTGGCAGTGATCTTCCCCCCCGGATGGCGAGATCCGGCGCTGGCCTACTTCGGCTAGCGTTTTCCCAACCAGTGGAAAGTACAAATTAACAATATTTTCTCAACAAATAAAAATTCAGCAAAAAATTATGTTGTACTAAATAATAAATTGTACTATAGAATATCCAGTTTTATAAGCTATGAACATTTTTCCTTATTTGTAATCATTCTTCTATAAATTCCCTGACTTCTCCTGGTTTTCCTGAAAGTGGCCACCCTGTGATGGAAAGGTTCCCAGAAGATTGACAGGTGAGGAAGAGTGTAGGGGCTGTCGTTGTCATCAAATCCAAATGTCAAAGAGAAGCAAACCTCTTGATGTATTTTAAATTTTTTCAGATTGAAGAAATCCTTCACAGAAGAAACCTTCCATTATGAGAAATTAAAACAATTAAAATTAAAAAATCCCTAACTTCTAACAAAATTCCTTGATTTTCCCCAGACTTTTCCAGATCAATGAAATTTCCTGACTCTTCTGTGTTTTCCAGAAAGTGGTCCCTGTGTTTAGATAACAGTACTGGCGTTAATAGATTATGAACTGTCACCCACATTTTAATTTTATTCTTCTATAAACCTGACGCTATCTTGAATTAACAGAGGGCTTGTATTAACCTGTGGATCCCTTCTTTTAAAAGGTCTTATTGCATCATAATTAACTCTAACTCTTTTATTCTAGAGCTGAATGCCTCACCAACATCTTCAAGTGATTACTTTTTCAAGTGGAAACCCCAATTCCAAATTTAGTTTTTTATAATTATTTCAAATTCTTCAAACTGTCAAAAAGTGAGCTATTAGTATTCTAACTACTATATAATTTTTGTTATAATTTTACAGGCAAAAAAATGTATCACATAATAATATGCATTAGATTACAAGAAGCATTTAAACATAAAATATATTAAAATCATTAACAATGGACTCCTTGATAATAAAATAATTTAAAAAACTGTAACTCTATAATCTCATTTCAACTCTTCCCTCTTATTTTAATTATATGGAGTAATATAGAAGACTTACTTTCATTTTCATCTATTTCTCTTTAGAGTAGAATACTCTGACATTTTCATAGCACAAAGTCATTTCTTGGGAACTACTGAGAGAACTAAGATGAAAATAATTTCATACTTCCAGTCCAAAAGCAGAATAACTTTAAAATGATGACCTACATATTTTATCAAATTGCCAGAAATACATATTTGTTTATTGTAGTACATATTTTTTTTACCCCATTTGTTAATAGAAAACTTACAAATTTTACATAATTTCATAAAAATGTATTATTCAAGTTTCACAAAAGTGATATCAAAATTCCCCCAAAAATTTTAAAACTATTCTAAAAATTGTATTTAACATGCACAAAGTGAATACTGAAAAACATACATAAACTTTCTTAAAGGCAAAATCAAATTTCCATGTCACAGCTTTAAATAAACATACAACTCATAAAACAACACTGATTTGAATTGGTCTTAATTGCAATTAATTTTCCTGAGCATGTACATAGAAAAACTAATCCCAAAAAACAAATTTAGCCAAGTACATTTCCTTTCTTCAAAAAATACACAATTTTCACTCCTACACTGCACATTCTGCTGCATTAATAATAAACAATGTACTTTAAACAATCTAGATATACAAAAAATTATAGGTCATGCATTTGAATTATTTAAAGAAATTGATAGGGCAATAAAATCATTTTAAAAGCTAACAAAAAATCAGGTAATCATCCACATAGTCATTAAAATAATATTTTTGCAGCCTTGTAATATTTACATATGTTTTTCAAGTTCACTCATTTTGAATATCTTTGCTATACCTTCATAACTAGCTTCAATGATAAATGACCTCATTTCATTCGCAATCAGTCCATCTCTTTCCAACAAGGAATTACCCAAGATTCATATTTACAGTAATTAGTAGTTTGATTAAATAAAATCATGATATATAATACTATATTTTAGTCCTTCGTGTTTATTATATAAACTTCACTGATTTGTTGGTAGAAATTTCATTCTATAATTAATTATTAATCCTTTCAACAGAAAACGTTCATACTGATGCAGTCTCCAACTGCACCACAACATGTGGAGACAGTCCCTTTAAACCTCTTGACATACAAATACATCTCACAAAACTTCAGAAGCAGATGATTTCCCTATTATATTTTTTTATTCAATATTATGAAATAATGTACATTTTATAAAAGATAAAAATCAGCATTTAATTACTGAATTGGTAACTAACTCATTGGACACAGATACAAATACAATACATGATCACAAAGAAATGAACTGACATAATATACGAGTATTTTCAGCAATACTACAAAACAGTAAGCGATAAGGAATACCAAAAATGACCAGAAAATTTGTGATTCATGTAAATACACAGAGGAACACAACAAATAATCATGGTCTTCTACAGTTAACATATAACTATTAATACTGTACTCGATTATTTCATCTGTTCACATTACAAAATATATTCTTATAACAATTCATATTAAAGTCACTGATACAGTAATTTGCATTTTTATACTCAATACTAAAACTAATAAACAGTCAATGTGGCAAGGAAAATTATTTTCTCTCACTACCTCTAGTCTGGCCAAGGTCCATAAGGCTGTCAAATTACTTTACAAGAATTAATAATCACAGATAGTAGCAAAAAAAACTTTAAACTTGACTAATGAAAGAAACCCTCAGCTAATCCTCATACAATCTTTCTCAACACAATTACACTTTAGAATTTTGTAGTACTTCCAAACATGCCTTCATTATTTCACAGTCTCTTTTTCTATGCTTTTCTATGCAAGACAGAGGCTTAGGATCCAGATCTGAGACACCAACATTGAATACATAATTCTGAGCATTCATATCCTTTAAGACTTGATTTTGTGGGAAATGTTTAGAAATTTCATAAGATGGAAAATTACATCGTTGAAAAGCCATCATGATTGAACAATCTTTGGCAGTTGCTGCTAAGAGGTAGCGATGAATGGGGGTTATGTTTTGATTTGATTTAAAAAGCGAAGCCACATAAGAGTATTCTGATCCAGATGAGTTCAATCCATCAGTGTGGTACATATAATAAACCAAATCAGCACCATACTGTTCTAATTTTTGAATTCGCAAGATTCGATCCAAAATACAATCTGATGGTAAAGGTTCTGCACTCCAATCGCATGACGGATCAGGCAAAAGTGGACTCACTTGCGCAATTAAAGAAGTCGGGATGCGTTCAAATGCAGAATGGCATGGCACAAAAGGAGATGAATGTTCAGGTTCTAAACCATCGAATGCCACTGAAGTGCACATTTTTTCTGGGCAAAGATTGGAAGTAAGAGCCTTATACACCAATTCACAAAAGTTCTCCACCAAATTTTGAAGGCTCTGTGGCCTTTCAATATTTCCTAACCAGCTTTGTAAGACTTCTTCCAAAGAACTACAGCCTTCATCTCCATATACAAGAGCACCATCTTTAAAAATTTTTAAATTATTCTGAGGAGATAATAATAAATTGTGTAAAGCACTTTTCATTCTAGTGTGGATCCCTGAGAAAAGGTCCAGAGGACAATATTGACTTCGATTTTCTATTGTACCAAGTTTTAACTTGAGATATTGATTTAAACAAAATGTACACTTCGATAGTCTTCTATCAGGTCGAGGAATCCAGCCTTGTTTTGGTTTCACTTCTACACAAAACGTGGGAGAAGGTGTATTACACCCAATGTCTGCCACAGTTAGGTGAAGAGGCAAGAGAGCATAGTCGGGATACACTGTCACATGGCTGAAATGCAGTCCTTTGTGGTGACGATGAGCTGGTCGTTGAGCCCGAAGAATCTGGTCCAAACAAACCACCTCCTCCTCTTCCATGCACGCTGCCATAGGAGGTTGGATATACACCTCACCCAATAAAGGAACCATAATACACCGACAGAATACAGTTTCTCTCAATACTCTCTCTCTCTCCTCATCTTCTCCAACAGCTAATATCGATCCATTTTCATTTTTCCGTAATCTTACAATTTTTCTGTCTTGAGTCAATGCCAATACTAAATTTGCATTCCCTTCTCCTCTATATTTCCACTTTTTACCTCTTAAACTTAGGCATCTTGGTGCCCGCAAGTCATGACCCAAGACATCAAGCATGATGTTCAGTCTTATTTTGTTGTTGTTTTTTTTGTTTTTGGTTGATTGTGTTGTCTTTTTTACTTTAAAGAGTGTCTCAGGTTAGAAGGAGAGTGTAAGTGACACATAATAATATTAAATCATCCTTGGCTATACATCATCTATAACATATCAATACACCACAGTAGCTACCTCAATTTAGAAATATTGATATAAAATTTATATACAACACTTCAAATTACTTTTATCTACATACTTGATACTGAGGCAAACCAACTGTATTATCTAGCCATGATGCTACTTCTTCAACACTCCACTCCCAACAGCGTGGCAAAGGCATAGCATCGAGAACATCTCCACAAAGTTCTACAAGTGTCTTTGGGCTAGGCAAGTGAGGACGGCAAATCCTAAAATTAGAAATAGTAAACATTAAATTTTCTAAAAGAAAGGAAACTTCAGAAAACAATCAGAATTGCTACATTATTAATTGCATGTTAGGTTCATTGCAAAAAGACAACACTTTATTAGAGTTAGTAACAGAGACAAAATGAAATGAACTCACTTTGCAGGATTATCTTGTGGAAACCTCTTTGAAGGTTGAACACGTTTGGAACGCTGTATACTCATGACTGTTTATCTTTTAAGCAATGAAAACCTGCAAAGTTATTGGTGCAATTACTTACTGTAGCTCTACAAGTACCGGCGTATAAATATTGTGGCAATTATATATTATGAAAGGAATTAAAAGGTATAGGGCTTGTAATTAATTTTAAACTCACCTAGAATAAAATAATCGTTCAAATTTATAACGTGCATCACAGTATGGCATCAATTTCACTTAACGGTGTTCTTATTCTTAAATCGTATCATTCAAACTTTTCACAAAAATACATAAGTAGAAACTTCAATAAACTTGGCTTTCCTTTTCACCTACATGTGAACACTTCCAAAACCCTGTGACAACTGAAAGGTGTGGTTTCTTTCGAAGTCCGTGTTATATATTCATAGAACGACATCATGAAGCGTCATAGCTTCTCTTGGGAACTTTTACCACGCAATCAACAACACAAGGATTGCCATACTCGATGCTACTAATCGGAACATACGGGACGAAACAGGAAATACGCACAGGAATTCCTACGCGGGCGGTTCCGTCCGCCTTGTTTGCCTCACGACCGCTTCTCAACGGCAGCGTTGTGGTCGTTGTGGTTGTGGGCGGCGCAAATCGCGCTTTAGCCCCATCCCCCAACAGGCAATCTGGGGATGACCGGTTCCTCTCTCCTCGCGCTCTTCTCTGTGACATAGAGATCCAAATCCAAGGATAAACCAGTGAGCCAACGCATTCAAGAAACAGGTCCAAAGTTCAAAGTTGAAATTTATGAGAACAGGAGGGCCAAGCGCAGTAGGTGGACACTAAAATTTGGATACATTACAAAGAATTCGCGGAAAAAATTCCTTATTAAAAAAAAAAAATTATTTGAACTTCATTAAATTCTCAAATAAAATAAAATAAAGAGGAGACTAACGGAAAAGTCCTTTCCTGTGTCGGAATATGATGTTTTATATGATGAATATGATGTCCTTTCCTGTGTCATGATTTTCTCCCCCATGCGTCACATACCGTTTTTAACTGTTTTTTAACTAAATAAATATCTAAATATTTGATCACGTTTTGTGAAAGAGAATATTGAAATGTTTTTGTATTTTCATTCTGGATGGAACGCGAACTTAAAGGGAAAACAGAAAATTTAATGCTGTTGAGATAATAATCCATTACAAAGTGAAAAGCGTTAATGGGTTGTAGAAACAGGATCCGAGTTATACACTAACACAGTTGTAGGAACATTTTTGGATTCCACAAAGGCCACATAAAGAAAGCGAAAATCAGACGTGATCCGTCCGCCAAACATTGGAGATTGCACATTAGAGAAAGAATAATGGGAAAGTAAATGAAGAATGGGAAAAATCTTAATTAAGTCGAGTGGTTCGATGATGATTCCATTGAAGCTTGTCCATACTCGAAGCACACACTAAGAAAAAGTAGGGGATAATGTAACGAACACCGGTGGGTCAAGGAGAGCACCTTCGTTAGAGTTCGATTTGACATTGGACCGCACGTAAGCTGAAGTAACTAAAGAGGCATTCAAGGTCTCAGGGGAACCTACAAAAACACGCACCACAAACATTCTTTCTTACAACCTGGCACGAACTTGGAAGGGTTCGATATATCTAAACAAATTGAATAAATTGAGAGAAAAGATACATAGTTCAGTCGGCAAGTACTGAAAAAAATGGGATTACTTGAAACAATGTCTTAAAAACCTTTTCTTTAAGAATGTTATAGGTACGTGGGAACTAGTTAAAAACACTAAGTTTTCGACCTCCCAGATCCTGTGCTATCTCCGGGAAAAAACAATTTTTTTAATGATCTCTTTCGGACTTTTTTCAGTGACTCTGTAAGCTTTGTAAAATTTTTGACTCTAAAACCTTTAAACAAATTTTAATCAATTTTAATGATAAAATCTCCTACATCTTTTGTACAAAACATTTCTCTCTAAAACAATTAACAAGTGAGTTAAGCTTTTAAAAAACACGCTATTTTTTCATTTCTCCAAAATGTGACCAAAAACACAAGTTTATTATATTATAATCAACTTCAATTATTATTACATGTAAAACTATTATTTGCCTCAATGACATTGTAAGTACTGTCTCAAAAATGTACATATTGAACAATATATATATATATATATATATATATATATATATATATATATATATATATATATATATATAATGGATGTGTATACGTGTGATGGTAAGTGTTCCAGCTTAACTCTTCAACGCGGTTCAACAATTTGATTTCCTCAAAACTTGCCAACATTTTTACTACAATGGGGAAAGAGTACTGTGGGGCTAAGACACCCCTAGAGATAGGGATGGGATGGAAGTGACATTTACAAACAAAATTATTATCCAAATTATTACTTGCACATGGTGCATATAATGCGCACGGAGCGGCGAAAGTATGAACATAATTCATTTCTCCGTGCAACGGAAGTAAATGTGGTGATTAATTTGAATTAGATGTAAACATATTTTTATTTATTTTGGATTTAAAAAAAGGGGACACCAATTAAGTCGGGGCCTGGGAAAAGTTGCCCCAGCTGACCCCTCCCCATTTTGGGGCACCCCTTCTACCTAATGTAAGTTGGAAAGGTCAGGAAAATATTAGTGTGTGTCGTACTCAGTATTATTCAATAGTTTTTGCAAGATGCTGCTTCTTAAGATCTTTTTCAGCCTTCGATGAAAGCTAAAGCTACGCTTACATTGGCAGCGCCATCATACATATAAAAATACTGATGAGTAAATTTAGTCAATTCGTCCTTGATGTCAATATTTAAAACAAAATTACGAACTAGTGGAAGTATATTCAATATTTTGAGGGGGACGGGTCCTCCCTTCTCGCCCCCACCTGAGAATCCCGTGGGTTCGTCATTAATCATTTCATCAGCAGTGAAAACAACCATAGAATTGTGGCGAGTGTTCAGAGGCAGGACTTGGTCTTTCAGGACAGAACACGAATAACAAATTGAGAAGAATGGACGCCAAAGGCGAGGGTAGAGGAATTAGGGTTCCAAGGTCTTTGTCGATCAATTTTAATACTTGACCATATCTCCAGAAGACTTATGGACCAAAAGACTAGTCCCTAATCACGTAACATGTGAGTGGAGGATGGTGTTTTGACAACCAAGTGTAACATATTCGACATGATGAATCATTTCATGCGGAAAAAAACTCACCAGCGTGTCCCTAATAATAGTAGCAATAAATAATTACGGTATTGGCATTTTGAGATTCCCGTAGAAAGCTTCCTGAAGGTCACCTAAAATTAACGTGCGTTTTAAAGATGCGAATCGGCGTTGTAAACATTAATGTAATTTGCGAAGAGCGAGTATACCGCGGCGAGTATTCTGCAGGCCGCTTCGTACAGCGAGTATTCCGACGGCCGGCTGTCAGGTTAAGGTTCTGACTGCCTGATGTCGGGCGCGATATAAACTATCGTAATGCGCACCCCAATTTTGTAAATTCACAAATTTTCGTTTGTATCCGAAATAAGTAGATTTTTTGCTTAGAAATATCTTCAGCGCTTCGATTTACTTTAAGTACAACCTTTGGACAGTATAATAGTACAAAAAAATAAATCGCCAGGAAACTTTTGTGCTACAACGAAGCGTTTCTCAGATAAATGGGATCCGAGACATCTGTATTACTGATTTCCAATCCGCGCAAAAATTGAAAAAAACTCAATGCCGCCATCGTCCATGTGAGAGGTGCCTATGGTTTTGTTAGATACCTGGGACGCGAGCAGTGCTGGAGCGACACAATTTTGGGCCCGAGGCAATGCTGAAAGGTAGCCCCCCCCCCTTCTCGCGAAAAACTTAAAAATTTGGAAGTTGGATCAAGAAACAATACGCGTTATTTGATTCCAGCAAATAATCAAAATTACAACGTTTGAGCTAGAAAAAAGTTTTTGGAAATATATATTAAATAATAGTTTTAAGTAAAAGTATTTAGTGATCAAATAACACAATTTTCACGGAGACCTTAAAACGTTAAAAAAATTTTGTTGTGCTTAGTGTTTAATAAAATCACTTGTTAAATACATGAAATATTAAATATGAATTTCAGTAAAACCTATTTTAATTTTAGCGTCATTTGATTCATTTCAAAAAGGCCTACCTTATCGGTACCGTAATTGCTATAATTAACTACTTAAGGAAAAATTTTAATTGACAGTTTAATGAATTATCAGACTCTGAACCGTGACTTATAAATTTACGATAACGATTTCTCGAGTTATAATTTCTTTTTCAATCTTTTACGAATTATTTCCCATCAGTCCCATCTTGACTTGCGGGGTTTAAGGCGATTGCCCGGTCTGCCCATGTCTATCACTGGACGCGGGAAAATCCAAAACCGTCTATATGATTGATTGATTGATTGATTCTTGCGTGTTTCCGGGCACATCAACTGCTTTGGTCATTAGTCCTGTTAGTGTGGTGCATGTTTTTTCTCGGGAGATGGCGGTGATCTTCCCCCGCTGGATGGCGAGATCCAGCGCCGACCTACCGTTGGCTAGTGGGGTTTCCCCCTAACCAGAACTCTCCCACCAACGGGGCACCGTCCCAGCCGAGACAAGCTCTAAGCTCCCGACCGGTCTCCCGGAATATGTGGTAGTATAGTGCATGTTAGTGTAAGTGTGTGTGTAAAGGGAGAGGATAGGACAAGGAAGAGGAAGGAAAGATCGCCTGCGGTCCGTGGCTCGTTTGGTAGGGTACTGGCATTTGCCTGGTGTTGATCGGAGAAACCACGGAAATCTACCGATCAGAGCAGCCGGCCGCTAGAATTCTCCTCCAGACAGCGACGGAATTCGACCTAGCTGAAAACCTAGTGTCGAAAATCCTGCCGCCGTCAGGACTCGAACTAAGACCTCCCGGTCAGAGGCGCTGCAGTGACATCAGTTGATTCACCATTTATATGACTATAATACATCTATATTAAATTAATCTATGTTCCATCCAATGCGCATAGAAATTGAAAGAAAGCTGAGAAGCCTCCGATGTTTTGAGAGGTGTTAATGGGTTTATTAGATACCAACGAACGCGTGAAAACTACAAAACCATCCATATTATGAATTTCCGACTCACGCAGAAATTGAACGGAAACTATGCATGCTCCGCCTGCATTAGAAATGACACTATTGTTTCTTTTAATTCTCCCAGGAACTCGGGAAAAAATTAAAAACAATGAAACTGTTTCCGATTTGACTGAAAAATGCAAACATTTGATTTTGTTACTCAGTCTATTCTCATACTTTATTATTCGCAAAATTTTGCGAAAACTACTTACATTTTGAAAAAATAGGTCTGATTTATTTAAAGAACTACTTTTGATGAGCAGATTTCAGTAAAAAAAATACCTATCTTCAATATTGAAGTTGTAGTTAAGACGCCGAAAAAATTTAACTATTGCAATTTTTCGAAAATTTAGAGGTTTAAACGAAAATTAGACCAAGATTACTTTGCTCTATCTGAGAAACACATTTAAAGAAAAAAAAAATTGAAGTCTTTATTGTAGAAAAAATTGAAAATGTTGAGATTTCATGAAAGGAACTTTGTAATCAACATATCCGTTTCAAATTCATGTTGCCGATACATCAGCCAGATCGATAGGGAATATCAATTTTGCTACAATATATGTGTACGTTTTGCCGCTAGCATTGTTTACAGATGGACAGACGGACGGACGGACATACCATGAGCCAATTTTTCATCAGAAATTAACAAAAAGGAAATTCTAACTATGTTTTAGAGAAAGTAATTTATTACATTTCGAAGCAAGAAGTGTCCACTTTTTCAGAATCAGGGATCTATAATGAGACCTACGCTCTTTTCTGTCGAGAAATCGCTGTTACAGCTGCAGCATCACCTAGATATCTTTCTCTACATTAGTGTAAATAAATAGTGTGTGAGAAAATAGTAAACCACCTAAGTAGTAGGCCTACGTGAAAAAGTAAAAATGGTCCAAATTAGGCAACATTCCCCTATAGCTTTAAAAACACTCTGATCGTTTTACAAGAACCTACAGCAAAGTTGAAGCCTTATGAAAAACTTTTGGAACTTTTGAAATATATTTAAAAAGGGGTTTCTACTTTCTCGCATACTACGTAATTTTGTAGTAAAGAGAAAGCATTGCAAAGTTGCAGTGACAATTGGCGATTTTTCGACAGAAAAACTCATATTTTGGATTCCTAAAACAGAAAATTTTGATAATTCTTGGTCCTATTTGTAGTAAATTATTTTCGCTAATATGCTACACTTTTTGTGGGTACTTGATTCCTAAAAATTGGTTTACGGCAAAACCCCAAGCCTCAAGCGCACAAGTGGTTTTTCTCTAAAATGAATATTCTTTTATGAATCTGTCCGATCCAACGAATTTGAACCAAAATTTTAATGTTTTTAGTTTCTCATTTTTTTTCTCAAAATTTTTTTCTTTAAATGATTTTTTGGGATAGAGCATAGTTCGTTTATAAAAATGACGTAGGTTCGATTTTCTCTGAATCTTCGAAAATTACAAAAGTTTAACATTCCGTCTTCCGTCAACTACAGCTTATTGACAACTACAGTATTGAAGTTAGTGATTTTTTTCTTAATTAAATTTATATTTTAAAATGAGATCTTTAAATAATTTAATGTATAGTTTTTTGAAAAGAGTTGCATCTCTTCAACTTCCTTTTTAAAGCGCCAGGAAGGTTGTTATGCCAACTGAGCTATGAATATGCTCATAGCTTGCTAAACCTAAGAACTGACTTTGAATCCAATAATAGGTAAATATTTTGCAGGTTCAAGTAGTATTATAATATTACGTGCTCGTTACAAATAATGCGAGAATGTACGTGCTGTTGTAGCACTAGTTGTCATTTTGAAATGTGTGTGCATTCCATCTTTTTATGTTAGTTTATTTTAATAGTTAAAAATATGTCAACCTTTTGCCCCCAATTACAGAATACTGAACGGCGTCCATAGCCATTACATAGCCCCCACGGCACCGCCGTATTCACTAATTTTAATTGAGCACCACAGTATTCACCTGAAATGGCCTCTCTATTGAGAGCCGTTCTCGCGGCGCAGCGAGGGACTAACCCTTAAGGCCCATTCACAATGCAATCACAAACATAAGCATAACACATAGACATAGACATTAACACAAGCGAAGAGTTGGCGTATTCACAATGTCGAACATAAACACAGGCAAAATAAGAGTTTCTATTGGCTATGAGACGCAGCACACGAATCGACACGAATAGTTCGCCTATCGACTTCGATACTCGATTTTGAGTTAACGAACTGTGATTGGCTCATTCCTTATCTCTGAAATAAGCATAAGCACAGAAGCTTGAAGCTTGCAAGCTCTTAAGTTAACGTCTTACGTGTTATGCTTATGCGTACGCATTGTGAATGAGTCCACTTGTAGACGTAGTCCTAACTTTTATGTTAACGCCATGCTTATGCTTATGTTTGCATTGTGAATGGGCCTTTACTGGGGAAAACCTACCAGATAGCAAAACGTCCTTAGCTGATAATGCGGCGGCGATTTGGGTGGGGCTGCCCTGAAATCAGATTACCTCGAAACACTGTTTCTTGCTGCATTATCTTACATTTATGTATACATATTTACGGGAGACGGGCTAGTTGGCACTCAGGTTCCTAAATCGGTACGTAGCTTTGCATCATATGTCCTTCACGACCTAACAAACTTTGCTACAGAAGTCTCAGTATGATCAGCTCGTAATAACCAGAAGCCCATGGGATATTTTCAGAAGTTTGTCAAAAATGGCTCCAATGTTTTTCTTTAACTTCTTAGAGTGAAATAAACAAGTAAAGATGGCACAGATCCAAATTTCACTATAATTCGGAATTTTAGAAAATTACATAAAATTGAATAGTTTTCGCTGTCTTTCTACAACTACAATAATGAAGATAAACATTTTTCTTTATATGTAATTTGTTCCCCACAGCTAGTTCGTTAATTAATGTCATATACGTTTTTGTTGATACTTTTAGTACTTTTGGCGTAATTTTGAGTAAAATGTGTGCAATATTAAAAATAAGAATTTCTCTGAAAAATCTCCAAATTTTTTCTTCAAACTTTTTGTAAATGCACTGAATTACATGGCATTACGCCATTCTGATTTATTCTTTTGTTTTTTCAAAATTATACAAATATATTTTTTACAAATACGTGTATATCTCACGTCATTAATACTTAGATTATAGACGTATTTGATACATTATTTCATGTGTGAGTTGAGGTACATCAAATGACTTCCAATGACGTTTTCGAAAACTCAAAAGCTTACTTTGAAAATGAGCTCAAAACTGCGCATTTTTAGAAACGCTCAAGTGGCATTTTCTCAAAAACCGGCACCAAATTTTTCAATGAAATTGTGTATCTGGGACCATGATTTACTCTTCTATGATTTTTTAAGACAAATTTCAAATCTACCATGGGAGGGGGCAAGAACTGACAAAATAAGAAAAAATGTCCATTAGGCGGCAATAGTTGACAGCAGGAAAGAGGGAGGCGGATGCTTGCCCAGACTAATGAAATAAGGAAAACAACTCGTACGAAAAAAACTGTGCCATTCTTTAGGCGCTAGTTTACCTTCCTTGTATACGTTCTGCGTAATACACATAAGATAAGAGAAAGTCACAAAACGCTGTGGAAATTCGATTTCGAGATTTCAGCGGAAATACACGTGGGATACAGCGGGATCAGGGAATACACGTTTTGGGGGTTCCCAAGGACCGCAAAAGTGTTTTTTAACGTCTGTCCGTCTTTCCGTCCGTCCGCCTGTCCGCCCGCCCGTCCGCCCGTCCGTCCGCCCGTCCATCCGTCCGTGAACAACACTAGCGCCTAAAATATTCGTAGAATTTTTGTCAAAAAGAATATTCCCTGATCGATCTTCGACTCAAAGTTCTGTGACTTTGAAAAGAATTCTTTAAATTTTTGGGTACTTTGCATGATATCCCTTGGACATTTTCAAACTTTTCTCATAAATAAATATCCAATATGAGAAAAATAAATTATCTTCGGTCTAATCCTCGCCACTAGATCTTATTTTTCAAATTTCGTTCTTAAAGTGGCCACCACTGGTTTTATTACCCCGTCACCCACATTTTGATCGTTTCCTTTCTGGCTGTTGTAAAAAGCAGAATCATGTCTTTTCGAAAAGTATCAGCCTTTTCGTGGTATTTGGCGGATGCTGTGCTAAGAGACCGTGTTTCGATCCACTGCAAGGAAATGCTCGGCTATGTGGGCTGTCCGGCCGCTCGTGAGATGACACGAGCGGGCGGCACACTTGAGGCCGACCACACATGTACGTAAGCGAATCAAAAAGTAAGTTATACTCGGATTTTTTAACGGGGCAGTTCAATGTTACGCGCGAAAGAGTGAGAGGGAAGGCAAACTCCAATAGGGAGCCGAAAAAGTCGGAGCTGTAGTGACGTTGCAGCTCCCCATTGGAGTGTGCCTTCCCTCTCTCTCTTTCGCGCGTGACTTTGAGATACCACGTTAAAAAATCTCAAGTACACACAAGCTCGCCGCGAGTGCACACGTTGTCATGACTAGAGACCGGAAAAATATGTAGTATGAAACGTGAAAATACGTACATAAATATGTAATGAAAACAGAGAATATGTTATAAATATGCAAAATCGGATATAATAAGTAATGTTAAAATACACTAAATATAAAGAAACATTTGCCTAATATAAGATTACATTTATCAAAAATTTCCGAGACAAATTTTCAAAATTAAACAAACGTTTTAAAAATCATTTGTAGAGCAAAAGTTGATGCACCTTTTGCACCAAACAACTTTCCCGTCATTAATAAAAGCTACGTCAATTGATATCCAGGACGGTGGTTCAGTAGCCAGACTAGACGCAATAGAAGTCCTTGTATAAAATGGTGATAACTACGACCAGCAAACAATCACGGTCGCGTGCAGCATTCTCATCGAAGTGTGACACATCGGCAATCACCAAAGTTTCTCGGAAATGAAGATTAAAGA
The DNA here is from genome assembly GCA_011170035.1 of Teleogryllus occipitalis. Classification (NCBI taxonomy): domain Eukaryota; kingdom Metazoa; phylum Arthropoda; class Insecta; order Orthoptera; family Gryllidae; genus Teleogryllus; species Teleogryllus occipitalis. Next base: position 252,010 of record BLKR01001183.1, on the reverse strand, counting down.
TCAAGAAACCCGGCGTCAGTGATAATTTCCACACATAAAAGGTAAATATGATCTCAGTTGCTGACGCGCACTTCCCGCCACTGAAGTAGGCGCGCCTAAATAACATTACAAATAGTAGCCTGTAGCCTATAATACTCTCTGGGCGTTATAATACTCTCTGGGCGCGTCGGAATGTAAGAACATACGACAGCGTCTTAACGAAGCGCATTTCGATTCGACAGCACTCATTAATAATGTAGAGAAAATTCTGATTTTACGAAATTTGTTATTTTTTAAAAATATATATATAAAACATAGACGAAATTGATAAAATAAAAAATATTTTGTGAAATAGAAAAATGTGTAAAATATGTAATATACTACTAAATATGTAAAATTACGAAACGAAAACATTGGATATTGTGTTAGGACGGCGATGATTCGCCAAGATCACAGTTTTGTGAATGATAAGTAGGAAAACAACAAGTATGTAATTACATAAAAATCCGGTCTTTAGTCATGACCGTGGCCAATGCGGAGCAAGCTAAAATAACTGCTGACACGTCCGATAGGAAGGTTTGTGTAGTATCTCGTCGTGTTGTGTGTATAGAATGGGCTAGGCTCAATGGCAAAGTTACCAATTCATTGTTTAAAAAATGTATTTTTATTAAAAAGGCTAAAGCACTAAAGACTTAATTTTTGAAACAGCCACGACTGCTGTAGTTGCCTGTGTGAGACAGGTGTTCTGCAAGACCAAATGGCATTAAACTTGTTTGTATTTATTTGTGTTAATAAAACTGAAAAGCATTCATTTTGACATTAATTTATTACTCTACATTCTCATGGAAGTAGTGTGCGAACATATTATATACCTTATCCAATCTACTCTCAAGTCCTGTGCCACAAGTGGTGTTGGTTGGCAATCTTGACTTGAAGACGTTTAACGGTTATAAAAGTTCGATCAGACATACAAAAATAAAAAGTACCATTAAGTTGCCCGATAAATGAATGAATGTTTTCATTTATGCAATCAAACTTATGAAATTTGAACCAGAGTTACGTAAAAAAATTGAAAACTACCTAAACTTGGGGTCAACCAGTCTCCATCTCCCCTACCGAAAAAATTTGACATTCGTGTTACACTTATTTAGTTCTCGATGAATATGATGTTATATCATGAAGCACTTCCAATGTGAAAATGTTTTCATTTAAATACTACTCTGGACTCGTAAATTACGAAACATTACAATAAACTACACTGCTATATCAATACGTATTTTCCTGCATGTTTTGTAACGGTTACGTAATATTAATTGGATATTGAACTTCTTGAATAATATTACTCATGTTTTGAAAAACGTTCACTTTATTTAAAGCTCTACTTTTGAAGAATAGATTTCGTCCAGAAAAAATATTTCTATCTTCAATGTTGTAGGAAGACGCCGACAAATTTTAAACTTTTGCAATTTTTGAAAATTCAGAGAATTCATCAAAAATGGCACAATTATTGCAATATACATATGGATTAACACTTCCATTGCTGGCGAAAAAGTTGGAATCTTCATTACATATCAGTCATTTACTGGGTTTTGACCCTCATCCTTTTACGTAAATAATGTTCTTTCGTTTAATGTTGAATAAGTACAGAAATTAAATACGAAAATATACTTAGGAGGGACATGTTAACAAGCAAGTACATTGTAATTTTAATTCGGAAGTTCATGGTGCCCATTCTTTTGATTCTTAAATATTGTTCTCCAGAAAGGATTCGGTTCTGATCAATATGAACCGAAGTGAACCAATGTGAACCGATGAATGGGTGATTTTTTGGCACGGTGTACTAGAAAGTAGTAAATATGTAACACCATGATTTTTTATATCGTTAACACAAACAGCTGAAACAAAATATCATTTGCTATATTTTGAGTCTTAAAACACAATCCAATATCTACACTTTTCGATCGAATTCCTCTTCGAGTTAAACGTAATATTATAACCAATGCATTTTGACACCAAGTCAAAAGTCTGAACCCCTATCGCACGTCACCTATCGACCTAAAGTACTAACTACCCGAAAGCCTTTCGGCTTTGCTCAGATGACCTGGTTCGCGCCTACACATAACGCATCCAGCGCTCACTCTGTTTTATAAAACTCAACTAAAGAAAATTTAATTTAAATGGATTAGTACTGTATCTGGATCGCCACTTCAGCTAACTATTTCTCGTTTTACTTAAACGAAACGAGAAAGGAGAAAGAAAAAGATAAACATTAACATTAGCATTACAGAATTTTATTATTACTCCTTAAAAAATATTTATTTCCACAACACGATCTTTCCGTCTCCAGGTATGTTTGCACGCATAAGTTTTAAAATTGCCCTCAACTTCATGACGCGAAATGGCCCCTTTTATCGCACCCCAAGTACTTTCTATAAAATTCGCGTGCGCAAACAGTTATAACTGAGCAATTGTAACTTAATTGACGATAACCTTCGTGTTCACGACTATGACACAACATCCAGTAAACTTAAATCAAAATCAATTATGACTTGAAACAAGTCTTGATGTCGGGAAGTATGTCTTTGTCCTGATTTTCAGCAACATAGAATAAGGCCAGTGTAAAACACATTTCCACACCACCAAACGCCCATTTCCCATCCCTTCGTTTTTCCCTGTAATATTTGCTATTTACAAGCTTGCACTCTCCAGTCTCAACAACAACACCCTTTTTATCTTCATTCGGAATGAAATCCATACACACTTCTTGATAAAAAAAAAATGCATCCAATCGGACAGGGAATGGCCACTACGACAACATTCAATCAAATGTAATTCACTCTTCCTTTCGTTATCCAAAACGTGATAAGAACCACCTGCATTATCTCCAAATAACTGCCCAAAAACCAAGGTCCCTCTCTCGCAGACATCTCACAAGATGTGCATTCATTCCTTTCTCTCTACATACCCATTCAAATCTATCTTACAAATATTTTCTCTCAGCAATAAAAATTTCTCTGATATACCTCGCAAAGACGTCGAGACGCTAACATTTCAATATTCCGATACCTCTGAATTGCTTTCAAAGTTCCCTCGCGGCGCGAACCACGAGTGAAAAAATTTCCTACTCGAAGTTTCCGCCACAATAAACCCAACAATTCTACAGGAAGACACAAGAAATGTGAAAAAGGAAGGCAATTACATGTTGAAAGGCAAATCCAGTTTTCACTTAATAAATAATAACAAATAACCGTTTTCGTTAGAAACGATGAAATAGGGTTGAATTCATTTTAATACATTTGAAATACCAGATAGATGTTTCACAAACAAACGATTTTCTTAACGGGCCCCATGAACTTCACAACAACAGTAATGATTCAAAGTGTGAAAATATAACTATAAACACGGAACACACAAGCGTTACTTATGCAGAGCAGCAAAACTTGTTCAAGGTAATTTACTCCATTTAATTTCAATTTAAAGTCAAACATTTTTGTGAACGTGAAATATATATTTACTACTTTTGATACTGTTTTTTCCATTTAATTAAAGTTTAAATAAAATGCCAATTTTTAATGTGTTTTGTTTGATTCATCACAGAATTTCCGCCTTGACGGGGTTACTTTTTACCTAGTTTGCTCATAAAATGCTTACGTTGATTATGAGAGAGGCGCTTACGAGGGTGACTAGGAGAGCCGGGTTCTCGCTGTCCTAGTTGCTCCCAGCGTCTTCTGCAAATCACTTGGATGCTCCGCAAATTGCTATAGAGATTACTCAAACGCGGGTCAGTGCTGGACGCTGCCCAGCAGATCTCCCCGGAGGAGTTGCTGATGGTGCTGTGCACCGAAGGTTTCTGCAGAAAACACTCCGCAGCTAATAGGCAGATGACCAATTCTTTTATGAAATGGTTACATCCGACTTAAATGCAATCTCATAATGTACTAAATAAGCAATGTTCGTAGGGTACGCCGTGAGTTGTGAAGGACAATTTTTAAAAGATAAATATGGTGTTTTGTCAATTGAATACCGTATGCAAAACAATGAAAATGATTCCCGATTATAAACAACGAATTCTCTTTAAACTTTGAGACTTTAAAACTTTCTGATTTTTATTGCATGTCTGTTGCCGAGCTACAATGATAATTTTTCTTTGCGAGTCACAATGTAACCATCGTTACCACAGAAAGTGATTCCTATTTAGATACTTTTTTATTTTATATTTGTCTGTTAATTTTCTTGATATGTATATGTTGACTGTGGCCAACCATTTTGCAAAGACAGTTGAATAACTCACAGCTTATACTTTCTTTCATATTAATTTTTATCATATTTATCATATTAAAATTAATGTGAAAAAAGCATATGCAGTGAGTTTTTCAATTGTCTTTTAAAATTGTTGGCCAGAGACAACATACACGATTCCCATGTATTCGCATGAGCCAGAAAACAGTGAGCGCATGAACCAAATTGATTGAGCAAAATATTCTCTGTTTACGTGTTAATATTATACTCAACGTGTGAAATTTCATCGATTTTTGTAAATGTTCACCGAATGTTATTTCGAAAAATTTGTAAATAAACACTTGATTAATAATCAGGAAAACTTATTTTAGAAACCGATGATTAATAACTGGCAATGTGTTCTCATAAGTTGCATTTTTCTTTTAATCTAATATATAGCACACTTCGATTGCAAAAACATAGATAATTGATATCCAAGAAACATTGGAGAACAGGGGACGGGAATATGGGCAAAGAAGAGTATGATTTGAAACAGCTGGGAAGAAAAACTGTACACATACACATATTCCATATTCCAATGGAAATGCCTTCTTGCTCGAGAACATATTAAGAAACCATCATGAACTCCGGGAACTGTTCATTTGCAATGCTCCGCATTTGCACTAATTAGCAACACCGCCGCACACCAGATTACCTACACGAATGAAAGAGTTATTTCAGATAGAGGGACAGCAATTGTAGCTACAATAATATCTCTTCTCACTGCAAGCCTCTGTCAACTCTCGTACTTTCGTACTAGTCCGTGCTTCCATTTCAAGGAGTCAGGAGCAAACCTAGATTAAAAGTTGCTTGAAAAATATTTAAATAATGATTAAAAAATACAACGATAAATATCTCTATCCATCACGCGATACCACTTGCATAATTTTCTGAAAATTTGACAATAAATTATTTCAAAATTAGTTTATCAAATATTATTTATATTTATTATTATTTATATAAATTATTAAACAAAATGTATTATATATTAACAATCAAAACGTCCCTTGGAATTCTCCAAATAAACCAATAAAATATCTAAGTGTGCTCCTTGACACCAGACTAACTTGGAAAGCGCGCATTTTAAATAAATGTTATGAAGTACAGGCCGCACTTTTTTAAGTTCTACCCTTTGATAAAAAGTCAACTCTTAAAACAGATCTCTCCCTATTACTGTACAAAACTGCCATTCGTTCCATTATTGCATATCCATGTCCGATCTGCGGAGGAGCTGCACCTTCGCTACGTAAAACTCTCCAGACATTCCAAAATAAAATATTTCGCACTGCCGTCAAAGCACCTTGGTACGTGTCAAACGAGCAACTCCACAGAGAGTTTGTTCTTCACACGATTGATGATTATAGCAGTCACCAATCATTTTTTTTCGTTCCTTACCATCCTCCCCTGCAACTTCCATATTCAACCTAGGAAAACATATTACCAACACCGAAGAATCAAATCTAGATTCCCAAAGGACAAAATTAAACCACCCTAAAGAGAAATGCATGATTTTACAAACTTTTCACTTTCTTTTCTTCCTATAATTATCTTATTCTCCCATACAATTTTAGCATACAAAACTATTGATTACTGAGGTCTGCAGTGGGAGTATTCCCGCTCTCATGTAACACTTAGTACTAAGCTTGCTAGGTTGTAGTTCATATACAATCTTACAAAGCGCTTAGTTCAATATACAAGAAAATAAAATTTAAAAAATGTTTATTAATCAATAAGCTCAAGTTTTTAATTCTGGATACGCGCCTGAATAAAAAGTTGAAACACGAAAAAAAATCTTGTGTTGGGTTCCCTTCCAAGATTCTAGCTGTGTTAGTGTATACAAAAACGTAACCAAGGGGACTTCCTCCCAGAAGCCGATGAAACATATGTTGGCATATTATCTAGCTTTTACTCATTTTCTATAGTAACGAAAGTAATTCAAAATATCATTTTAATAGTTGTAAATAACAATAAATTAACTAATAAAAACAAATTTTAAATTTACCAATGAATTCAAAATGAAATATTTTTTGTAAGAAAACATCAGGTTAGACACCATACCTACTGCCCTCCCCCTCATAAGAAACCTGTCTGTGCCGCTGTTGTACTGTCATTTTTATTATTATTCGTATTATAGTAATTAACGAAACGAGTGGATAAAGAGGGGTATAATTGCATGAGTGGTATGTTCAAGAAAACCGAGCGTCGATAGAGCCAGTTTTCTTATTTACTACGCGTACAATTATGCCTCTTTAAACACATGTTACGTTCAATATTTTTTCGTTTCCGTTTAAGAATAATTTAAATGTTGAGAAATTCAAGTACATCTTTACTATTCGCGGCTTACATTTGACGTCGTATTGCTTCTGAAAAAAGTCAATTTTAGTGGGTTATGCATTGTGTACGGATGATCATTATAGTGACTTACAGGATAAAGAAATGTGTCAAATGGAAGACAAATGAACTTATTCCGGATGAAATATTAGAAGACGCTAACAAAGCCATTTAAACATTACTTTCCAGGAAAAGTTAAGACAAGTATGAGAGAGAATACAACACGTACAAACATTGGAAAGTAAAAGAAAGTCACTTCTGTCACTGTTTTGCTGGCGTATTTTTTTAGAGCAGGTAAACATAACTGACGCTTACATTGTTTACATCAGTAATGCTCAAATCAAATGTTTTTCATGTAAAACACGTAATTTACTCATGTTAAACATTTTATGTAGATCCATTAGTCAGCTAGCTTAACGTACACTTCACCAATTTAAATACATTCATTCATTGTTTATTTATAGTTGATGTTGGTACGTAATCTGTGATGTAGTACATTTTTGTTCATGTTTCATGTCTGAATGGAAATACCTTGGTCACGTCTGTGTTATGGTGTCTTATTTAAACGATTTTGATTCTTTTCTGAATTCTGATTGGTAGTTACGGAGTTCTAATTGCACGCATGCTATTAACGTAGAGATAATCAACAATTTTTCATGGAATTAATGAACGCATTTAGTTAACTAAAGAAAAAAATAATATTATAATTTATTATATATTTTACAGACAAGATAAAAATTATATTATAATTGATACATAACGAAGTAATATATGTGTAACGGTATCCAAAGAAAATACTTTTACATTTGGAAACAGATTTAATTATGAATAAAATATTGAGTAAAATTATTTTCCTTCAATATGATCCCGTTTTCCAATTTTAATTATCAGCAACTATAATTACGTAATTTTATTATCAGGAAATTGGTGATTAAAAGTATCAAAACGTAAAGAAAGTCACATTTTTATCAATTACTTCGTTATATTATTTGATTTATTATAAGGGCAAATAACCCCAATAGGCTAACACAAATGTACAATTACAAAAACATGCATAAAAGTGACAGATGCAAAGTTGTTTACTTACTTTTTGAGTAAAAATTATACCAATTTGTAATATCTACAAGTTTTAAGTCGCTCACCGGTTGAACTGCTTACATGTCCCAAGGTTTCTGCAGCCATGAATCGTTTCTTGACAGGGGCTTGTAAGCGACATCGATCAAACAACGCCAGCGCATAAGGGAGCGGTCGTACCCAAATACCCTCCCGCTAGGGAGTCACAATCTTACATCTCAGCCTGCACGTAATTTTTAGCCACCATTTGAGTGACAAAATGTCACTATTGATTCTCACGTTTATCGTAGAAAAGACTGCTTTTTCGCCAATGTGATCCTGGACGAGAGTAATATATACATTAATACGGTGGAAGAACTTGTACCTCCTCATATCGCGTAACTCGGTGGAAGAACCTGTACCTTGTAACTCGGTAGAACTTAATACTTCACGTCTCCTACATTGGGGCAATGAATAACTAGTGATACAATAACACATAATTTCTCGCAATGGTCATTCAAAATAACGCGAATACGACTCATATTTTCAAAAAAGTTGTACCTGACCTTATTTAAAAAACTAATTTTGAAGATTCCTTAAGGAAAACATTTCTGTTTTCAATACTTCAGTCGTACGAAGACGTGGAAAAAGTGTTCTTTTGCAATTTGTAAATGGAGCCTTCATCATTTTTATAAGTATACGTTGATCTGCTCCAGAAAAGTATTTGTATTAAACAAATACAAGTCTTGCACTATTTTTAACCACACTTTGCTCACTCCGAGAAAAAAATTAATACTAAAATTTGGAGCCATTTTTGATAAAATTTTGAAAACGTCATTAAGGCTTCATATAAAGAGTTTTCAAACATTGTTTGTGTTTGTAATGTGTTCGGCGTCTACTACTACAATATTGATGAAAGAGAATATTGTACTTAATGCAATCTGTTCTTCAAAATTAAATCTTTATATAATGTCATAAAACCGGGAACGGTAGCTCAGTGCATCAACTGATGTCACTGCAGCGCCTCTGACCGGGAGGTCCTAGGTTCCCACTCCCCACGGCGGCAGGATTTTCGACACTAGCTTTTCAGCTAGGTCGAATTCAGTCGCTGCCTGGAGGAGAATTCTAACGTCCGGCTGCTCTGATCGGTAGTTTTCCGTGGTTTCTCCGATCAACACCAGGTGAATGCCGGAGCAGTACCCTAACAAACGGGCCACGGACCGCGTGCGATCTGTTCTTCCTCTTCCTTGTCCTATCCTCTCCCCTTATACACACACTTACACTAGCATGCACTACACTACCACTCATTCCGGGAGATCGGTCGGGAGCCTAGAGCTTGTCTCGACTGCGGCGGTGCCCCGCTGGTGGGAGAGTCCTGATTAGGGGGAAACCCCACTAGCTGACGGTAGGTCGGCGCCGGATCTCGCCATCCAGCGGGGGAAGATCACCGCCATCTCCCGAGAAAAAACCTGCACTACACTAACGGGACTAATGAGAGCAGTTGACGCGCCCGGAAACACGAAAAAATACATAAATATAATGTCATAAACAATTTCTTGTCTCTCACCTGTTGCTTAGCGCCTTGTATCTTGAATTAACCACTCAAACTTTCTCCCACCGGCGACCTGCCCGTTCGACCAGAAACAGTCCTCACCAGTCTCTTACGGGCGTTCCAGCTCGGCCATACCAGGCCGCACCAGCTCCTAACGGGCGTTAGCCCGTTCGAACAGTCTCTTACGGACTTTGCAGTACGTAAGGATGGAGAGTTGAATTTAGATTGATTCTGCAGAATCTAACGCAAGGTTTTATAAAGCTAAGATCATGTAAATATATGAAAGACAAACTAATCGGTTCATCAGAAAGCCGAGTAGTGGGTTAGCTTGATTCGGGAATTCAGCGGGTGGGTGGGGGATCTATAGGTGCCTTGTAACTCCTCTCCAAAACAACTTTTTTTTCAAATGATTTTGGAATATTTCATAAGGATTCCGCTAAAAATATTGCCAAATCGACCCGCCGGGAGAAATCGAAGAGGTTATTGATCACCTCCGAAGATGCCATAAAATCACTAAAAACGCGTTTTGCGGGTTGAAAACGCCTTAAAACACTTTTATAATTCCCTTAGAATGTTTTGAAAGGATTCCGAAAAAAATCCAGTGTTTTAGTACCTCACCAGTAGACTGAGACCCAAAGAATGACATCTATCTTGGCCCGAATGATGGACCGAATGCATATCGAACAGACACATGCAGGTTACTTGATTACTATACAATTTATCTCATCTAAACTCAAGAACTATCAAATATTAATTTTTTGTATTGTGTTATTCCCTTATCTCATTGTCGATCAATTGTTTTGTTATCTTCTTCTTATGTGTGCATTATGATACATCTTTCCGTTTGTGACGTAAATATATTTTGTGCAGATATCTGTATTGATCGGTAGAATAAAGTTTTAAAACTTTTTCACGAATGTCGCCCAGAAAATCAACATTAAATCTATACGATTCATACATAGCCACAAATTCATTAATATGCCCTCTTTTATCTCTATATTTCTCAAGAAAGTGAAGTAATTTTCAGCTTTGATGGAGGTCTGAAGATAAACAAGATAAGATGGAGTGGCGTAAGATGCCAAAAGATCAAAACATTACGACGAAAGTACATTGAACCCTCTTCAAGGGAAAGAACAATACTGTTTTAACTTAGTGAAGTATGCCACTAAGAAATAAAAATAATATATAACTGTAATTTGACCAAAACGAACCTGTTGCTATTGGAAGGAAAGGCAATTTTTAAAAGTATTTAGTTTCACAAATTTTGCTCTTTAACAAAAGTTATAAACAATTTAGTTTTGCTTCTTTCGAGTAATTAATTTATTCCTTGGAGCCTATTTATGAAAATTGGTAAAAAATCCATTTGATTGTTAAAATGATTACTCATGTTAATTTCACAATAATTTTAATATAAGTATAAAATAAGTAAAAAGTATAAAATATAATGTTAATATTTTTGTTTAAAAAATCATTTAATGAACTACATGATAATTAATTTCTCAATTGTTTAGAAACTTGACTTTAAGGTAATTAAACAACCTTAAAATTCACTCTTGTAGACAATAAATTGTCTAGTATTTGAAATTGCATCAGCTATTTTTGTAGCACGACCCAAAGTGCGCGCGCATAGCGACATGTCTTATAACTTCACAATCATATACCCTGGAATTGAATAGTCGTCATAAAATGTTTTATAATCGGATGTAGTTATGAAGGTAATTAAAAAAAGCATTTTAAAAACAAGATAAACTATAAACAATTCAACTTTACTATCTTCACAAAATAATATCTATCAAAGTAGTTGGGTTATTTTGTGACAATTATGTTTTACAATTCATTAATTTTACTTTTCATAAGGTGTATTTTCAAAACAATAAAATTATTTTGATAATTCTATGTGTAAATTAATGCATTCGTATGTTTATTCGTATGTAAATTAATGCATTCGTATTCGTATATCTGCAAATGCTGGCATATATTAATTTGAATAGACCAACGTGATACTTTCATCGCAAAATTATATTATCATCCCCATTTTTCACCCCTTAAAGCAGAATTTAAGTGCACACTCAGTTTTTTGCGAATATGCCTAAAATAATGAAAGCACCTCTGAATAGGTCCAAATTCTTTAAAAACCTAGAAAATGTCCCATTAAATTTATTTTAGTCAATTCCTGTAGCGTTATTAAGCATGGAGAAACTCAAGCTCAACATTAACTAGATGTGCTACAGAATGGCACAGACTTTCTCGGAGCAATTTTTTCTAGTTTCTTTGGCGTCTTCCTCCATTCTCTGTCCAGCTGCCATTATCATCACCGTAAGTACTTTACATTTTCTTAACTTTTCGGTAACTTAATAGTAGAACCGAAATATTACTTCAAGAATATTAAAGCATCTCGTCCTAAATAGAAATTTTCATTGAAAATTTTGAAGCCGTTTTTAAGAAAATGGCGATTAAGCATGACTGTAAATGCGAAATTTGAAGTTCTTTTTCACAGGAATCCATTGAGTTTTCGAAAAACTTCACTGGAAGTCCTTTTAAGCACTTGCACTCACAAATGTAATAATGTGTGCAAATCGTTGAAAATGTGCATATTAGCGGCGTGAAAAATTTTTCAAAATAACTACATTTGTGAATACACGAAAATTAACTTAACTTCATATTAAACAGTGCAATTAGCACTATACATCGGAGAAATTTGAAGAAAAATTTGGAGCCATTTTGAGAAAATGGCGTTTGAGCGTTTCTGAAAATTCGGAATTTTCAGCTCATTTTTACAGAAAACTGTTCGTTTTCGAGAAACTTTATTTGACATTATTTAAAGCACATGTACTCATAAATTTGACAGTGTAAAGAAATCGCCTTTAAGATAAATATTACTGACGTGAGAGACAAGTCAAAAATATTAAATTTTTGTAATTTTTGAAAAAACAAAAGAAGAGAGAAATATAGCGTTTACGTCATCGGATAGAGTGCATTTGGTAGTATCCCAACGAAAAATTTAAAGAAAAAATTTGGAGCCGTTTATAAAAAAAAATTGTTTTTGTTTTTGTTTATTTTTTAAAATTGCAAATATTGCATGCTCTATTGCACGAAAACTACTAAGATTTTCAAAAAACCTACATGACCTAAATGAAGGAGATATTTATGGACAACAAATTTAATTTGAAGGAAAAATCTGTCTTCAATTGTATAGTTGTAGGAAGACGCCCCAAAAAATTCAAACTTTTGCAATTTTCGAAAATTCAGAGTTAACCGAGAAAATGGGACCTACGCCACCTTTATTAGTGTATTTTACTCTATTCTAACAAGAAATTTAAAGAAAAAAATTTGGAGCCGTTTTTGAGAAAATATTGAAAATGTCCGGAAGGCTTCATGTAAAGTACTCCCAAATATTAAAGAATGTTTTTCAAAATATCAAAGCTTAAACTAGAGACATAGGGACAGGGGTTTCTTCAATTTAGAAAATATCGTACGTAAATTGGTTCACATACGACAGACATACAGTCGTGCAGACAGACGGACGGACGTTTTGAAAAAAACTACTTTTTTGGTATCAGGGGACCCCAAAACGTGTATTTCCGTTTAAATCTCGAAATCGATTTTTTTCAGCATTACATAACTTTCTTTATATTTCGTATATTACTCCCGTAAACACGTATGTATACGTGAAAGTAAAAATTATCAGAGGTAGAAGGAAAACTGGTGGAGCTAAAACAGCAAGTAATTTTTCGCCCGTATTTTCACGCAAAATTATGCTAGAAGTTATGAAATTTTCGAAAAATTATACATGACAGTCTTTCAAAATCTACTCGTATTTTTCTGCATACGAGACAAGTTGAATACCCAACAATATTGCAGATTGGAAGAGAAATATACTGTACCAGAATAACATTTTATTGAAAATCATGAGCAGAAATCGTTTTGCTCCTACGTTGCCTCCATTTCCCGGACAATAAAGCTGCCAAAGGAGGCGATAGTATCTACAAGTTCCATGAAATTTCAAATATGTTACAAAAAAATTGTACATTATAATTTCCAGGTGAATCTATCCCAGTTGATGAAAATATGGTGCGTTTTAGAAGGCGACTTTCCTTTTTTCGTTTATAGCAAGTTAATGTCATTAATATGACGTTAAAACCTTCAAATTATGGAATAGAATTGGGTAAATCTTACGCATGGAAACGCACACAGGGCACATGACCGTTGTGAGGGGAAAAAGCACTGGCAGGAAAAAACGCGGTGAAGTGTTGGTGAAGACCGAACTGTTGTTACCGATTGCAATTACACATCATTTCCTCTCGCAAAGCAATTGCTTGAAAAGGAAACGCTCGCATTTGGTGGGTACCCAGAAGAACAGAAGGCATCTTCCATCTGTTATTAAAAGTAGCATAAAACGGAGGAAATAGTAAGGAGGGAGACGTCTGATGGATGTGTAGTTGGAGAATGGAAGAACAAAAGGAAGTATTTTTTCTGCCAACAAAACACGTTTTAATTATTATTCCATCGTAAAAAGAAAGAAATGAGAGTGAAAACCCAAAACTGCGTTGATTGTTGAATCCGTCAATGAAAAAAACAAGGTCTAGACATTTCTGACCAATGTGTGTCACTAAGGGTGAAAAACTACTTTTCACCCTTAAGAAACGTCCTTCATGGTGCACAGAGTCGTTATTGAATTTCTTTTGAATCCTTCAGTGGAAAATGCATCAATACTGGTTTTAATTCACCACATAGAATTGTAACAATACTATTTAGAAAGATAACAGGAAAGAAAATGCAAATAAATAACTTCAGTACAGAAATTATGCATTGATTTGAAGTTTCAGTAGAAGAAAATATATTGTAACTTTCACAAATATCTCACTATCAAATGTAAGAAAATAAGCAAAATCACTATCTGACAATTGCATAGGGGAACGACGAGAGAAATATAAAGTGCGAAAGAAGTGCCAGGAGTGTTATTTAAACGTTAATACTCATGGAAGATTAGAAGCTCAGAAAAAACCGTCGTAGATGACGCATGCGCGATGTTTTGAATATTTTCTTCGTAATCCTACAGATTCAATAAAAAACGAGAAAATATTTCCATTTATTGTGACAATTTATATATAATAACAAATTTATTTGTTTTTAAAACAAATTAATTATTAAATGTTTTGAAATAAGACTAAAACAGAAATTATTTCAGCAAATCTTGAAAAATGAAAAAACATAAATATCTATAGTGATATTTTAAAAAAGTTCTCTTCAAACTCCACACTAGGCTAGCTATTTGTGATAAATTTGTAAAAGCTCTCTATTTCTTATTTTAAAACTGAATTATTAATTTATTAAATTATTAAATTTACTGCCAATTTTAAACATGGGTTCAACATACAACATACTCTCTTTACCTGTTGCATGTGGACGTGTGATTTTATACAGAACCACAATTCCCGAAAGTTCTACTATTTGGAATCAATTATTATATTAATGGCAACTTCTATGAATTATAAGCCTTTTTCAATAATAAAAATTTAACATTTATTCTTATTTATACATGGCAATTCTGTCAAATTTACGTGAATTTCTTTTCACTTTAAACACTGAAACACTATAAAGGTTTTATTGTAGTTCGTAGGCTTACGTTCATAATTATGTTCGTGATCTTGATTTTTGGTTTCTCGGCTGACTGGCAGAATGAAGTCTCCGGAATCCTTGGTGAACCAATTTTCGTTTCCTTTCCTAAATAAAATGTTTGAGAATATCCTCAACGATTGCTACAATTAGATTTAATATTCCCACAAATCTAACACGCGGTCGCGACTCTTCCTATCTGTGTGCTTCGTATGAAACACCTACTCGCGACTGACTATATTCATCTAATTATTCGAAAATTCTTCCATCTACTAAGCTACCCTGTTGTATCTCTCCTCGAAACAAGGAGTCTCTTTAATTTCAACTTTCACCATTATATTAATCAAAATTCCTAATTACCATTTAATATCACAATTTACACGAGACCAAGCTCTCAAACTTCCAACTAAACAATTCTCGGCTCATTATACTCTACATAAAAGCCAGCCTACGTTGAAAACTCGATCGCAACTTACTAACCGCTTACGTGTGCTCACGATGAAGTTTTTTTAGAGAATGATTTCACGCGTCCTTCCTGACGATCACCACCATCCAACGCCCTCTTCATATTTTCTGCACATCACGTGTTCGTGGCTGAGTCCATTTTCCCAACATTCTAACATCAAGCATGGAATATTAACCCTTGTTGTTGCGTTGCCCTAACAACGCGTCTTCTTTGACTAAAAACGATGCTATATTCAAACGCTAAATGTTGATTTTATCTTTAAAAATTAATTCCCCGATTGTTGGCTTATCACACTATGTTACGTGACAATAAACTAATACGTCTTACCCCTATGTGACGCAGCATATCGCTGCCTAAAACCCCCTCCCCCTCTTTAGCGTTACGTAAGTTATGGACGACCTCTAACTAATACAGCGAGCAAAACAAATCCCCTTTTCAGCCTCTGAGACCCAATGAACTATTTTTCTGTCAAAAATGGACTATTATTTCAGTAACATTACACCGGGAGATGTGGCTCAGTCCATCAACTGATGTCACATCAGTGCCTCTGACCGGGAGGTTTCAGGTTGGAATCTCGATGGTGGCAGGATTTTCGACACTAACTTTTCAGCTAGATTAAATTCAGTCGTTGTCTGGAGGAGAATTCTAGAGGCTGGTTTCTCTAATGGGTAATTTTCCGTGGTTTCCCCGATCAACACCAGGCGACTTCCGGAACAGTCCCCTAACAATCGGGACATGGACCGCGCGCGATATTTCCTTCCTTTTCCTTGTCTTATAAAACCTCTTTAACACATTACACACACACACACATACACACACACAAATATGCACTACACTATCCCATATGCGTGGAACCCGGTCGTAAGCTTAGACCTTGTGCCGCATGGGGTGGTGCCCTGCTGGTAGGAGATGTCTGGTTGGGAAAAACACTGCTAGCTCACGGTATGTCGGTGCCAGATCTCACCATCCAGCGAGAGAAGATCACCGCCACCTCCCGAGGAAAAGCATGAACAACACTTACGGGAATAACGACCCTACGAATTTTCGTGCCTGGAATATCACTAATCAATAAATCAATCCTATAACATTGCAATATTTCCTCTATATAGATTACGTATGTACGAGAAAGTAGAAACTAGTGGTGCTACGAAACACATACACATGCTTCCTCGGATTATTTCTAATTTTTCCGCTATATTATACTACTACATAAACCCATAAAAGTCTTCAACCAGCAAACATTTTTTCCGCTACAAAACCCGAACTCAGATCTTCAGAATTAACTCGCCGTCATTCATACCACTATGTACAGAAGTGACGTATGGTCCAAATTGGGCAGACGCTTAAAATCGGAAAGCTTGCTTCATGTAAAGTACCCTCAAAAATCAAAATATCCATTTCAGACTCCCAAAGCGTCGAGTTCGTTCAGATCAACCGGAGGATATCAACTTTGGAGAAAATCGGCTGAATGATTTAGGCGCTAGCGTTTACCACAGAGGGACTGACTGACCCACAGACGTTTTGCTGCCAATCGATTTTTCGGAACCAAGTACGCACAAAACATGGATAATATGGATTCTGACTACACCACGTGTTAGAGGGATTTTTCCCTATATTTAGGAACTGGATTTATTCCCTTTTCCTTCACCAGGGCGCGGACAATAAGAGATTTTCTACCGAAAATTCGCCGTTTTCCGGCGAACGATTACATGACTTTCTCTTCTTACTATGTACCTTCGTAAAGGCGAGGTAGGAAAATGTAGACTCGTAAAAGAAGAGGAAAGCATAGACTATTTCAAACCGATCAAATATCCACGAACAGATTTTCCTGGATGACTTGTACTTTTCTAGAGGTCAAGTACAGGTGAGTGGTCAGACAGGCTCCCCGAGCAAATTTGCACGTAACACTGTTGACCTTGTTTGTCGACAGGTAGTGGGGAGGACGGAGAGGCCTCCACACAGTCCACATTCGCTGGCGAGATAGCGCGGGAGGCACGTCAGGGCATCGCTCGCATAACACTCTGACTGGGAGGTCCCCGACGGTGGTAGGATTTTCGACAGTAGCTTGTCAGCTATTAGGTTCAATTCTTCGCTGTCTGGAGGAGAAATTTAGCGGCAGGTTCCTCTGATTCGTAGTTTTCCGTGGTTTCTCCGATCATCGCTAGGCGAATGTCGGAGCAGTACCCTAACAAATGGGCCACGAACCGCGCGCGATCTTTTCTTCCTCTTTTTTGCCCTATTTTCACCCCTTACTTACATTTACACTGTCATGCACTACACTATCACACATGCCGTGAGGCTAGTCGGAAGCTTAGAGCTTGTCTTGGCTGAAGCGGTGCCCCGCTGATGGGAGATAGTGGTTGAGGAAAACCCCCGCTAGTCGAGGTAGCCCGTTTGGGGAAAACCCCGGTCGGCGTCGGATCTCGCCATCCAGCGGGGGGAGATCACCGTCTACTTACGAGGGAAAACATGGACTATACTCACGGAACTAAAGACCTTAGCAGTCGACACGCCCGGAATCACTAATAATCAACCAATCAATCGGATCAGAAGAGATGACTTTGAGCGCTGTTACTGAGAGTGTCATTAAGGAAACTAGTGGAGCTAAAACACACAAACTTTCTCGCATTATTTCTAACTTTTGCGAATTTCAAAAACGTAGATAGTTCAACGAAAATGAGACCTGCGCCAATTTGTAATTGCCGTCCTTTGCCTCATGCGTAAAATTATTAAAAGTAAATCGAAGCGTTTCTCAAACAATGTTATAAACTGCATTAACTCGAGGTAGAAATTAAATAAAAAGTTGTTTTTTTTTCAAAAAATTGTATACGGTCGTTTTTAAATATTAAATTTCTTTATAACATACTTTAGTTAAGAAAATATCTCTAATATTAATATTGTATTTTTTCAATATTAATTTTTGCAATTTTCGAAAATACAGAAGTATAGCCGAAAATGGGACCAGCAATACTTTTTCGCCGTTATTCTTCTCATACATACAATGATATATGTTTTATAGTGAAAATGGAGGTTTTTTTGGGGGGTTGAGTTTAAAAATTGCCTATATTTCTAACGTGACCTGAAAACTACTTTTAATTTAGAAAAAATGAGCGTGATTGTCTTATTTCAAGGCCTGTCTTAGAACAACAGGTTTTATTAAGAAAATATTTTTTATCTTCTATAACGTAGTTGTAGGAAGACACTGAAAAAAGTTTCGCCATTTTCGAAAATTCAGAAAAAAATTGAATATGACTTGAATAATACTTCATGTGAAGTACTCTCCAAAATTAAAATATTCGATTCAAACTAGTCGAGTTCGAGTTCGTTCAGGTTTAGATCCCAACGTTGACCACAGACAGACGGGCGAACCGACGGACGGACGAACAGAGAGAGACAAACATATTTTTCCGTCAATCAATTTTTCAGTATCGAAGACCCATAAAACGACGATTTTGACTACTCAACGTGTTAGAAAAAGTAGTAATTTAGTAGTAAAAAATGTACCAACATTTTCGTTATCAGTATCCGACTACGTTTCGCATAAGGGTTTTCTGACGTAAATGCGCCGATTTCCGCCACGCATTATATCTCTTTATTACGTGAACCGAGTAAGACGAGTAAGTAAAAATTGTGTTGAAGCACAGATGCAAACTTTTAATTTTATTTGTGAACATGATATGAATTTGAATTGAAAACAATATAAAATTTTAACTTAATTGAATTCAAATAGTACAAATTACGAATAAAAATATAGAATTTAACGTTTCTCAAAATAGAGTTTGATACCGAAGAAATGGGGCAATGGAAGTTAGAGAGATAGACGACACCAAATTTAGCACCTTGGGTGACATTATCCCAAGTGATAGGAATCCCAAGCAAAACGCAGATAGGAATTCTGAAAGGGTATAAGAGTTAAAGCAAGATTTTCCTCAAATTTGTACTCTAAACTACGGCCATTTTCACTAAATGCACGAATGTTTTTATATATTTCTTCGAATAGAAGTCGCTGTTTTCAAATTCATACATACTCTAGTTCAAAGTGATCAATGAACCGAAATTTTTTAAAAAAATATTTCGTTCTACACCTTTGAAAATTTCGGAATTCCATAATTAATTCGAGGACGATCACCACCTTTTTTTCTCACTATATGATCTATTGGGCCGTGCACACATATGGTCAGAACGTGGCCGTCGCGCTAGCGCCTTGCCCCGCCGCAGGAAAGTTCACAAAGTCCAGCAAACACAGGATGTTGATTTCGGAACAGTGCGGTTTGCGGCCTTCTGGCTAGCGGGCAATGGGCTCCTCGTTGCAGAAAAACTGACCTCCGGATGTACCACACTAGGCGGCCATGGGCAACGTGATCAGCGTAACGAAGTACAGAACTTACATAAGAGCCGTAGTAATACGAAATGAGAGCATGTGTAATCTCTGAAGATGATATTTGACTTTTAGTACAGAATTGAAAATGGACCTCTTTTCTGGATGGAAATCTTGGAAATGGAAATATTTTCTGATGCATAACAGTTTCTATACAATTAGAGACTATTCTCAGCATTAAAAAATGGTTGTAACAATGGTATTTAACGTACTAGTTACCATTGGTAAATTTGGACTGTATAATTTAAAAATACTATGTCTGTAACAAATATTGTACCTCAGCTTCTTGGTCAACGACCCCCATCACGATCAGGGATTTCGTTGTTTCCGTAATCCTTTGAGAAATGCTGAGATAGCCTCATGTTTTTCTTCTGAACATAAATGTAGCTTCACCATCTGTGTATATTTTCATCAGCTCTGTGGACAATGTAAATACTCAAATAATCGATCTCCATTTTTTTTCGTGAGAAATCGATTCCTTCATGTAGAGGAACATGGGGGATATTACGTAGCCCAGATCTGCGGCTGATTTGCCTTTGCAAGTAGTTTTTATAACACAAGAGCGAATATATACATACCAATTCTTGTCCAAAACGCTCGTATAATTCCACTTAATATGTGAATGAATTAGGACAGAGAACCCAGAGCACCTAAAGCCGTGCACGGATTGTACTTTTCCCCATAGGATATCACGCTGTGCTTTTGGCGTTAAGTAATAAATTTTATGTAGACATCCGTTTACATACTGTGAAAGTCTGCTGCCTTGGAGACCTACTTCCTGTTTAAAAGTAATAAAGAAAAGAACATAGGTGCAGTCTAAATATCGTCAGTGATGCACAGAAACAATGAAAGATGCAGCTATTTTAAGAAAACTTACACAACTCCAAATAAATTTTAAGACAACTGACTTGTGGCGCATACACGATGAAAACACATTGTCTTCCTAAGATAAAAGAGTCCCTCACCGTAATACACTCTCACAATTGTAAGAAAGAAAGTTTTGCAAACTGTTAATTGGACTCATCTCTAAAATGAATAATTTTCTTGTAGGTTCTTTTACCATCTCCAAATCTGTAAGTGTAATGACGCGATCATTTCAAAAAACACTTCACACTCTAACAAGTGGGGCTGCCAAGGTATATACCTTCTCGCATTGTTTCTAAATGCTCCGCAACATTATACTACTATGTGAACCAGCAAAAGTGTTTTCAACCAGCAATTTTGTTTTCCTCTCCGAGACCCGATCTCACATCCTCAAGAGTTAACTTGCCGGCATTCATACCACACGAGCAATACCCGAAAATGGGACTAGCATCATTTTTTTACCATTTCTTATTACACGTGTGGAGAAAATTTAAAGAAAAAAAGTGTAGCGGTTTTTGAAACAAATAATTCCGTAAAGTTCCGTTTCAAGCACAAGTTATGCAATAACTGTACGTTTTTAAAAAACGTACATGACCTTCTTAAAGATTTAATTTCGTACATTCGTACAAAGATCTAATTTCGAACACACTTTGAGTCAAAAATCTCTATCTTCAATTTTGTAGTTTAGATATTGGTATTTGCTATTTTCGAAAAAACTTATCAATACCCGAAAATGGCACTAGCGTCATATTTTTCACCGTCCCTTACTACATAAGTGAAGAAAATTTAGTTTCGAAATTGTTTTTTACAATTTTCGAACGCTCGAGGATATCAACGAAAATTATACCTGCATCATTCTCTTACTCGTCCTTCGCACTATTCAACAACAAAATTTAATCAAAAAATTCTGAGCCACTTTTTGAAAATTTTGAAAATGTCCCAAGGGCTTCATGTAAAGTACCCCCAAAATTAAAATGGTTTCAAATTGCAGGAGCCGCGACAAGAGCAGAACGATTGGGGACTATCGATTTTGAAGAGAAACGGCTGAACGGTTTAGGCGCTAGCCTTGACCACAGATGGACAGACAGACGGACGGACAGACAGAAGGACGTTTTGCCGTCAATCGATTTTTCGGTATCGAGAAGCAACAAAACATGGACTTTGGCTACATCACGAGTTAGAGGATTTCCCCCCTAAATTTAGCAAAAGGATTTTTCCACTTTTCGGTACCAGAGCCCAGCTATAAGAGTTTTTCTCGTGATAATTCACCGTTTTCCGGCGCACGATTGCATAACTTTTTCATCTTACGTGGAATTCGTAAGGCGAGAGAGTAAAAATGAGGCAATATACGCGGATCTTGCGTTATTCATATGATTAGCCCCGATAAACAATGTATTTTTTATCTTTGTGGCGACCACACAGCAGAAAATGGATGTAATTATGTTTTGTTTCTAATTATGATATATACAAAAGAAAGAGCATTTCCCAAATCGTTTTTTTTAGTAAAATTCCAAATTCCTTTCTTCCTTAGTATGTTCTCTCAAATTTTTACCAAGGTGTCTAGAGATGTTGAGCGAACAGACAAAAAGACGAAGAGAAGTAAAAAAAAAACAACACTTTCTTGGCTCTTCAAAACGTATATTTCCGTTAAAATCTTAAGATCAATTGTTTGCAGCAATACATATCTTTACCTATATTACTCATAAGAGAAAATAAAAAGAAGTTTATTAATCAGCAAATGTAGACTACCTAATATGAACATATTGCATGAAGAGGTAAATTCCGAGTTTTTCTTGTCGATGTGGAGCATCACAGTTACAAAGTTTTCTTTTCCAATTTCTTTGATTTGTTCCCCTTCATTTGAGCATTTAAAAGTGCGAAAATCAAAAATAAGGCATCAAGAAATTGTGTACTCGGTATGGCTAAATGAATGGGTTTCTAGAAGGGGTCATTAAACTCTCTAGAGGTGGAAGACTCCCGCCCCCCTTGTCCACCATTCGCACTCTGATAAAAAAAAAAAGGGTCTGCTCTTAGTCACTGGAACTGCAATCGTTAGCAGATACTTAAAACTGGCATTCTGCGTAGTATTTGGTATGTGTATGGCCGAAATTGAATTATATCGTCCAATGTATATTTGAACAGTTTCATAAACCATCGAAGCGAAAGGTGTGATAGGGTATTTAAAATTGTTCTGGTTTCATGTTCGACATTTACCGAAGTGAGATTTTTTGCTAATTCCGAACATTCGCCTAAGCACAGAGTTTTCAGAAAGAAAATCAATAATAATTCGGCAAACGATTGCAGCCAGAAAGTCACAGGGCAGAAATGATTCTCAAGAATTAACAAGAACATTTTCACAATTAATTGATTTGTACTCTTTGAAGTTTTGTAACTATTTCACTTGGGGCGGTAAAATATATTGGAGGAACTCTAGGTAATCCTAAAAGTTTTGTGTACTTTGACATGTGTGGATGTGTTTATGTATTGTGGTGTGTTAGTGACTGGAAAGTGAAGCACCTTTATGAATGTCACGGGTGAATGTGAACTCCTTTTACGTCACTATCCGAGAGTATCTGCTCGCTTCGTTGGCGGCAAGATCTGCTTTGTTGCGAGCAGATAGACGGATACAGCTCATTGAACTAGATACAATAAACGGATTCAGAACGATGAACTAAGTCTCATGACAATTTCATTTTCATTAAAACTTGAATTTTCAGAAATTGCACTTATATACTTCTGGAAACATCTCTCAATTAGTTAATAGTCACATTACGGAAGTATTTTATAATTTAATGCATTTTTTGTTGGCACAAATACTTCAAATGTTCACTTATGAAGTTTGTCGAATTTTCAAAAGTTATTTGTAGTAAATGAACTAAAAATGGTGCATTTTCAGAAACGATCACACTACAATTTCTCAAAAATACCGCCTTCAAATTTCCCGCCGAAAATAGGTTTTTCTTTTCTTCTAATACTTCGAAATCCTTTTTAGAGAACTGAAAAATTGCAAAAACGTTAAAAACGTTAGTTCGTTTAACAAATTATAAAATATGGATACTATAAGAAGAAGAACAAAACCTAAATTCTCTAATTAGTGTATTCTACATTTTTTAGAGTGGGCGAATTTTAAGAAACATGTTTATTAACGAGCGTGAAGTGAAAGATTTTAAAGCTTAAGAAGTATGTAGCTTTCGAGTATTGTTGACATGAAAGCGATTACTGTTGAAAGTCATTCAGACACATACATCCAACGTTGCTTAATACATTATTGGACACGTGTGCAACAAAAACACTTATTTTCTAAAGAAAATTTATATTAACAGATTCTAGTAAAGCTCGTGGTCATGATGTACTGTGTCATGTGACATGGTCATTATGTACATATGTGCTGTGTTTTACTTTGACGTGATCATCTTAATGTAATTAATTTCATTCTACGTCATCTTAAATATTTATTTGTAATAAAAATCACATTACAAAATAAAAAATTGAAAACAATTAGAATAGAAAAAAGAAATTGATCACAGCAAACCTAAAACATAATTTACAAGAAATTGTAAAATATATTTTGAATTTATTATGAAGAAGCACTTACACACAGGTACTTCGAAAAATACATACATCATGTCTTCATCTATACTCGGATCACATAATAATCAACATCAACGGGATTTGAAGATCACTTCGAAAGGTTGTGGTGCTGTAGTAAAACCAGGAAGGCAGATTGTCGACGGAGATGAATGTCCGGGTGGCAACTCCACCGTAAACTCTTGCATGAGCGTGGTGAACATTAAGAATATGAAATTTCGGGCAAGCGCCTCTCCTGGACATAAACGTTTCCCATATCCAAAAGGAATGAAGAATTCATCCTTTTTGAGCTTTCCACTTTCATCAATAAATCTCGAGGGTCGAAAATTTTCTGGATCGCCCCAATGCTCCTTGTCTTGACATATACTCCACAGACTCAGGAGGAGAAATGTGTCCTGAAACGGTAAAAATGAGCAAAATTTCATAAGCACGCTTCACTATGTGATTTTCTGAAGAATATCTCGTGATTTTATTTTAGTTATCTACCTTTCAATGTACAAATGATTAAAAACTTTAATGTATGTAGCTATTAATTCATATATTATGTATCTATATATTCCTATATTAATAGAACTCAATGCCTATCTATGATTTTAAAATAACCATCTTTTAGCAAGTTCATTTGGTTACTTTCATGATATAAAAACCTATTCATTTTTTTATGCATGTTTGGTCTGTACAGGCTAATTTCGTGCACAGCTATACCAATTTTGAAGGTATTCTTTTACCGGGAGATATATATCTGACATAATTTACCTTCTTTTTAATGATGAAATAATTGAAGTTATCTTCGCCAACTTAATGGATTTATTCAGAGAGCCGGGAAATAGTATTGTGGGAATCGTGATGAGGTTTTGTTGACGTAATTAAATGATGAAATAGTTGAAGTCATCTTAGTCAACTCAATGAATTTATTCAGAGAACCGCGAACTAGTATTGTGGGAATGTTGATAAGGTTTTGATGACGTAATTAAATGATGAAATAACTAAAGTCATCTTCGTCAACTTAATGGAGATTAATAATTAATTTATTTAGAGGGCCGTCTTCCGACAGCTTTGCCATCATCATCAGTCTACAAATAGTATAAATAAAATACAAAAATACAACTATTTTACAGACTGTAAGATGACTTTAATTATTTCATCATTTAATTACGTCAACAAAAAAAAACGGTCAGATTGTCCACTAAAGGGGTTCAAACATTTTTGAAAGTCATTAAATTAAATTCCGTTCTAATTCCATTTCAATTCTTTTCACAATCCCAATTAGTCTCTGAGTATTTCTGAGTAAAGTCAAAATTGAAAATTATTTCCGATGGAGGGGCGGAGTGGGGAGAGCGGAGCGCGGCGGGAATAGTGGGCGGGACAAACGAGTTGATTGTTTCCGGGTACGACAACTGTCCTTCAGAGGTAATTAGTCCCAGTAGTGTAGTGAATATTTTACCCAGGGAAGTGACGATTTTTTCTGTCCAATTAGATGGTGAGATCCGGCGCCAACCTACACGTCGGCGTGCGGGGGGGCTATCCCCTCCCGGTATCTCGTGCTAACCGGGTTGAGCCGGGCCCTTTGTTCCGGAATGATGTTATATTTTTATATGTGCACGTTGTCTTGAGCCCCGGAATACCTATCCCCACTCCTTTGCCAACATTAGTTCAATTAAGAATAAATGATAGCAACGAGCATTGCGATCAACATCTGATAACCAAAAATGTTCGTTCTCATGAAATAGAAACTATTTTGCACCGGAAAACTAACTACAAATTTTATATAAAATCCCTTGTCAAAATAACCAAATTCCTTACTCCTTGCGCAACAAGCGAAGTGAGGACTCAAGAAACGCGGATAATGGGGTAACGCATGTGTGTGTGTGTGTGTGTGTGTGTGTGTGTGTGTGTGTGTGTGTGTGTGTGTGTGTGTGTGTGTGTGTGTGTGTGTGTGTGTGTGTGTGTAATGGGTGAGGATAGAACAAGGACAAGTGGAAGGAAAGGTCACGGCGGTCTGTGAACTCTTTGTTAGGGTAGTGCTCCGACATTCGTCTATCGAAAAACTGCCGATCAGAGCAGCCGGCCGCTCTGATCTCAAGTTCATGGAGTTCCGTGACTGCAGTCGGAGTCGCACTCTCCATTTCTAGTTTCTCCACCTTGCATTGATGCAACGATGCTTATGTGCGAGTGCCTCCATTCTTCCTTAGTAACATCATAGTTCCGTCAAATTATTGTTGATGTATTGCTCAGATCTTTGGTTTGCATATAATGTTTGGTTTGTGTATAATTTAGCCATTTGCTTGGTATACTAAAAATATCGATATGCTGAGAGATACATGAATGAGAGGAGGAGATATTATTATTATTATTATTATTATTATTATTATTATTATTATTATTATTAGTATTAGTATTATTATTATTATTACAATTTCTAACACTTTGTTAAATGTTTTAATGCTTTTAATAGTCTCTTGTAAAGAGGGCCACAAATTTATTGTTGGCCGAAGCGTAGAGGAAAGATATTAAAATATTGTTGTTATAATGTCGAGTTATGTCTGAGTAACTTTTGTCCTGATACCCATGAATGGTTTTTGCTTACATCTCTCGTTACTATGAAAGGAGGGTTGTATCTATCAGCGTAGTTGAATATTTGATAATTATTAACCATTATTTATTCATTTTTCATTTCTATCATTAAAGATCAGTCAGAAATCATATCAGAAAGATCATATCAGAGAATTATATTATTTGGTAGTAATTGTAGTAATAGTAGTAGTGGTAGTGGTGGTGGCTTTACCATTAAATCAATTTTACCTTTGGAACGAAGTATCCATTTAATTGCGTATCCACAAACGCTGCATGAGGCACTGTTGTCGGTGCGATTGTGTTACTTCGAATAACCTCTTGTATGACAGCTTCTATATATGGCAAACTGTGGAAAAAGGATTTGTTGGCGTTTCAGTTCATTCATAGTATCAAAAGATAGGATATATTATAGAGCATTCTGATTAAAATATTAACCTAAAACGGTATTATTACATCCGTTTTAAGAGTATTTCACTGAACACCAATCCTTTTAGATGTTTTCCATTATTCATCAACCCTTAAAGCATATGTAAATATGCAACATCAAATTATACTAAAAATTATACTTTGTTTACGCACACTTAATCACTCCAAAAATCAAATTTTGATAACTAATCGTATTAAACTTTATTACATGACATTGATCAATAATTTATTATGCCATGCCTTGATGGTATGCTTTGATCTAAGAGACAAGGTATCATCACAACATTCTCAGATGTTAGTTATTTCACGTCCTATGTTCATAGTCGTGAGACATTGTTGTTGGCCGAAATGCAGGTTCAAAGAATCTGTTACGTATTACCGACTTTTTTAAAAATAGGTCTACAAAATAGTCGCCTTGCGCGCAACTCCCTGACCATGGCTGGAAAGAGCTGACTTTCGCTAAAACAAAGAGTGTGACGTCCATTGCTTTATCATTCTTACGTATGATTTTCCAAATGAACGAAATAAGTAAGATATTCTAGTTGGAAACTTGATAAAAATGAAAACTTTTGATATAAAATTATTTAAAACTGCAAATACATTAGTAACATATTTTTGATGTAACATTTAAACGTACCGTAAAATCTTACAGTTGATAGGATAACTTTAAAAACGTTATGAAAAAAGAGAAAGAAAAACCCCTAAAGGGGTGTACAGTTTGACAATGCAAAAATATTGCTAAATTCTGGGAAGTAAAAGTGGCGGAATCAACTCAAAAATACGATTTCAAATTTTCGATATCGATACTTTTCAGGCAGCAACTGAAATTTCTTTCTGTACCTGGGCTTATCAAGAAGAGAAGGTTTCCGACTGCGTCCAATAGCGTTATCGATGGCTTCATGCACCTTTTCCTGGACCTTGGGATACAATACCATGTATAAAATGATAAATCCTAGGGTGTTTCCCACAGACTCTGATCCAGCGGAGAAGAGGTCCATGCATATGACAATTAACGTCTCTTCTGCAAGGAACAACAGATCACACATTAACATTTTAAACTTTTTGTGTTCAGTTACATTCCCTTACACTTCGCTCTTTACGCTTCAAGTAAACAAATATATTCCGGATTGGCATTTATCCTTTTCAAAACCTTTCCTATAGCACCTCGAGCGGAAAAGTTATTTAAAATGGCTTACAGAAGCGAAGGCCTGTTTACAGACTTACAAAGAATTTTTTTAATCGACGAATTGTGGAGGCGAAAATATAACACATTGTAGTTCATTTCCATCATTACTTATCCAAATTCGAGAATCTATTTTAAACATAAAATACACAAATAGAGATATAAATACATTTTTAGGGTTCCGGGTTCTAGGATTAAAAAAAAAGATTTGTACACCAGTCCGTTCGGCTGTTTGTGAAAAAGATTCAAGGTCCGTCACGTGACTGTTAGTGCATGGCGTGGTGCAAAAACTCCTTATTGTGGAGCGGCCTTAAGCGTCGCTCTCACAACTCCGTCCCGCCCTCCCCGCCCTCCCCGCCCTCCCCGCCCTCCCCGCCCTCCCCGCCCTCCCCGCCCTCCCCGCCCTCCCCACCCACTCCACCTTCCCCACCTTCCCCGCCCACCCCTGCCCCGCACCGCCCGTTCAAAGTCAAACCGTCTCGTCGAGCCTCGCCCCCGCCGCTCCCGGCCCCTGACCATCCTCGTCCGGCACACCAAAGCAATCCCGTAACACACAAATGTGTTGCGAGTTGCCAAAATTTACTACTATGTAGTAAAAAAATAATTTAGAAGTAGTATTTTGAATCTAAAATCTCGCTGTTTTTTATTCTTGAGCTCTTAAAAGCATCGGTGTCAATTTGTCCCAGCAATCACTCCAGTAATTCAGATGTGTTTCTAATATATCAACACACACACACACACACACACACACACACACACACACACACACACACACACACACAGGAACTCACTTTTCCTCTTACATAAAAGATATGTGGAAGTTTGGCTCTTCTTGATACCTCCTTCCATAGCACTGGAGATTAGAAATATGTAAAATCTCCAAACCAAGCGGGGCAGAGAGCGCGGAATGTGTTTGTGGGGGGTGGGAGGTGGGGGATGGCAGGAAGCGGATGCGGGGGCACGGCGGGTAACAAGGGGTCGAGGGGGCGAAGAGGAGCGGGACTCTAATATTGAGGATGTAATAGCTATTAACATACCTAGAAATGTGTTATTACTGCAGAGGCCAAAAGTTAAAAATCGAGACAGAGCGTAGCGGAGCCGAGATTTTAAATTTGGACGAAGCAGCAATAATACAACCATTTCGTGATGTGTTCAGCACTTTATCGGTCACCATAAAATCTCACGACTTATGCGAAAATTTACGTAACTGAGATAGTAAAAACATGAATTCTGTTGCTGGGGCACGGTAGTACGATATTGTGGAGTGTTGCTAGCGATATATCTTTATAAACAATATTCGTACATGGTGGTTCGAGAAAATTGGATGCAAATAATTATCTTGAACCTAAAGATACCTAAAGAAATGACGATCGGTTAGGAAATTGGCGCGTTGATTTCCAGCGGCGACATTTCCACATCGTCAGTAAATACGATTACCGGAGTATGGAATGTGAGGAAAATGAGGTTAATTTACCTAATATACATTTTTCTAATTGTACAATTAATAATATTGCAATTAAGAATAATTATTCCCCAAACCAATGTGAATTACTTCTGCATTGTTTGAATCTGATGTTTTGTACATCGCCATGTTTTTTCCTTACCAAACATTTGACTTGTGATGAAGAGATGGTTGTTTACGTTGCTAAGGATGTTAAATTTCTTAACATACAGTTAGGTACAAGTGCAATTAACAAACCTGCAAGGTTGCATGTTAACAGGGATTAAAGACGCATGTGGCCGATAAATTAAATTACACCTATTGAGAGAATTCGCAACAGACTATTGTGAAAAATTAATATCCAGGTCACGGCGAGTTACTTCAGCTATTTACGGTATAAAGATTTTTCGATCGCTTTGCGGACATGTTTCTAACTGCTCCAAACCGACGGCCTTGCGCGGCAGCACGCAGTGCAGCCGAAAAAGCTTCGTGCTGTAATAAACGATTCTTACGATAAGACTATATCAGATTTTTTAAAAATACTCTCGCTTGCCTGCTCCCATTCTTTACGCCCCCTCCCCCACGCACGGACATTTTCAAATAAATTTTCCACCGTCTCTCTAAATCACTGATCCAGGAGGACACCTGACACTTTAAAAATCCATAAATTGGGTGAAAAGAAAGGTAAATAGAAAACTTACCATCATAAGAGGAAACAGACCCCTTGTGTTTGCGCATTTCGGTGAGGTAAACATCAATAAAATCTCTGGGATTGGCTTCGTCCAGAGTTTTCTCGTGCTCCCGAATGCTTTCCTGGGAGAGATAAACGCAAACATGATAGAGGATAAACTACATCAACAATTTAATTATTTAAAAAGAAAAAGTAGCTCTTACACATACCAAAATAAACTTGGACAGTTCTCTCGTTACAATATCTTGTTCTTTAAATGGTAATACATATTTTAGAACAGGAAACAATCCCGACAGATTTCCAGAAAGACCATTCCCTGATCGGAAAAGATCCGTCAATATTTTTATTAATCTCTGGAGAAGCGGGTCCGACCGTTTAAATCTGACTCCAGCCATGACCTTCCAGAGGACGTTGACACTGGATATGTTGAACAAACTGCTCACCTGAGATTTGAAAAGAAGACAGGTACTTTAACATTTGAGCATGTTTTCGAAACAAATTTGTATTTCAAAACAATGTTCTAAGGGCGTTCAATAAATAAAGTTCCATATGCTGATCCGTGGAAACATAATGGCACATGCCAGAAACTCGATGTGCCCCTACAAAATTATGAAAGTTATCTTGAATGATTGGTGTTTCCGGGCTCGTCAATTGCTATAATCATTAATCCCCAGAGTACAGTACCAGCTGGTAGTTGGTCTAGACCCAAACGATCATTTCGGAGCACACCGAATTTTTGGTCAGAAAAATATGGTTATCTTATTGTAAAAAAGTTTCCTTTTGTGCTTTTTGATATTTTTTCTTTGTTTGAGATTCTACTTTGCCGTAATTTATGTTTCTGAAAGGATTTTGTTTTCGTGTTGTAGGTAAATATTAGGGAAACATAGTCTCTACCCATTATTAACGATCACTAGCCAGTGGTTTAGCATTATTCTTGTAAGCGCACTAGTGATACGCTCTGCTCATTCTCCGAAATAAATTTTAAATTCCTTTACAGACCCAAAGGGCGAGATGTTTTGTCGGTGGATTGTTCTTTTTTATTATTGTCTGGAGGACACATTCGAATGCACAGTGTCTCTGCGAAACACGCATCCTGTAAGACTATGAAGAGAACAGCAAGACAGTAGGGCGCAAAAGGATTTGTCGAGGAAAGAAATTAGAACAGTCGTCAGCTAGGAGAATTAGCATGTTTTTCCCCATAAAATTTCGGCCGCAAGGTGGGCACTAGATCGAACGTGGGAGTATCTTCAATTATTTCGTTATAATTTGACGTTTAACAATGGAAAGAATCGAATATATTTGGAACACAGAAAAGACTAATGACTTTACATCGAGAGACTTTATACGTAGAGAAGTGAGTAAATCATGTAGTTTAAGAATGCGATAAATTTATTGGAATCAATCAACCAGAATAAATTCCACGGACATGAGAACATTACTTATTGAGCGTCCCTCTTATGTTATGTCACAACAGGCGTTTTACCTGCACTCTTTTGTCTCTTATTTCGTTGATGAGGTCCGCCGCCTCGTCGAGGATGCTGCCTTCCATGCTGGTCTTGCCGAAGCCGAACTCCTTGAGATGGCGCAGCGAGAAGCGGCGCTGCTCCTGCCAGCCGGGGCCGTCGGCGAACATGAGGCCTGCGCACGGCAGGCGCGCCGCAACACATTTTAGGAGGCAAGGCATTTTAGGAGGCAAGGCATTTTAGGAGGCAAGGAGGCAAGATTTTTTAACGAGACACGACTTTTTATGAGGCAAGACATTTTAGGGAGTAAGACTTTAAGAAGCAAGACTTTTTAACGAGACAAGACATTTTAGGAGGCAAGACATTTTAGGAAACAAGACATTTTAGGAGGCAAGACATTTTAGGAAGCAAGACTACTTATGAGGCAAGACGTTAGGAGGCAAGACTTTTAGGAGGAAAGGCTTTAGGATGCATGACTTTTTAGGAGGCAAGATATTTTACGAGGCACACCGACATCACAGCGTGTTACAGAGTGAATCGAAGCTGCAGTGTCAGCAAGCCACACCGCGCCGCGCCGCTTACTGTATATACTCAGAGCTGGGGCTGGGAAGTTTATGCGAGCTTTTATCTCTAAAATATGAATGCAAATATTCTTTAAAATGTTTAAATAAGCACAGAAATACTTAAAACATGCAGCATTTATGTAAAATATATGTATTTGGTGATGACATTCACATTGTTTTGCCTCCTAGAGAGAGTATATGCGAATTAAACGAGAATCTACTCCTTTCGCGTTGCTTTGCATTATGGATATCAACTTGTTACGTTTTTCTGTTCTTAGGTATCGCCTTCTATTAGAGAGCTTCGTCTTGCAGTACTAAAAAGACCTTTCCACATCATGATTCCTTGGGTGCATTTCTGTATTTCGCCACGTTTGGCAACACATGTTCTCTAAAAAGCAGGTACACAAAGAACATATTCTCATTTGAGAATCATCTTAACGTTTCATTTACTCAGTTTTTTTTCTCGGCATATCAACAAATTTTA
This sequence comes from Teleogryllus occipitalis, assembly GCA_011170035.1. NCBI lineage: Eukaryota > Metazoa > Arthropoda > Insecta > Orthoptera > Gryllidae > Teleogryllus > Teleogryllus occipitalis. The sequence continues at coordinate 219,080 of BLKR01001183.1, read as the reverse complement.
CTTTACCTGACCTGTCTGTCAGTCATCTAACGATTTTATATACGCCTGCTTGATTCAAGAAACTTTTGTGCTTTGTATTCATTAAACACTATTTCTTAAAAATAAATGTTTTAGACAGAACATAGAAAAATACGAAAATAAATACATTTTATGCCCTAAACCTCTCAGATTTGCAATTTATCAAACATTTTGTATTATCTATTCAATATTTTGGGGTGAAACTTGGCGATTTGCAATTTCTCAAACACATGACCATTCTCAAGAAACATGCAACCGCATAAACTTCCCAGTTTTTCTCATAGATACACATTAGATTGACTTCGCGATGCGCCGCATCGCGTTCTATCTGCTAGGAACCTTTCACAGAGGACATGAAAAGCTAATTTCAGAACGAAAAAGACCTTAAAAATAATATATTTAGACATCACTAGAAACACGAATTGTTAAGAGACAATTAGTATGAAACTGATTTCAGTGAGCTATTTCAGGTGCTTGCAGGAAGTGACCTACATTTCGTTATTACCAATTTTAGACAGACATTTCTTTTTCGTACTATTTGTTTGATAACTTTATGAATATTGTTTAGGATATTTTATAATGTATATTTCATGTCAAAAAATCATTTCTGGAAACAAAAAAATTGTCAGCAATGTCCAATAAAAACATTCACCAATAATATTTCAGAATGGAATTTTTTGTACATACGAGACTTGTATGCATCTATTCAACTCAGGTAGGTAGTTATGTGGTACTGCTTGGCGAGTTTAGATTAAAACTTACTCTCCTACATTTCATTCACATTTGTTGCCCCTCACGATTAAGTTTCTTTACCAATCATCTCTAATAGTTCGTGTCAATTGACCAATAGTGTGGAATTACATACCTATTTTTCTGCCAAAAGAACGGGACTGTAACTGGTCATTGAAGGGTCTTGCTTGGAATTCGTCACGCTTCAGAACTTCTCGCACTAATTTCGGTTCACATACAACCACTGACAAAAGACTTCCCAGAGCAAGACCTACTGTTCCTCCATATTTATCTCTCCAGGTTTCCATGTCAAAATGGCCGTTATTTTTTGGTAGAAAGGGAAGGGAACCCAAAATTGGAACAGTAGGAGGACCTGAAAACAATAATCATTTAGTAAAATAGACACCTTGTAAAGGTCTTTACTTCTTGTTTGGAAATAATTTATTTATGAGAATAAGCTTGGTACTTATGCCAATGTCTTTTTTTATTTTGAATATTCGACTGTGTGTGTGTGTGTATGTGTATGTACGTATATATATATATATATATATATATATATATATATATATATATATAAACAAAGTTACTTCAATATATAAAATACATGTGATAAAATGGAAATGAAATGTAAGTATAAACGAACCCCGTTCCCTCATGCATCTCTGTGAAAACTGCATTGCAATAACTTCAACCGTTCAAAAATATCAGGAGATGCTAAGTGAGAAAGGCTACCTTGCCCAACACGTACCGAAAAGTAACACATTTATTTCAATAAACAGTGAAGGTACGTTACTACTTTACATTTATTAACAGTGAAGGTAAGTATTTAGTTGCTAATAATTACTACTAGTAACTAAGTACCAGTAAGTAACTGTACTAGTTTCCATGCGTGAGTCCTGAAACATTTATTTTAATTATAATACTTATTTGAAGCGATATGAATATAATGTACGTCAAATTACCTGGTGGAAAATTCTGTGGCTTGAGAGTGATCCATGAATAAAGTATATATAAAATGAAGACAGTGAAAAGCAGTAGGAATATCATTGTAAGAGCTGCTTAACCTGTAACAATAAAATGAATGATTATTCCAAGTTAAAATAAAATTTTAAAGCCGATGATTTTATTCCTAAGTTATTTCATACGTAAATACTGTATGATAATGCGTTAAGAGTTAGGTCTATTACATATTTAATAAAAATTACATGTAATACTTCCTAATTATTTAGAAAGATTGTGTTCGAGCACATTTCATTTTAATAATGTTCAAGAATTTTAAAAAAAGTTACATTGTAAACGCCATACTATTTATGCAGAAAACATTTTATCTCAAAAACAAAAATTTTAAAAACAAAATCTTCACAAAAACACGATAATCAGAAACAAATAATAAAGTTCATTAAACGGAAATATACGTGAAACTGTATTCTACAAACAAACTCCTGAATTTGCCTGACTGAACGCAATACTGAAGATTGAAAATATATTTAAGGCTCTTGACATCAAACAGACCATTTCTCGCTTTGTGTAGGAGATATTCTCAATCAAATAAGCATCATTTAAAAAAGAACGCGAATTACGGAACATCAAGGGGCGTATATTTATGAACTTATGAGCAAGAACCAATGATCCTACGCAGTTTGAACTGTTTGATCATAGTACGTCATACGCAGTTTGAACTGTTTTTTTGACTAAAATAAATAAATAAATAAAAATAAATCATAAATATCAGACAGAATCCGTCAAATATCAGTCTGGATTCATAGTAATATTGTTCATCATTGTTAAGAGTGGAATATTTTCGACATCAGTGAAGTAGCTTCATCGGACGGCACATTACTGCCATATGAGAATTCTAGAGGTTAGCTGGCCGGTAGATGGCTCGGTGGCCGGTAGATGACTCTTGTAAGAAACGTATTTTCATTTTCATCTCCCGACCTAGTATAAATCGTTTATTTCGCAGTGATAGGTCACGACAAGCCTCAGTACTTACTAAGCTGTTCGAACTAGCCGGGATTCTCGGCGGACTAGTTTTGTCAGTGGACATCGCTAGTGAAACATCGTTTCCTTGAACATTGTTTCTAAACCAGTTGAAATTACGAGTTCCAGAGCAGACGATGGTGGGCAAGTATTGCCATACACTTATTGTCTTAGAAAAGCTCTGCACCTAAAGAGGTAAGTCCAGTAGCGATCATTGTTGGCATGCAGTTAGAGGGACCGCACCTACAAAATTATTATACTTGAACATTTGTGGAACCATCCATTTCTGTTTCATGGTCACATAAAGAACATCTTTGTATGGTGTCGCGCTATCAAGTTGACAAATACACGCATCCGAATGTAGCGGCATGAAGTTGTTCGGGTCTCGAATGCAGTCGTGAGTTAGTGCACTTCATGCAGCGTGAACCTGGGCGCGCAGTTCTTGCAAATTGCGGGGTAGTGATGGAGACCTGATCACTTGCTCCACAGCACCCCAAACATTCTCAATCCGGGAGGCAATTGGTAAATTGATTGATTGATTGATTTTTTCACGTTTCCGGGCCACTGCTTCGGTTATTAGTCCCGTTAGTGTAGTGCATGTGTTTTTTCGGGAGATGACAGTGGTCGGAAGATATTGCCAAGACGGCGGGTTCTATTTAACGACAAAAATCTTTTAAGCATTTTAAACTGACATTTTGTTATGGCCTGTGATAATTTATTTACAAGGCAAGAATTTGAACCAGCAACCATTTTACCGGTTTGCTAGGGGGTGTAGAGGAAAATACTTTCAAGGAAATCTCCCAAAACTATAAGAAAATATTTTTTAAAAACATTTCATGCAGTTAAATACTGCAACATACAAGAAAGGAACCCCTAAGAGTGTTTCAAGTATGGAAAAATAGTAAAAATATATTTGATTTCATATTATTGACATATAAAAAAACCGTGTGTGATGGCCCAGAAACTATGATCGAGCCTTAGCCATGCACATACCCGCAGAAATGCAGGAGTCTGCCACGCTGCATATATTAGTTCTTTGATTTTGAAGTTACATCAGGCTAAACTGACATTGCATTACATTATCTTACTAGAAAAAAATCAATGCTACAGGTGGCCACTCCATCTTGTCTGAATAAATACAAATTAAAATGTTTATGTTTAATAAATACTATAATATTGCAATATACACTTTTTTCTGTGTAATGTTACGTAAAAATATATACGGGAGAAATTTTGGGAAATTTTTTTCTCAATATTCTATCCAATTTTCAAGAAATTAGTACATTTTTCAATGAAAAAGTGGCTTAATTTGAGAGCAGTAAGTGTTCATGAACGTCTACGAAATAGGTAACCTATGTCAAGCAGAATCAACGGAAGAAAAAAAAGAAATAAATATTACAAATCAATCATTTTGAAGGTGAAAAGTAGCCAACCCTAAAATACATTAATCTATTCGCTCTTCTTGTTTGCTTTTGTTTTTTCTTGACGTATCGATTCCAACTTTGTCCGGCGGCAGATTCGATGATCTCGCTTCGCAAAACTTGCTCCAGTGTTGCGATTGATCTGTGTATGGCTCCCTTTAACTCGGGATTGTCAATGCACGTTCCCCTTCTCCTCAAGAGGTCGCAAAGCAAACGCAGAGAAGGAAGTTTATTAATTATGCTAACTTACAAATCTATTCACGAAACACTCATAAAATGACAAGTGTAATCCTGTTTCTTTTCTAGGCGTTTTCCGGTGCCAGAGGTAGGAAAACCAACTACTTTTCCTCTTTCCTGTGCCTCACGGAAAACCACATTTCAGCCTTTTATGGTGCAATATGTACATTTCCCGAGATGGAAGTAGCAAGTGAATATTATGTGTCACTGTGCAAAACCCACACACGTTTTTGGTTTTGTTTTTCAGGGGGAATGAAGGAACCAAATTGGCGTGTGTGAATGCCGACATGAGTCACTGCTAAACGTGAGTTCCTTCCACATACACAGATATCAACGGTTAGTGTATTTATGATGTGGCGGCACACGGCACTAATGGAGATATTCGGGATATATTGCCGCCAGTGGCAAATCCGTGGAAGGAGAGGAGGAGGCGTGTGAACGCTCCTACGTCTTTGAGAAATCTTTCGGTGAGACACATAATTTTCTAATATTAATAATAATAATAATAATAATAATAATAATAATTGTCGCGTATATACAGCACAGGCCAGTACGACAAGTCAAGTTACGAGCACATAATCATTTTTTTTCGTACGGTTTTTTCCAAGCGACAGCCAGTTTCCCTTTACTTCCCTATGGGATGCGTGTTCGAACATACACTAGACACTAACATATTTGCGAACTCCTCTGATCCGGGGTCAGTAGAACGCGAGGCCCTCCGCGACAACACATACATGAGAGACAAGGGAGAAACAACCATGTCCAAGGTGGGACTCGAACCCGCGACCCTTCGGACCGACTTACAGAGACTTACTATAACTACAAATATGAAGCTATTTTTTTTCTAATAAGTGTGCTCACTAGAAACATCTTTAAAAAAGGTCATGTTCAATATTTCGAAAATGTGAGTAGTTTTTGCGTAATTATGCGTGAAACATAGGCGCTTTTAAACCTACTTTAAATAATTATTTTCTCAAAAATGGCTTCCAATTTTTTCTTTAATATTTTTCACGTATGCAGCAAGGAACAGTAAATAAAGTGGTTCTGGTCACTTTATCGGCGCACTTTCTATATTTTCGAAAACTGGAGAAATAGTAAATTCGAATTATTCTGCGTGTTTGAGGCGTTGTCAAAATGTCATTCTTAAAATGGCATAATGGTGTCTGTAAATTCTCAGGATTTTTGTATTGTTGCCCATCATGATAATCGTATGATGTAGATAACATTCTTCTGAAAGGAAATAGATTCAAGGAATGTAATATATTTCACGTAGAACTAATAAATACATTTCTTTCACTTTCCGAAGTTTTGTTCGCTGATTTTGGTATTCAGAAATTGTTAGCTCACTTCAATGTAATCAAGGCAAGCTTGTGTGAAAAATTCTTTCTTTTCTGTATGTGCTGCGAATACTGTAATAGTTAAATTTTTTCATGTTTGTTTAATTTTTAAAGTTAGAAATGACTCCTGTTTCTGGCACAGGTGCTTTGTTTGAATTGGACATTTTTGCAAGTGATAACTGAGTTTTTAGTTTGGAAATTTCAATATTTCAATATAAAATTATTGTTTTTCAATAATGCAAGAAAGAATGTGCTATTGTAGCAGATTAGTTTAAACTGTAATGATTACAAATTGTACTGGTAAAAGCTCATTTAGTTAACTTAAAATGGTTAAAAACTAGTATCGAGCTACTATGGGACAAGACAAACTCAATTCACTAACAAGAAAGTTGATTCAAAGTGATAAACTCAGATTTTGTTTCGACGATACTATTTCTGGTTTTGTGAACAAAAAGCGCGTAAACGGCATTTTTGTTTAGTTTCGTTTTTATTAATGATTAATATAGTGTTGATGTATATTGCAGCTAATTTGACATATATATGTTATTTGTTTACGATTTGTATTACGATTGTAATACATTTTTAATTTCTTTTACCATTGTACTTTTTAGTACTGCAGGTTTAACCGTCTTAGGGTCAGAGGATGTTGGGAATTCTCTCTTTCAGCTTGTTTTCCGGTTACTAACCACTTCCATGATCCTCTCTACAACTAACGTAACGGGTGTCTCTATATGGTCTTATGTGGGGTGAAGATGGCTTTAACCAGATATACTCGTATTTTACCCAACATTCATTTTCAATAAAGCCAATCGATATTGGTACTCATTTGGAAAGAACGCTGAATAGACCTTAGGACCGCCCTGAATAGTTCATGACCGGATAAAAATCCTTTAAAAAAGTTTAAATTTGAATAAAATTGTTATTTGACGGGTTGTTTTAATTGTTTAATTAATTCTAAGTAAAAATGTTAAGTTCTCCAATCTCAAAAATGTTTTTGTTACCAGTAAAGGGGGGATCAAAAATATGTTAGCTTGAACGTGGAAAATGGTAAATCCACCGCTATATGGAAACAAATTTTGTTAAACCATGTTTGGATTAAAGGCACACGCCATAACGGCAATCACTTCAGCAAATGACCACAAATAGTACATAAACGAGATTTTCACAAAATGACTATTTCTTTCAGTAATAATATTGCATTTATACGTGTCCTAATATTTATTTTTGTTGTTGTTTTTTACATTAGGATGCTTTAGAGGCAGCTACAAACGAGTCTTTGAATTGCTGGAGAGGTTGTTGGGGGGAGACAGCGTTTCCATATACGAAGAATGAGTATCGATGTACGGAATGATTTGGAATGAGAATATAAAAGGAAGTACATAAACGAATGTCTTGTTTCGTCATTAAATGATAAATATGGGGTCATTAAAATATAAAAAGGGAAATATACGTAACACTTTTTGCGGAGCCGGGCGGTGGCGGGACGGGGCGGGTTGGAGCGGAGAGGAGAGGAGAGGAGTGGGGCGGGGCGGAGCGGGCCGTAATTATTGTAGGGAATCTTGTGGAATGCAGTCACAGACAACGTAACAGACAATTAACTTCGAAGATTCTTCCAAGTGTGGCCGCGATGCAAATTATAAGATGTGCTCGCTCACGGGAGATTGTGTAATATTCACCAAAGACGTAATTTTCTTATTTACTTTAGAGCAAAGGGTATAAAATAATATATTCTGCTGAATGGAATAACTTGCAAGTCCATTAATACTTCACTTAAATATATAAAAAATAATTATTTAATAATTATAAAAATCATTTAAAAACCTTCTTATTTGTTTAATTTCGTTCGTAATAACTAGAGACCGGATTATATGCAAGCGTTTTTTGGAAAAATATGAGCATGTATATGCAGGTTGTTATTTTTTTCAAAATATACATGGCAAATGGAAATTTATGCCAAGTTATTTGCAAATAAGCAGGAAATAAAACTTCAGGAAATATGAATTAAAAATGAAAACGTGTTAATAATTTTGCCATGTTGTATGTGTGTGTGTTGTTTGCCATTTATTATTAAATACTACTTAATGTGAATATATTCAGCAGACTAGTATTTGCGAAAGATTTTACCAAAACATATTGTTCAAAATTGTCAACCAAAAAATTACTTCTCGTATTTGTATTCATGTTTGTATATTGCAAATGTTTTTTCAATATCTACCTATGTTATTGGGCAACTTTTAAATTGTACCATTAAAGAAGGTGCCATATTTAGAGCATCTACAATTTCTCCTGAAAGAACCTTGTTGTTACAACCTACTTGAACTTATACATTGTTGTTGTTGCAAGAATTGAATGGTCGGAATTTTGTTGTCTTGTCATATCATTATTAGTGACCTAAGAATGGAACAAATGAAAACGACTTACTTCTAAGAAATCTCCCCTGCAATTTATGAGCCGGATTTCTTTAAACAGTAGTAATATGCTGACATATGCCAGATTATCAAAATTTGCAATAATCTCAAAAATATGCAAAATATGCAACTTAAACCGGTCTCTAGTAATGATCATAGTAAACTACCAATTATATTGTATTCAATTTTACAGTGCGCTAGATAATTGTTTCAATAACTCTGAATCTTCGTAGGTCTTGACAACGAGACATTTGAAGGACGTTTCCATCTAGATAGCAGACAGTGAGGCAAGAAATAAACAGTGCACCGCGGATGAACGCGTGCTTCCAGGAACGGATTAAATGTCACTCAACTTACGAAAACATGTCTAGTATACTATCATGAAGTAAAAATATCCTCAGGGTTCCGTGTTAAAAGTCAATGTTGGTCCTAAAATAACGAAAAAGTTGAAAAAATAAAGTTGTTGGGTTCATTCTTTCATGGCTTCAGGGCGAACTGCATTATAATCTTTTATCTTCAAATATATATATATAAAGGCTTCATATACATTTCACCACTACAATAATTACCAATTATTTTTTCTGCAACAGAGACTCTCAATAAAAGTGAATTTTCAAACTTGTTACTCTATTTACCTAACTGCAAATTTTCTCTTCCTCTTCATTTCTATTTAGGTCTATGTCAAAATAATATTATATCTAGCATATTTTATTGTATTTACTAAGTACCATTCTTGCAGTCTGTGTGTGTGTGTGTGTGTGTGTGTGTGTGTGTGTGTGCGTGTGTGTGTGTATACATATATACTTGTAGTATACTAGTAAACTTCACAAATATGGGTGATATTACTTTTCCGATCAAATTGCTAACACAATGGACAACTATTGAATACAAACATTAAAATGTCCTTGAATAATATAAATAAATGTTGCTTTGAAGACTTCTAAACAAATCGTGTTGATGTCATTGACTTCTGAAACTAAATGCACATAACAATAGTTATTGCATTAAATAAACAATAAACAATAAAGCAGGAGTGCAAACATAAATTTTACTGCTTGGGATCTGTTGCGGTTTGATCTACATATATAACTAGTTTCCACAGCGCGCAGGGATTGAAAGAAAACTATGTAGCCTCTGATCAAGGCCGGATTTCAAAAACCAAGGCAATAGGCGACCACCAGATTGGAGCCCCTCCTTTTAGTAATTAAATTAAAAACAAAACAAAAAATGACAAAAAACTGTTATTTAATAAAATATAAAATAATTATTTAATAGTTATTGTTAGTTAATTGTTTTATAATTATCACTTACTTATAATAGTATTACTGATTTACGAAAGTATTTTATTTATCGTTCTTGAGAAGTGTGTTCATTTTTGGAAAACCATTTTGAGTAGTTTTGTTCAGTAGCATTTCTGCTGCTGCAGGCTAGTTCGGTATTTTTGCAGACAGCAAAATCCCCAAAAGTGAACCAACAGCTCTCCCGAAAAACACTACGGAAACAGCTTTCAGGAACTTCCGGTCGGGCGGATGAACACCTTGAAAGGCTGTAAGCTTTTCAAACTGTAACTGAATCCTGCCGTGATAGGAAATCGCCAAGGTGCGGTAGAATATAAAATGATCCTTAATAGACAGGGAAAATATTTAAGAAATAAAATAGAAACAAAATGGAAGACGATAAATTTATCTAAATATACTAGTGACTAGCCGAACACAATTTAGAGAATTTGTACATAAACATATGAATTTACGAGGAGATGAAGAAGAAACGCCATTAGAATCGTCTCGCGCACGTTCTTCAAATGTTTTCTGAAGTTGAACAGTCGCAAAGAACCACGAACCAATCAGCAAACGTCCTGATATAAACAATGTGTTTGGTGCTGGGAATGGAAAGTGAAGTGTGAAGAACAGAACGAGTTGGGGCGCGATGGAGCTCGCTTCGAAAGGCTGAGCGGGCGGTTTTTTGAGTGACTTTGATTGATTGATTGATTTTTTCGTGTTTCCGGGCGCGTCAACTGCTCTGGTCATTAGTCCTGTTTGTGTAGGGCATGTTTTTTCTCGGGAGATGGCGGTGATCTTCCCCCGCTGGATGGCGAGATTCGGCGCCGACCTACGGTCGGCTAGTGGGGCTTCCCCCTAACATGGACTCTCCCACCAGCGGGGCACCGCCCCAGCCGGCACAAGCTCTAAGCTCCCGACCGGTCTCCCATAATATGTGGTAGTGTAGTGCATGTTAGTGTAAGTGTGTGTAAGGGGAGAGGATAGGACAAGGAAGAGGAAGGACAGATCGCGCGCGGTCCGTGGCCCGTTTGGTAGGGTACTGCTCCGGCATTCGCCTGGTGTTGATCGGAGAAACCACGGAAAACTACCGATCAAAAACAGCCGGCCGCTAGAATTCTCCTCCAGACAACAGCTGAATTCGACCTAGCTGAAAAGCTAGTGTCGAAAATCCTGCCGTCAGGACTCGAACCTAGGACCTCTCGGTTAGAGGCGCTGCAGTTGATGCACTGAGCTACCGCTACCGGTTTTTGAGTGGCGAGATCGTTTCTGCAGAGGTCAATAGTATCATGGACATATGAATTTTATGAAAAAAAAACTAAATAAGTTGAACGAGTAATTCTGGAATATAGTGTCTGTTTGTAAGGCAGAAAGATGTCGCCAAGAACAGTGACGCCGAGACAAATGGGATGTGAATGGGACAATACAATGGGAAAATATGATGTAAGAAGAATATGTTATGTGGTAAATTATTTTATATTTTATAGCTGGCCATTCTCAAAATTTATGCATAAGTCACGCATGACATGAATATACATTATTCATTATTATTAGATAGTATTATTAGATATTTAAGATTGAATGTACGTGATTAAATTTACGCTTAATTTATATTGTTACCGTTCATGTTTATTCAATTTCTGTGTAATGTAAATGGATGTGATAACGAAATGCAAAGATAGTTCGGTAGTTGATATTTTTACAGTGAATTTTTACAGGGAACCGAAATGGCTGTCTCATTATTATGAATAGTAATTGTTACCCGCCATCCATTTTTAATTTAATTCACACTCGTCTCTGTACTACGCGAGAATGTCAACTCATTTTATTATACATTTTTTCGATTCGCACAAAAAATTCATAATTAAAATTCTTTAATTTGGAAAAGATACATAAATACGCGAGCGAGATATTATTTATTAGAAAGCAGTAAAGGCGGTTCGCAATGTGAAGGCATCGACTCACTACCCCGAAAATATAGAGACTACAGGGACGACCTGAACGGGGGCAGCTGGGGCAACTTGTCCTAGGCCCCGACTTAATTGGGGGCCCGAAATTTTCCATTCAAAAGAAATTTAAAAAATTATCTCTAAACAAATTTAACGCTAAAAGGGAAAATGAATTATCTTTATAAATTGGGGGTAGGAAATGTTTTGTATGGAATAAGGGGCCTGTGGTTTTCTCTGGGCGCCCCTGGAGAATGACAGCGCGAACCCGCAAACGACATGGCACCTTATAATAACCTAATGCCATGGTGTGGTTAGTGAAGGCAAATTTTACCAAAACTACGATACATTGATGTTTCGATACATCGCTAAAGGGTTTTCGACGTCGATGAAAACATGGACGAAAAAATATCAATGTTTTAATTATAGACTACTAAACATTCTTTTTCCTATCCCTTTTTAATTACAGTACATAAAAGGAATGTAATGTATTGTTTGGTTACAAGCATGTTAGTAGTATGTTAATAATAATTGTTATCGAATGTAAAGAATAAAATTAACTATTAAGAACATCGTGTTTCGCTACTTTTCCATTCATATACCATTGAAGTAAAATCACCTAAAATTCCCTCCGACTGCACAGGCGAAATGTACAGCGCGATAAAGAGTATGACACAAAGAACGATATTGCTGTTAACTGCTGATACTCTACAGCCTACCTAAACCCCTTTATTTAAAAACGAAATTAAAATTGAAAAACATCCATGTTTTTACAACAAAATATCGATGTGAAGAAAACATCAAAAGTAAAATATCGATTTTAATATATCGATGTTTCTCGTGCAAAACATCGATTTTTTTACTTCCCTAGGTGTAAACCTAGGGCAACCACCATGTCTAATATGTTGAGGGCTCAGTTGAGCTTCGCTAAGTATTCAAGTTGATGACGAGGTTCCGGATTTCAACCTTCTCAATTAACATAAAACAATTTTGAGTTTGAGAAAAGAATAATTTCAAAAGCATTTTGTCACAATATTATCTCACTATGTAAATAAAATACATCTCACTACTTTTTAAAAGGAAGACGAGTCAGTCATCATATTGTCTTCACTTCTCTTGCAAATCGAACATCTTCACAAAGTCTTTCTACCCAAGCTAATTTCATTGTACAGGTATTCTCACACGTTATTTCTTTGTGCACAATATTGTGTTCCTGAAGAAACGTTGCTAACCCCGTCTTTTCACCAGTGGCGTAGCTAGGTTCTCGGACGCCCCGAAACAGAAAGTCGAAATGGGGCTTCTTATCTGTCATTACTATACGTGGAAGCTTTTCATTCACGATATTTGTTCTCAGAGGAAAAAATTCAAACTCTGTATACTTTCAAATTTTATATTTCAACTATTGACATTGCGAAAAAACAACAAATATTTCGTTCCCCTACATCGAAAATTTGGATCGTTCCTTATAAAAACAAAATATTTCGGTTCCCTACATCCAAAAGTTGGATCGTTCCAGTAACATATATAACGATATATATATATATATATATATATATATATATATATATATATATATATATATATAAACACAATGGCTACCATGTTATTTTGGAGTCTGAAGTTATTTTGTAGGCGAGGGCTCTAGGCAAAATGTATTAGCCTAATTTAATCATTAACGTTTTTTAAACAATCTCTACTGCTGCTACACAAATGTTTATTACCTTCTACACTTTTGAACATTTTTGCAGTGCAACTTGGATATTTACTAAAAATAACTCTGAAAACAACAAATTTGTTTAATATCAACTATATCAGTATGACCAACCTCAAATTCTACTATAATTTTGGAAGATTTATTGACTCCCTGGTTCTTACGCATCAATACATCAACAAATTCGACTATAACTATTTGAAAATGATCATCTTAATTTAACTATTATATGGGAATATTTACATACTTGTCATCAACGCCTGAGCATCTACAGTTGTACGACACTTAAAATACACTTAAATAACGTACAAAAGCATTCAGTTTTGACAACAATAAAAAGTATTGTCTGGAGACACAAATAAACTGGCGCCACTCGAATGCAACAATCACTTTCTTTCGATCTTTTTAATCAGCTTGGCTTCTCAATGGTTTTAAAGATACTGTTGTGATATAGAACAACCCTAAAAGTATCATTTAAAGAAAAAACAAATGAGTGTAATACAATAAATAAATATTGCTTACAATACTATTAAAAATTGTATTATAAACGCATTAACGTGATTTAAAGAGCTAAATCCACTTGGACACCGTTAGAGCTTGTCAAGGTACGCTCCTGCTTTTCACTGTAACAAGCTTCGCATAAACGAACGAAATTAAACGAAGCAATTGTCACGAAATTCAACACAAAGTTCAACCACGAATGTTCAAACTACAGCCCCTATGCGGCGTCGCGTCGGGAGCCGATTCGTAAAGGAGGGCAGGTTAAGGGCTAAGACCCAAAACTTGGGAGTTCTGCAAGGCGAAGCCGAAGTCTTTCCATCATGGGCGAAGCGTTATAACAATCGACAGCACAATCGATCTTCTGTGCATGCGGAGTTCGAGTTTCGCATCACTTTGGTGCATTGCGCATGCGCAGATCGAGATTGCGATCGATTGCTATACGCTATGCCGTGCACAAAATTCCTAATGATATTGCATCAATATCATTACTTATGCTCAATATATTACATCAATATCATTACTTATATTTAAACATAGTGGTTCTTGAGTTCACGAGTTCGACAGAGAGGGGGATACCGTCATCCAATCGGGAGCTTCGTTACGACTTAAATTACCGGTACTGGAGCTCCCGATTAGATGACAATGTCTCCCTCTCTCTCTCTCCAGATCGTGACGTTTGTATACCGCAATGTTAAATCGAAGTATTAACTGCGTAATAAGATCCCCTCTTCAACGAGATCTCGAACCACGTCCTAAGCGTGCATATTAATCAATCAATCAATCAATCCAATCAGAAGTGCATTAGGGATAAAGACTCACCATATGTCAAGCGAGAGCCAGGCACACACGACAGCTGACGGGATCTGCCTCGCGAGTCGCAATAATCACTGTTGGCGAGCGGTCTGCGCGGCACGTGATAAAGGCAAGCACGGCGCGGGGCCTTGGCCTTCGCCCCTTCCCTTCCCCGCTCCGCGCCGGCAGCCTGGCGGCCACTCACACCGCCTAGGCCAGCAACACCCGCGAGACGAGCCATCTCCGAAAACAAGATAATGGCAATAAACACTGGTGATGGCTTCACAATCGATGGGGAAAAGAAATATTGAATTGAATTTGCCTTATTTTACGTGACGAGACTCAGGCCATGAGGCCTGCTCTTCCTCTGACCACGCAAATTTCGTTACACTCCTTTCACCAATCATGGGAGAAAGAAGGTATTACTTGGGCGACGAAACAGGCGATTTGAATTTATCTCAGAGGCGTCATTTAGGCTTGAGGACCTTTTACATGCAGTAAATCTACTAACATGGGACAGCCGGTTTTACTTTCCCTCCGAAGGAAGGCGTACGAAGGATTTTTTTTCGCCCTTAAAAATCCACGGCTTCGAACCCGCAAACTTGGGTATAACAGTCCGATACGCTAACCGTTACACCATCGCTGCCGCAACTGCCATCAGAACATCGTTGTGAGTCAGCAAAATCTAAAAATACCTCAGAAATGAAGATCTGAGATTTGGAGAAGCGATCATGTGTCTAACAAATACAAACGATCGTTAGATGAGTTCGCAGACAGGTCGCAGTGTGTTTAATCGATCGACTGGTATGAGTTACGAGTTATAAAATATTAGGGGAAGCAAAAAATTTAAGAGAGAAGTGAAACTGATGAAGCAGCACATGGACATACTACTGCAGAAATATCTTACGATGTATGTTACACATTCGTAGTTTACCCCTAGGAGCAATGACATCTTTTTAAAATTCCCCCAAAAAAGTTGAATCATAAGTCTAATTTATTAAAAATGCATGTCAATCCTCCATTCTGATGTAACTCGATGTACGTTTGCAGCCACATGAACGAGCATTTACGTGGCAGGGATTTTTAGCGTATCTTCAAGGACAATAACAGATGACTAAAACGTACCCAAGTGCTCCGGAGCGGAACGTTAAATTACTCTGAAAGTTGCATCAGCGGCGAGGGAGCATAATGTGTCTCCACAAACATACCTACGATTTTGCATTGCATAACATTCTCATGCAGCATGTTCATTGGTAATATTCGGTTTATTTTGATGCACACGCGATACGTAGGCGCTTATAGGCCCTTTTTGTTGGATTGATTGATTGATTTTTTCGTGTTTCCGGGCGCGTCAACTGCTTTGGTCATTAGTCCTGTTAGTGTAGTGCATGTTGTTTCTCGGGGGATAGCGGTGATATTCCCCTGCTGGATGGCGAGGTACGGCGCCGACCTACCGCCGGCTAGTGGGGCTTCCCCCTAACCAGAACTCTCCCACCAGCGGGGCACCGCCCCAGCCGGGACAAGCTCTAAGCTCCCGACCGGTCTCCCGGAATATGTGGTAGTGTTGCGCATGTTAGTCTGTGTATGATTTGCACAAATTTACATGGATCATAAGCAATTTTAAAAACAATATCTTCTCAAAATCCGCTATTTATTTTTTCCTTAATTTTGTTCTCGAATAGACCAATGTTCGCTTTTAAAAATGGCGCAAGGTCCATTTCGATGAAATCTCTATTTTCGAAAATAACAAAATAGTAATAGTAATAACAATAATAATAACCCGCACTTTTCTTTGCTGAAAAGTGTCGTTCACGAGCTATCAAGTTGCAATACAATGGCAACACCTCTACCAGACAGTTTGAAATTCATTGAATTAATGTTCATTGTTAGGCCTGTTAGGCTTGCCCATTGTTAATGTTCCTCCCAGTTTTGGATTGTCGAATTTGAGTAGATGTATAAGCTTTGAAATAATGATTTTGAACCTCATGCTATTGGTAATGGGAAGGGGAACGGATTTCCAGTAAATACTTTTTTTCAGAAACAAATACCTGCATTCAATTCTTATTCAGAATTTACGAGACATTATGAATTAAATAGAACCATTTTTATTTTACATATTTTGGTTTAATTACAATTTTGTAAATATTGTACGTATCACTACATACAAGAATTTCTTACATATTGCATTACATCACAATATTTGAGTAAATCCCCAGTGTGCGGTTATGCGGTTCGGTCACTCACAGTTGAACCACTTCCCGCGCACCAATGGAGACGTATGAGGTGTCATTCGACGCGTCTTGGTCTCGAGGGGGAACTGATAATTTGTTTTCGGATTCAAAGAAAAATATTCAAAGAAATTTTCAAAACCGTGTTTTTGCGTGTTTTGGCGGAGCGATCTTAGTGAGTAAGCCAGGAATTAAACCAACGCCATCTAAATAAATTTATGTGGGTAGCGTTGATTAAACTCCAGTACTCAAAACCATATTTCGCTCAGTACGCCGTAATTTTCTTTCACGACGTTGGCAACACTGATGTTGACATCAGTGATCATCTGATGTATACAATTCGCCGGTAATGTAAATATTAAGGTGATGTCAAAAAAATATATATTAGTTTACTTTTTGAAAAACAAACAAAAGAATACATGACAGTGGCGGCATCTTATACAGAATATAGTATGGGCGCTAATGTTGTTCACAGACGGACGACCGTTTTGAAAAAAATTTTTTTTTCAGTTTTAGGGGTTCCTAAAACGTGCATTTTTGTTGAAAGCTCGAAATGGATTTTCCATAGCATTACACAACTTTCTCCATATTGCAGGTATTACCCCTATATGCACGATCGTATACGAAAAAGTAAAGACCAGTAGCGTTCTGACGAGACATTTCGATTTTGGGAAAGTCAATTTTGAAACTATCGTTTAAGTCACAGTTCGAGAAACCTTCGCATTCCCATAGCACAAAAATTAATTGCTATGGTCCCCACATTTTCAACACTCCGTGCATATTCCAAGTATAAATGTAACCCCGTGCATTTTCCTATGAAGAAAATTTTTGAGTCAGACAAAATTTCGAGAGAAATCTCAATCTCAATACTTTTAGATACCACGTAATTTTCGCAAACATTACATAATATCGGAACCCAAATACGTGAACGGGAGTGAAGTCTCTTTCAATTTGAGAATCAACACCTCCTTTGATACTTATCAGACATCGCTCTTCGATAACGCTCTACTCAGCAAAGCTATCTTGAGAACGGAGACAAGTATAACTGAACACCCGTATGAAAACTGCAGATCCCTGGGTTCTTGCATTAACGCGGAAGCCTCTGCCCTGAATTGTCCGGAACCCCAAGTCGGAAGGTCTACAAGGGCCCTCCAAGTCCTACTCACTGCGGAGCGCTATTTGCGAAAATCCCTGATAATCTGTGAGACCCTGCGGTTGTGCTATGTGAACCTGGAAAACAAAACAAGACTTTTATCTATAACGAATGAAGTTTTAAATCCATTAATTAATTTTGATATTTTTATTTTGGCGACAAGTGAAGCAAACATTTTCCTTTTACAGAGGAAGGAAACCCTATCAATGCCGGGGATGCATTTTGTACTCTTAACCTCTTTGACAAAGCAATTTACTCCTGCCACAAACCGACACAATGTGAATTAAATTGCTCTCATTGTCGCCAAACAGGTCAATCTTTCGTAACCTCTGCGAGGGCAGAGGGATTGGCCATCTCGCCGTGCCTGTTCTCGTACTATCGTCGATCCCAACTCCAACAACTCCTATCATTTATGTGGGTACAATAGGTAGGGAAATATCCGAAATAGATGCTACATTTTACGGAAGTGCCAAAAACCGTAAAATTCTTGAGTATTACCTATTCCACGATCGGGGGACATTGGAACCGGCAGACAGGAAACTTTATATTATCTTAACAGTAAACTAGCTTACCGTGGCGTCTATTGCGAGTATTTTCACGTTAAAAAGTTGTATTTGTACTTTGAAAGTTCGTAATAAAAGTAAATTTTAAACATATTACAGTTGCCAAACTCGTCCATTTTCGGGCATAGACAGTTACACGAAAAAGTATCAATTAAAATACTTGTTTAAATGTTAGTTTCATTACGGAATGAGATGAAATTAGAGATCCACAAAGTAAAAATGATGCTGAATGAAACAACATTAAATAGTTTTCCAAAAAGTAGCATCCAAATTGCTCAAGAACAGCACATAAAATTCTCTCTTACAACACGTATTACAGTATACACTATCCTAAGAAATATTTTTACAATAACAGAGTTCTGTAATACAACAGTAACATCTATTAGTATAATCACATTCACAGTACAATAGTTCTTTACACACCAAGCATTTTAGAAAAGTTGTTCCATAACGTTACATGTGAATGGAAAGTGTTTAATGGTGACCAGGCTCTTCTTTGTAACCTTACTGACGCATGACGTCAGTTGTCTCCTAAATAAGTAACACACTTTGTTTGAGTGTTCAGTCTGTAGGCGCAGTCTGGGAATAAACGTGAATATCGCAAGCAAATATTTGCTTTTACAGAAAAATCGAAATTGTTTCATTGTTTTTGTATCTTCCCGAGACCCTAGGTATCTGACGAAACCATTGAAATCTCTCACATGGCCACAGGCTGCTTACGTATCACTCCACTTCTGCGCGCATTCGATATTAGAAATACACGAGAAACTAATCGGGGCAATCCGCATCTGCAACCCGCAAGACACAGCAGCGTATTCGATTGCCGCGGAGTATCCTCATCGTTATGTCGTTTATATGAATTTTTCGTGAAAATCGATTGTTTAATTCTGTTGTATTTTTTCCTGAGATCCTGAGTATATTTCGAAACCATTGACACCTCTCACATGGCCATATAATTCTTAATACTTTCTCGTATACGTATGTATATACGGAGTAATATACGTAGTATAGAGAAAGTTACGTAGTGCAGCGGAAAATCGATTTCGAGATTTCAACGGAAATATGTTTGGGCTCCCAGATACCGAATAAGTTTTATTTTGAAACGTCAGTCTGTCCATCTGTCTGTACGCCCGTGTGTGAACACAATTAACGCCTAAATCATGCATAATATTGTTCCCAAAATAGATATTCCCCGGTCGTTCTGGCTCGATTCGACGAGAAGCGATTTTGAAAAACTTTTATAAAATTTGGTGGTACTTTTTTACATGACGCTCTTCCGACATTTTCAAAATTTTCTGAAGAATGGCTCTAATTTTTTTCATTAAATTTTTTGGAAGAAAAGAGTAAAATACTCTTATGAAGATGGCATAGGTCCAAGGTCCGATTTTTACTGTAAACTCTGAATTGTTCCCCGGCGTCTTCCTACAACTACAAAATTGAAGATAAGAGATTTCCCTTCAAGTAATTTTTTAGCTTTTTTACTTATTAAATTTAGGATTCAGCACGATATAAAAACGAATATTTTTGGGATTTTTTGAATCGCCATTTTTTAAATCTAGAAATAATTCAATTTTTTAAAGATTTTAATACATTTTCCGGGTTTGTTGCATTAAGAAATTCCAAGCTAAGACTGTGCGTATAAAGTTTCGTTCAATATTTTGTTAACACCATCTACTGATGTCAAGGAAAAGAAAAATCGCACAACAAAGATTTTTCCAAGATCATTACAAGGTCATAGATAAATGGTAAAAATCTTTAAAAATCGATTGTGAAAATACATCGACTTTTTTGGATTTCCAAAAAACCAAATACTCCTGGATACTTGTACTTTACGCCTACAAAATTTCATCCTTGATTATTGAAAGAATTCAGAACTACGAGCATTTTCATAGCAAAATTTGTGATGAAAAGTAGTTTTTATCTGACTAAATTATTTTTATTGGGAAAACAATATGTCCATTGCAATTGTTTGCTGTTTTTTGAACATTCAGCTTCTACTTGAAGATATTTGAGTAGCACTTTTTAAAAGCGCTCATTTATGCCCTCTATGATCTTGCAGTGAGCTTGAAAAAAAAATTGTTGTCCAATTTTTCTGTTGCATGACATTAGTAGATAGAGTTAACAAAATTAGACGAAACTTTATATTTAGTCTTAGCTTGGAATTTTTTAATGCAACAAAACCGAACAAATATTAAAATCGTTAAAAAATTGAATTTTTTTAGATAAGAAATAACGTTTCAAAAAATCCATTTTTTATGTTTTTTATATCATGCTGAACCCGAAAATATAATTATTTGCATAATTTCTGAACCTTCTATATTTTTTGGTCGTTTTGACAAAGAATGTCCCGTATGAAGAAAATGATATACAGCGAAAGAGTATTAAGTGACAACGGTTCCACGCAAAAGTGATTTCCACGTGTAGGATTTACATACAATATACAAAGGACCGTACTTTAAGATACAGGGTCCCAAGGAAACCAACCGCTTGGGAATTTCCTTTTTAATAATTGCAAAAAATTGCAAAAATGAAAACAATATTTAACATTGTGATAACCCATACGCTGAAAGACATCGAGCGTCCATTTATGTGATGGCTCTTTAATGAGGTGATAACAAACAGTCATTCTGGCCGACGCCTTCGTAATATAATTAAAGTGCATCCTCATTCAGTGGTAGCGGCTTATGGTCGGCATCCGTATTACCTTGCATTGGGCAATTGCTCGGACGTGTCCTTCAAGCTGCTCTGGCTCGTCAGAGTGGCATTGATTGACTGATTGGGATTTAGAGGGCACTTCAATTGTTAAAGTCATATACCCAAGTCAAAGTATTTTTTAATCTTAAAATTTCGTCAAAGTGTTATAGCAATGCAGCTTACCCGCTGATTAAAAGCATCTACGTAACCTAACTAGTGGTGCTACATTAACATCACATAATTTCTCACAAAATTCTGTTATCGTTATGTAATGTTATGTAATTTCTGACGTTCATATGCTTTAAAAAATCACTTCCCGTACATGAAGGAAGTGCGAAAAATATATTTTATTAAAAATTTAAATGAAAATATATTTCTGGCATTGAATTCAGTGTACAGAACATTTACTGTATTCACGAACACAATCGATGCGTATTTTTAGCTTTTGAATAGTCTACGTAATCACTACTTGAGAAAGTAAAATACTGAAAAGTTAATCAGTAATACGATCCACAGGCGGCAACTGTTTTCACAACACCATCTCGTTGACAATGCTGCTTTAAAAGCAACAATGGGATTTTTATTCGGGATACATTTTACAATGCAGTAACACTGATAGCTTTTGCAAGAAAATGCATATAGTTAAAAAATTGTAACTATTAAATACTATAGTATTGAAGTATTCGCCAAATCTGCTCTTTTTACACAAATTACACTCCTTGTCTGAACATGTAATGCTAAATGCTCCATACGGTTTCACAGTTTCACACCTAAAAATTCCCCAAATTCTCATTACTAATCGAAAAACAAACGATTCGTTTCCATCTTTTTGACGTTAACTAATATATATATATATATATATATATATATATATATATATATATATATATATATATATATATATATATATATATTGTTCATTTTATCGTTCGCCGAAGAATCGGGCCGCGTCGCCCGGGCAATCGAGCGCACACTCGCCGGGAGAAATGCTGATTCACCGCCCGTGCTGCCATACGAGAACTATCGCTACCGCGTAACTTACCTTAAAGAAGATGCTGAAAGTGGTGTCCTTCGGCTCGAATGCATTCTTGGCACCTCCGGAATAAATTATGATTAACCCTTTGAAGTAAATCTCGAGGAATTGCGGCGATTTTCTCTTCAATAGAGCGCTGGAGCTCTTCCTCCGAATGCGGGTTTTCTGCATATACCTGATCTTTCAAGTATCCCCAAAGGAAAAAGTCACAAGGAGTCAGATCAGGTGATCTAGGAGGCCATAACCCACGACTAATTATTCTATCATCACTATAAACATTATTTAAGAAGTTCATGGATCGACCAGCAGTGTGAGCTGTTGCCGAATCCTGTTGAAAGTAACCATAGAACCCTTCTTCTGGTGTCAATTGTTCGAAGAATAATGTCAATATCTGATGAATGTAAACATCAGCAGTAACGGTGGTGTTGAAAAAAATAGGTCCGATAATTCTTGTGGAACTCAACGCACACCACACTCCTATCTTTACGTCGTGAAGTGGTTCTTCATGAAACAGGTGAGGGTTTTCTGCACTCCAATAGCGGTTGTTTTGGCTGTTAACGTATCCACTTAGATGAAACCACGCTTCATCAGAAAAAAAGTCAAAGCAGGATCAAGATCACCGTCATGTACGCTCTGCAAAAAATATTCCGCAAAACGTACTCGGGATTATGGGTCACGAGGCTGCAACGCATGAACAACAGTGGTCTTGTATGGCCGAAGCTTTAAAAGCTTAGTGGCTGTTCTGGCTGAGCTCGTGGATACACGTGCCTGTTGTCCAAGACGCCTCAAAGATTTTCTTGGGGATTGTTGTAACCTGGCAGAAATTTCTTTCACCTTCTCTTCTGTCAGGACATGGCGCTTTCGACACTTTCGTTTGTCTATTAAAATTCCCTGGGTGCGAAGTTTCTTAACAATCTTCAAAATTGTTGACCGATGTGGAATATTCACGCCCGGAAATTTGTTAATAAAACGCTTGCGGCACTTACTGGCAGACTTAACTCGAACGAAGGTGTCATAAAGAAATATTCTCTGCTGCAAAGAAAATTTCATGTTGCACAGTTGACTGCTCTAGGGGCACTGGTGTATCGGCCGGTTGCGCCGAGCGACGAACGCGCCGGATGAACGGGGGCCTTGTTGACAAATCGCCGGGCAACCGAGGGCTCGATCGCTGAGGCAAGCGGTGCGTCATCTTCGGCGAAAGATAAAAAAAACACCCGGTATTACCGCAATAACAAATGTAAATTATGAGAATTCGTTTATTCGTCTTCTATAATTACTCACCGCGTTTACAATTATCACGAAGCATCTTAAATGAAAGCAAGCAATCTTATTTATTGAAGTGTATACTTACAGCCATATTCAATGTTAACATAATTATACACACGAACGCTTAGTTCAAAGAAATAAAGAGTTATTATTTTCATTACTCTGATCTTTATTTTTTATAGTACTTATTCCTATGATCTAGTTCCTCCAGTGAATGAAATATATGATTTATTTGTGATTATTATAATATGGCATAATAAAAGAATCGTAGAATAAATGGTGGGAGAAATTGGAGATCCAAGAACAAACTTGCTTCAAACTCGTTTTGTTCAGCAAAACTCGATATGGAGAGCTTGGAATATGATTCCCGGGACTCAGGTGGAGATAGCTAGCGCACTGGTAACTTGGCTACGGTGTCTCTTCTTCATATTAAATATAATATTTTTTACTTATATGATCTACTGCCAAAATATGGCTGATATATGGAGTTAAGTGTCATATTAGCCAGACGGTGTGAATGTGGCTGAAACGATGGCGATAAAATGATCATTTCGAATTTCATCCTAATGTTAGCATTATCCACAGACCTCTGCCAGGAGTAAAGTGATTTTCTGAGTGTAAAGACTCGTGTGTGATTCCGAGAAGAATTTTTTACATAAAAATGTGTTGAACATTAAGCGTTACACTTGTTCAAGGTTGTTTCATATGAATTGCTAAGCCCCTAAGCTGCAGCTTCGTCGATTGCTGAGGTACACAGTGAGTATTAGCTCTGAGATACATTGAGTTTAGTTTACATTAGATGTTTTTGTGTAAATTGATATTCACATCTGACATAGCGGGTCAGGAAACCACCCACTTTATCTCTCACTTACCTTAAATTCATCCACAGTGAATCTAATCCTTGTTTGTTATATATCTGCTATTCTTCGTTACCGTAACATACTTCTATCCTCCACATCTCGTATTGTTTAAAATCAACTTTTACCAAAATGTCTTGTAGAAAATTGGATTTAACTGTTACTTCCGGGGGCACAATTCAGACCGCCTGCCGTGTAACTGCGGACTTTGTGGCGTCTGCAACAGTGTTCGGCGTTACCCCTTTTTCTCCGTGTTATCATTGGAACAGTTCACACATTGTCTGAGCAAAATATCGCTTGCTACACTCTAGAGTAATAGTACCAAGACCATGTCGGTAGCCGAACGTCTTAACAAAGCTCTAAGAAATCAAGAAACATAAGCAGGTTTGTAACACCGCGGGTCCCTGGATGGGTGACCGTCTGGAAACCCCGGAAACTAGTGCCACTGGCCGATAGGGATATAGGGCAATGACTTACAACTTGACTTGACGTATGACTGACTAAGGTTAAGGAGACTTACTCCATGTTCAATGTCAAAAAGGCTTGTAACGTTGTTACACAAGTGGAAGAATTTATAAAAAATAGAGTTCTACGTGTAGTATTCATTCAATCTACTAAATATGCTTAATATGCAAATTTCTTCAACATGAGACCCGCGGTATGTAGTGGCGTAATATTGAACGCTCAGCACAATACAAGACTTATGGAAATTAACAAAAGTCCTAGAATGCTCGAAATATTAGATAGCTACATAAATGATGGTCTCCAACATACACTTTTCTTAATATCATGATAAATAATTTGTAGCATTAATATAAATAATTAATATTATAACATTCAACATAAAATATAAGATTTTTGTCACGGGAGCTAACGGACACCGTGTGGTGTATAATAAGAGTCAAATGCGCGCCTCGCGTTCGGAGTCCTGCAACAGAACGCATGATAGAGAGCATTCCCGAGCAAGTTCTGTTTATCACTTCTCTGAACTTGCCTTTGCCCGCTCTCCGGCAGCGAGCGCGTCCCGTGAATCAACAGCGGGGAGAATTCCATCGAGTAAGTGACTGGGGACTTGGAGATCGCCGCTCCGTTATTCCTCGTTGCGCAGGGCGCGCCCGGCTCATCGCCGGGGGGAAGGCCGGGGGAAGACGCATCGTGTCCCGAGGGGAGCGGGAAAACGCGTGTGGCAGGGAGGAAAAGGGGGCGGCGAGCGGGTGAAATGGAGATGGTTTGGGAGGAGGTGGAGAAGAATTGTGCGTAAGGTGGAGATGGTCGGTGCGTGAGCTGAAGATGGTTTGCGTGTGTCGTGGGAAATGTATCCCCGAGGAGTGTAGATGATTTGCTTGTAAGATGGAGAAGATTGGTTTGTGAGGAGTAGCATGATATGTAAGTAGGTAGGAGAGACGTGTATTGATTGTTGCTTGCGATCGACGAGCGTGTGAGCTTCAGGGACCGAGAGTATTTTCATATTCTTGTCAGTTCTTTTTGTGGAAATTATAGTTTGCTCATAATTGACCTTCTTGATACATCAAAGGTATTGGCCTTGTCAGGAGTTATGTTTTTTGGAATGACTAGTGTTATGACGACGTGGGAAGAGCAGACTTGAGAGTAAAGGAAAGGAAACAGATTCGTTCGAGTATTGCAGACATCGATTTCACAGCGTGACTTTGCCTGCGAAATAGAGAAGATGTATGTGTGAGAATATGGGTCTACACATGATGTTTAAATGGTTAAGTTAGGCTTGGAGATGATTTGCGCGAAATATTGATGGTTTGCGTGAGAAGTGTAAATGGTTTCAAGTGGATGTGGGTTGCGCGTGAGACGTATTTGGTTGCCGCGTGAGTTGTTGGTGGTATGCGCATGATGTGGAGATAGTTTCCGTGAGTGATGGCTTGGTTTTCATTACGGTAATTTGAGTTCTAGACACACACGTAATGAATGCATAGACTGGTCTGCAAAAATTATAGAGATTACGTGAATAGTACAGAGTGCAGAGATGAAAGCGATCGTTAGAGGGAATAGAGGTGAAGCGAAAGTTTGTGCGCCCCAGTTGTGTTCAGTGTCATAGTATAGTAGTAGCGAGTCACATCCTAATTTACCTCAAAATTACACACGCGAGAAAACGAAAATTTGGGGTTTAATTTACGTGCAGTAAGCCAATTTTTGTTTTCAATTTTGAGAAGATCTAAAATATCAATACTCATTTGATCAGTTTATTGTCTTTAGTCATGATTTTTATATTAGAACTTTGTACGTATTTTAATAGTTTTCATTGAAATGAAGTATAATTATTTTGAAATTGGACCAGTTAATTTAATAGACATATTCATCGGTTACATAAATATACCATTATGTTTTTGTTTATTACTGTTATGTTATACCAGTCTATTTTAAACATGAAACTATTCATTATTTTGATTTTTAAAGGAGAATATCATTCCATTTCACATGCTGTAATGTTTGTAATGCTTTTTATTCAACTTCTGTTAAATAAAGCGTAATGGATTTGTTGCAAAGTAAACTAGAAAGTGTAATACTTTGTAAAAATATTATTAACGTCTTAGTACTAAAACAGAAGGAAGTTGGGAAGAACGAATATAAGTAACCCAATAAACAAAATCACATCTTACCGTATATATTCGAGACATTTTCTCTTGGCTTGAGTTTCACCGATGGAACCGTTGGTTCCCTCTGGATCAGGGATTGGATTCAGTGTGCGCCGGGGGCGGTGGGTGTGGGTGTGCTGCAGAGGGTAGAGCGGGCGGAGCGTACAGGGTAGGGTGGGCGGGATGGTCGGAGGGGGGCGGGGGGGCGGAAGCTTCGGACGCGAATGGCGGCTGAGGGGGCGGGGCAGCCTCCCGGTGACTCAAGCGGGTCGTAACACGGCCCCGGAATCCCCGCAGTATTTCTCCGCTGTTCCGTCCACTTGCCTGAAGGCGCACCCTCCCTTCCCCTTCCCCCTCCTCGCCGCGCCGCGCTGCGCCGTCCCACGCGGCCCTGGACGTACGCTTTCCGCCCCATTGCCCGCGCGTCATAAACAAAGACAAGACGCGGCCGCGAGGTTGTCGGGACGTCTGTCCGTGGCGCCCAGGCCACTGCTACTCCAACTGCCCTTCTTGCCACCACTGCCGCCATTGCTATCGAAGCCACAGCCGCCAGTTCTCCAATCACATCTCTAGGTTTTTCTTCCACGTTTCTATTAGTTCCCATCACCGTCTCTCTTCTTGTGAACTCACCATTTCCTTAGAAACCTTATCAAGTATCTCTCTTTCCTTCTTTCTCCCTCCGTATTTGGCTCTCTCCTTCGCCCTCTATCATTTCCCCTTCCGTAATTTATCGTTCTCTTTGTTTTTTCTATCTTATTCTCTGTCTGGTGTTTTTCTTCTCGCCTTCTTCCTCACCCATTTTGCTTGTCTTTCAATATCCTTCACTTCTGCTCGGTCTCATACAGTAGTCAACTTCATTGTCTGCTCGACAACGTTTACTCCCTCCTTCTCTATCTCGTTTCGTCAACGACTTCCGTTCAGCAGTATCAGATAGGAGTCCATCTTGTATTACTGTAGATATTATTGCATCTGGAGCTTAGGGGAGGGGCTGGATATTATGACGGAGTGGAATATGGAAGTCTATTATTAGCAAACAAAAAATAAAGATGCTGTTAACTTCATGACTTTTCAAACAGAAACCTTTTAGTGATCGTATTCGTTGTTGAACCTTCATCTACTTATGACATATTTTTGATTCTCTTTCATCTTTTACCTTGTTATTTTGTCGTTTTGTGATCTTTCTATTCTTCTAAGAGTCATTAAATATAATCAAAATATAATAAAAGAATATTAATCTGAATATGAGTGATGTGAAAAATGTGAATATGTGACAACTGCAACTGTTTCTCAGATTGCGCATTAGATTTAAAAAAACATAAATATTATTTAAATTAATTTTCAGTAATGAAGAGAGTCTTAATTTTTCTATTGGAATCAAGGGAAAATAAATAAACATTTATATAAAGATAAATTAATTATAATATTCTGACTCAAAGACGTACGTACACGTTACGGCAAATAGGTTATGAAAAATAATTTTAGAAAATGAAATATATATTTTTTTGAAGTAAACCTTCAATATAAAATTTAGAGATGCAAGGAAGAACGCAAATCATTGACGTCTACTAGGGATGTTTCTGTCTAGTTAGCAGAGGATTTCTATGACTACTTTGTTTGTTTTTTGTATGTAAAGGAATAAGAATTTGATACTGTGTTGTTAAATACTACTGACAATTCGCCATTCTGGATATTTCCATAGCTTGATCCTGTCCATGAATAAATATTTTTTGTGTTCATATGTTACTTAACATTTAATGTGTGTTGTGTATTTAATTTTCTATGATCACTTGATGTTGTATACATTACAGCATTTCTTCATTTTCTACTGGAGTTGGTCCTCCATTTTTGTGAAAAACATTTCATTATCTATAAATGATCAAAGATTTATCGCATCTAAACATCAACTCCGGAACGCAGGAAAACGCATGAGGTTATATTCAGATTGTGTGTACATGTAACTCCGTTGACTGGCAAAATCTGGAATCGGGAAACGAAGAAAAGGAGCCCGAACAAAACACTTTTAATTTTTATTATATAAGCAAGTCACCCCAAGTATTGGTCAGAAGCTGGATGCAAACACCCTGAAGATGGTGTCATATGGCTGTAATTTTATAATCGAAAATTTGCGCGAATTTTGGAATTATTTAAACAAATAAGAAAGCGAAAGCGAAGGAGAATGACTTAGAGTGCTTTTGCACTTAACTATTGAAGTTTACTTGTGTGGCGTCGAGAAATGTGGGTGTCTCCCAAAGAGGCAAATTACTTTGAGTTAATTTCAAGCCGCACTTTGCTCTTTGGAGACATATGGATTAAAGGGTAGCTTTAAAAATTCCGCTCCCGCGAAACATGTCCATCGATAATTTCCTAAATGGGTCACAGCCAATCCTCACACGCTTCGGGCAGTGGCGCAAATGCATATCGATAACATTTGTGCCTCTGCATCGTGTGCACTGAGCAGTTGCACGTGATATTCACTACTAACGCGAAATTACATTAACTGTCATTTGTGAATATGCTAAAATTTTACCTGGATTACTTATAATTAAACAGGCGTTAGAGATTTGAACGTTTTTATCAAGTTTTCGTTTTGCAGTGTCATGGAAAATTCATTTACAGGTCGTTATGTTTCCAATGTCGTAAATAAAATGAATATCGTGATTTTTCTGTAATATTTTTGATTTACGGTCCGTAAGGTGGTTTAATGTGTCACTGGATTTGACACATTTATGCATGAATTATGCAATAAATGAATAAATATTACATTCCTCAAATGGCCTTGAATAAATTCAAGCTTTTTGATTAATTGTTTTAAAATTTCCAGGGTGATTTTAAACTAGGGATGAATGATATCTTTCAATTGCCATTGAAATACTTCGTAGATATATGTTCATCTTCTGAAAGGTTTTCTAATACATTAATGAATGTTCTATGTAATTTTTTGAAAGCAAAAATTATAAAAAAATTGACCGAAAAAAGTAATTATTATATTATCTTATAATAGTTATATTTAAACATTCCAATACCGTATTATAAAATTACAATGAACGAGTATTAGTAAGAGAAAAGTCATGAAGACTATACGCTGCTTCGAAAAATTTAAATAATAAAAAGGTCATTATGTAACTGTGGCAGAGTTGGGAATACGCCGAATAATTAACAATTCTTTGAAGATTGGATCATCAGTAGTACCAGAAATCATAAATTTCTCACGAAATAAAATGAACGTAAAGTACTCGCCAAAGTTAAAAATATCGGTTTCAAATTCAAGAGGCCGCGACATCAGTCACATCGATTGGGGAATATCAATTTAGGAGAAAACCGGCTGAACGGTTTAGCTGCTGGCGTTGTTCACAGACGGACAGACAATTTGCTGTTATTCGATTTTTCGGTATCAAGGACCCAAGAAACATGGATTCTGGCTATACCATGTGATGGATGATTTTTTCTAAATTTAGCAAATGGGTTTACTCACTTACTCTTTATCACGGGCTTGTAATGTTTTTCTGATAAAATTTACCGTTTTCCCGCGCAGAACTACATAACTTTCTCTCTACTCTGTAGCGAGAAAGTACAAAATATAACATTTCTGCCGGATGTTACAACCATTCGTTGAGTCTTTCTCACTCTAAATGTAATTCACCGTGTACTACGTAATTTCTCTATTCTATCGAATTTAAATGCGTTTTAACACATTTTCAGAGAGAATGTTTTATAGGATGAGCATCATTTGAACTTCTACTTCCAGGATTTTTTAAAATTTAAATTAAACTAAAGTACATCATGCCAAATTAAGTTATACAAACAAACAGTTGATGTTTCCAATTCCTTTTGTATTTTAATACTTTAACCACGTGTTATATTTAAATGTTCACTTATCAAAAGAACATCAGGTACAAACTGTCTCTTAAAAATACCATTCTTTTCGATTGAAACAATTTTATCGGCTTCGAGTTAATTTAATACAAACAAAGAGAAAATGATAGATCACAACGTTGTGTGAACCTAATGTTGTGGAAACAAATTCTCACGCTTTTAGCAAACAGTTTGAGATTGTGTATTTTTCACATTCTTCTTGCACTGGATAGCTCAACACATCATTCATTTACAAAATCTGTATTTTAGAGAGAATGAGGGCTGAACGTTAATCTACGTGCACCTTCAAATCGAAATCGGCAGGAGTGAAATAATCTTTTGCGAGCTTTCTGACAACAAGTGTTAGCTAATTTGCTTCGTGTGAGTGTGCTTTCTTCTTTCATTCAGAAGTATCCTGAGATGAGAGACCCATCCCTCAGCGAGTGCCGTGCACTGTACATTGTGGGTGAAAAGCTGTTCGCCGTGCATCCAAAGGCAGGCGCTTGGTCCGCCTGCGGGCGAGGAACGTAGCTTGTTAAGACAGCCAAATCACGAACTCCCTTCAATCATCCCCGCTATATTCCATCCTCAGGGAGGCGTCACCCACCTTTCTGCACCCTTACTGTCGGTGGCCACCTCCGCCGCAAATTCAGCCGCCATCTTCGCCGTCACCTTCGTCGCCACCGCCGCCACAATTACCGTCAACTTTGCCGTCATCTCTGCTGCCATCTCCGCCGCCACCGCCGCCACCTCCGTTACCTTCATCATCAACTCCGCCGCCATCCCCCCCACCACCGCCACCTCCGTCACCTTCACCGTCACCTCCGTCACCACCGCCGCCACATTCATGGTCACTTCCACCGACATCTCCGCCGCCACCTCCAACCGACATCTCCAATCACCACTTCCGCCCCTTTTTCCATCGCAACCATCTTCTCCTGCTTCCATCAGCGTCAGCCACGAAGAACACCTCTACCCGCTGCATATTCTCCTTCCGCCATCCTCCTGGTTTGTCTTCTTTCGCCATCTCCTCCATGCCTTCTCTTCTTCTACCTCCTCTCACTCCGATCTCCCGATGGCGGCATGCGGTGGCTGGATGCGAACGCTTGGGAAAGTAATTAATTGCGGCTTTTCGAATTATTAATAACTCAATAAATTCGTTTTAGAAGGAATAATGCTAGTCCGCTCCGAGCCCCTAAATGTCGCTCAACGACCGTTCCCTCCGTTATTATGGGCGACCCATCAAGCGGATTTTGCGCAATGCGCTTCATAGCCCATTGAATCAGTTCGCAAACAAGCGTCCGGAAAGGTCAGAGTAGTGAATCCACGGGATTTTGGACGTACCCGTGCATCCGCTTTGATTTGAATTTACCAAGTTCTTTGAGATTCAATTGAGAATAATCCTAAGAAAAAGATAACCAGTAATTATTTCCAAATTCTTTTTAATCCAATGACGTTAACAGTTTTTATAGTTAAAGGAAAGAAAAGATTAAAAAATAACAATTTTCAATTTATGAATTAAGAGCAGAAGCGCATTTGAACACTTTTCTTAATGCTTGTTGCATAGAATTTGAACCCTATGTTGTAGTACATTGGGATACAAAAGTATTTATAACAACACATTTAACTTAAGTAAACTATGCGCAATTTTTGTTTTTGTAGAATGACTTTCGTAACTTATTTACGCTTACTTCCTCATATTTACTCGGGGTATTTTGCTTCCAATATTTCTAAACGTCACTTTGTTTCTTTAAGTCTCGTTTTAGAACATCGTACACTAACTCCATCAAAAGTCTACCTGCTGTGAGTTATAACATTGTGTTCCGTCCTCGTTTTCCCGTATTTCCCATCTGCTAGAACCTTTTTGCTTAAAGGCATGAAACACCAAGCACAACAGTGTAGCAGCTGCGAGGCCCAGCGCGAGGGTGTGTTGTGTGTTCCTTCGTTAGAGACGGGGTCCATGCACGAAACAGGAACGTGGAAGAAGGTGGCGAGTGAAAAGACGGGTCGGAAAACAAGTAGAAAGAGGAGTAAGCGAGGAAAACTCGCACTAGAACCCAAGCAATGGGGAGGCGGTGGCTGGGCGCGCAGGAGAATGTGTAGGTGTATGAAGTGGCGTTGGGGGGGGGTTGCAGGTGAGCCGCAGACGGAGACCGAAGCGGAGGCGTTGGAGGTTGCGAAGGCGGAGGCGGAGGTGGGCGGAAGATTGGAAGCAGTGTTGGAAACTGGGCTCAAAAGGCAGAGCTGGAGAAACTGGGCTGTTGTATGGCAGAGCGAGGCAGAGGCTGAGCTGGTGGAGGTGGAGGCAGGGGGCAGAGGTGGAGGCTGAGGCTGGGCGGAGGCGGAGGCGAAGAGGCAGGCAGACAGGGCGGAGAGACGGTGACGGAGGCGGGGGCGGGGGTGGAGGTGGAGGTGGAGGCGGGGGCGGGGGTGGAGGCTGAGGCTGAGGCTGAGGCGGAGGCGGAGGCGGTGGCGGAGGCGGAGGCGGGGGCGGGGGTGGAGGTGGAGGTGGAGGCGGGGGTGGGGGTGGAGGCTGAGGCTGAGGCTGAGGCTGAGGCGGAGGCGGAGGCGGAGGCGAAGGCGAAGACGAAGACGTCGGAGACCCGCCGCCTCCCTGTAGAAAGCTGTAAATCGCCGTCGGCGCACCTTGCCTGTTTTATGTAAGCCCGAGGCGCCCGCGGGAGCAGTTCTGCATGGCTAAATCGACACGGAGCTAAAGTATGGGCCAATCTCTGGCGCGGGAATTAGAGCTCGGGGACCAAGCAGCGGTTCGCCAGGGTGCCGCCGCCGGCGCCACCGCCGCCTCCAACTTCCCCGCTCGCCCCTTCCCCTCATTCGCCGATGACTCTCGTGAAACATTTGCTAACCGTTCTCTACTTATCGCTATTCTGCTGCTTCCCTTTGATTGCAGTCTTTTTCATAATGTCAATCGTGAATTCACTACATATAAATTGGCCTCACTAACATCTTTCGACTCTAGTTCATTTTCTCATCATCGTTACTACGGTTCTAGTCACCATTTGGAGCGCATAATATCATGTTGATGTGCACACCGGTGTAACTTTTCTTCCTCATGCTGGTGCATGACCTATTTCTGGTCTGCACAACCAATTTCGTCTCATTAATGTTCACTGACGTTACCAAGCGGACCTTGTAGTTTATATCGTAACTAAACGCAATGACTAAATGTAACTCGACCGTATGTTTTGTACCATTTCCCGTTCCATTATTTAAGTAATACATTGTTAGCTCACGTCACAAAATTAATTTTCTTTTAACGTTTTGTCCACTTCCATTAAACATTTCCCTTTCCCCATTTTATTTATTTTTAACTACCCCTTTCAGGCTATCTTTCTGTATGTCTCTGCACTTTCGTTATCCTCCCTCCTAGCCTTCGCGTTCTGCTGCCCATTCTCTCCCGCCCAACGTCCACCTCTTGTTTGCCGTGCGTCCCCGCCGCGGCGACCGGTGGCACCGGCTCGCGAACGCGCCCGAGCGGCGCCGCATGAATAATTGAGCGCCCTTGATTGTGGCGCGCCCGCCGCCGCCACCGCTGCCACCACCAGCGTCAGCACCGCTGCCGGCGCTGCCGCCGCCATCGCCGCCGTCTCCATCGCGGCCGCCACCGCCGCCACCACAGCCACCGTCGCCACCGCCGCCACCTCTACCACCTCTACCGACGCCACCGCCGCCGCCGCCACCGCCGCCACAGCCCCCACCGCCACCATCACCTCAGCCGCCGTCACCACCCTCATCGCCGCCGCCGTCATTAACGACGCCCCCGCCATCACCGCCACCGCCACCTCCGCCAACACTGCCGGCAACGTCGCCACCGTTTCAACCGCCGTCATCGCCACCGTCACCGCCATCATCTCCGCCACAGCCGCCGCCGCCGCCTCCGCCGGCGTACACTCACCACGCCTCGCCCCACCCTACGTCAACCACCTCTCCCCTAGCTCCATTCGAACCCCAGCCCTCAGGTTTGTGGCAATTACGTCTACGAGACGGTTTCCCCCGTCGGCGGATGCTCGCCTCTTGTCGGGACCGCTGCTTGCGGTGGCGCGACATGAGGGAGTCGTGCTGGGAGCAGGTGGACTGAGCGACTGCGTTTCAAATGCAGGCCGCTGCGTGGAGGGGGAAAAGAATGAGTGAATCAAGGGATTTTCAAGTTGAATTGTGGGTTTAGAGATAACAAATCAGAACGTGTATGGATGTAATTGTTGACAATTTTCAATGAAATAACTGAATAATCAAATTAATTTGTTTTGTTATTTCTTTTTCTTTGGTTTTCGTTCTTCGTGAAACGAAAACTAGGGGTTTTGTTGCAAAGAGTGGAATGAGACCGTATTATTTACTTGACATTTTTTCTAATGATTTTGCCACTATGTAATTTTCGAAGTTTCAAATAGTTGGTACTTTAATTACAGGCATATTGTTTAAGTTTGTCCGGGGAAAAATAAATTTTATGGCATTCGTCATTTAGATACGTATATCAGTACATCATTCATATTGGTTCTTTTCTTGTTACATTTCTTCCTATATCTGAAGTTTCTGATCCGATGTATATAAAAGGGTCAAATAACTGAAGGGAATTAGTGAACCGTAGTTTCAAATTGATTCATATCCTTAATATCTGCGAAGTTACCGAAAAAAATACCATTTATTTCGTCTACGCTAGAAAATAAAACTAGTGTTCTCAACTTATGATAAACTCATATTTGTGGTAAATGAAGATTACTCTAATACTCAAGTATTGAGATTTATAATGATGAGTTAAAACATTTCTGAATTGCAATCGCTCCCTATCAGACGATCGTCATAGTCATGCCCTTCTCTAAATGTATTTCCCCTTTGATTGAAACAATATGCATGTTTCTGTCGTATTCTCCACAGCTGTTACGTGCACCCATTGCGACGACGCCCGCCTGGAACATCCCTCCCCCCCCCCCGCAAAACGCGCGGGATGGCCCAAACTTCCTCTGTCATCGCGTTTGTCCTCCGAGGCCGTTCGGCCGCTACGACCGCCCACGGCCTCCGAATGAATGGGTGCCGCCGTATTGATAGGCGGCGATTCATCACGCAACGCCGCTGACGGCCGCGGGGCTCGTGCTGCCTGCGTCGCGTCCTCGAACTCCCTCTGCCGCGTCCGTCCGTCGCGCCCACGCAGCAGGCACTATCCCCGCCGTTCCTCTCCTCTTCTGGGCACCCACGCGCTTGTTCTGCCATATGCCTTAGGGGCGGACTCAGACTTACCTGGGCTATCGTTAGTGATCACATTCACACATTTTCGCCTCTTCAGTAGTCGGGTGGAAGATCACACCTAAAACCATGAGCCTCGCCACTAATAAATAAATTATTTGTGTTTCTTAACATCAGCGGTTATGATTATTTGTCCCTGAAATGTAGTGCATATTATATCGCGGAGCTGGCGGTTTCCTGCAACGCAAGAACGTGAGATCCGGCGTACAAGACGGCTTGCGGTGATTTTCCCTTTGAAGTATCTTCGCTAGCCTGCTGTCTGCTGCCTCTGCCTCGACAAACTCTATGTTCCCGACATATGTGCTAGAGTAGAGTACTTAAGTGTAAGTTTGAGCACAAAGGGAAAAGAGAAGGACAAACAGGAGGAAGGAAAAATTGAGCGCGATTCGTTGCCCGTTTGAAAAGAAATACTTCAGCATTCGATTGGTATTGTTCGAAGAAATGAGATGAAACTACCAATCGCAGTAGCCACCCTCTAGATTCTCGTCCGGACAGCCGCAGAATGCGACCTAACCCTGAAGTCGATAGTTGTACTGAGTCATATCCTCTGGTGCCGTTAATAGAGAAATTATTCTTTTTTGTTTTTGTCGTACGAGCTCTACTCCCCGAACTAGTCATACATCTAACGCTGCAATTCTCAATTTCGCCACTGTTCCTAACAGCTGTCAACAACCACGTCTCTGTTACAATCGGCACGACTCTTCCGTTCTCTCTCTTGCTTTGTTATTAACTTTTTCTGCTTTATCCTGTTTCTGCCACCCTCCGGCTCGCCCTCCCGTTCACCCTCCCGCTCGCCCTCCCACTCGCCCTCCCGCTCGCCCTCCCGCTTGCCCTTCCGCTCGCCCTCCCGCTCGTCCTTCCGCTCGCCCTCCCGCTCGCCCTCACGCTCACCCCCTCCCGCTCGCCCTCACGCTCACCCCCTCCCGCTCGCCCTCCCGCTCGCCCTCCCGCTCACCCTCCCGCTCGCCCTCTCGCTCGCCCTCTCGCTCGCCCTCCAGCTTACCCCCTCCCGCTCGCCCTCCAGCAGCTCGCCCCTCCAGCTTACCCCTCCCGCTCGCCCTCCCTCTCACCCCCTCTCGCTCGCCCTCTCGCTCGCCCTCTCGCTCGCCCTCTCGCTCGCCCCCTCGCTCGCCCTCTCGCTCGCCCTCTCGCTCGCCCTCTCGCTCGCCCTCTCGCTCGCCCTCTCGCTCGCCCTCTCGCTCGCCCTCTCGCTCGCCCTCCCGCTCGCCCTCTCGCTCGCCCTCCCGCTCGCCCTCCCGCTCGCCCTCCCGCTCGCCCTCCCGCTCGCCCTCCCGCTCGCCCTCCCGCTCGCCCTCCCGCTCGCCCTCTCGCTCGCCCTCTCGCTCGCCCTCTCGCTCGCCCTCTCGCTCGCTCGCCCTCCCGCTCGCCCTCCCGCTCGCCCTCCCGCTCGCCCTCCCGCTCGCCCTCCCGCTCGCCCTCCCGCTCGCCCTCTCGCTCGCCCTCTCGCTCGCCCTCTCGCTCGCCCTCTCGCTCGCCCTCTCGCTCGCCCTCTCGCTCGCCCTCCCGCTCGCCCTCTCGCTCGCCCTCCCGCTCGCCCTCCCGCTCGCCCTCCCGCTCGCCCTCCCGCTCGCCCTCCCGCTCGCCCTCCCGCTCGCCCTCCCGCTCGCCCTCCCGCTCGCCCTCCCGCTCGCCCTCCCGCTCGCCCTCCCGCTCGCCCTCCCGCTCGCCCTCCCGCTCGCCCTCCCGCTCGACCTCCCGCTCGCCCTCCCACTCACCCCTTCCCGCTCGCCCTCCCGCTCGCCCTCCCGCTCGCCCTCCCGCTCGCCCACACAACGCATCTACTGCCCCGCGCTGGTTGTGTGATGGATGGGCGCGCGTAATAGCGGAGAACAACTGAGGAGCGGCGCCTATTTGTTGGTGACCGCTGCCAAATAATTTCCCCGACAGGTCACGCGTCGCCGCCCCTCCGTACGCCGCAAGGTCCTTTCGATTCGTGTCGCTCGGCCCACGTCGTGATTTCGGTGATTGCGAATAAAAGGTATTTGACGTTCCTCGCTGATTTCCCCGCAGTTGGGGATTCGGCGGTCGTGGCAATGTCGATGCGGCGCGATATTCTGTGACATTTATCTTCCTGGGGTATTGTGTGAGAGAAGGATGCTGCGTCTGTTATTGCCAGAAATACAAATGGTTTATTGCCTCGCAAATTTCTATGTGGCAGTGAGAGTAAAACACCGTACTGTCAATGCATTTTTCTCCCTTTCAGTATGTCTTGCTCCAAAATATGCACATGTATTTCATCCTTTGGAAAAATATTAACTTGCCTACGCTTAAATATGTAGCTTCCTGTCACAGATAATTATCGTTTCAAAAAAATTACAGGCATACATTTGCAAGAATACTATTGCTGTTACTTCACGAACAGAATGACATATTGTCTGATAGGCATTTGTCTGATAAGTTGTATGTTATTTATTATTTGTAGTGTTTATTAAAACATTTTTATTTTTTTATTTTCTTGTCAATTACAATGTGAATTACAAATTAAAAAGCAAATATTACATGTCGATATATCTTCTATAAAATAAAGGGACGATTTTTTAAAAGATGTTCATACATTATTTGATAATTAAATAATAAATTGTGTATTATTATTAAAAATGAGCATTATGAAAGCTGAATATTGCTTAATAAATACATAAAAAACTGTTTATGCTGTATCCATATAATCTGTTAATTGTATTCATGCTACAGTGAACTACAAACGTTGAATCTCCAGACCATTTAAATGTCAAATCCATACCCATTGATTATTTTGTCCTGCTCATTATTCTAGGAATTCCGCGATCCGGGCTGTCGAAATAGTAGGCAACTTTATTTCCTCTCGCAACAAAGACATTTGGGGGCTACCCCACACTAGTACCTGCAACTTGCGAAGGGGGGGGGGTCCTTTTATTTTATCAAATTACTCGGAAGCAGAGCCGCTCAAGGATTGTTTACGCCTTCGTTCCCTCCTTCAGAGCCCTTCGTGGGGCGCAGTCTTGAATAAATAAACGCTCGCATCCGCCGCTCCAAAATATATATTCAAGGAGCGTAGCTCGTCCCTCTCAACGCATTAAAATGTGTTTGTTCATTTCGCGCCGGCTCCGATTCTTTCCTAGGGACTTCTTGTTGTCCCCAGATCCATTCCTGTTTAATGTTTTCCTCTTTATTGAGTCCACCCGCGCGTTTGCCTTTGTCTCTCTCCTGGTTCGTGTATTACATTTTAATTCTCTGCTGCTCGACGGTTCGCTCGTGTCATTGTATTTCTCACCCTCGTCAACTTGTACACAAGCCTCCCTAATTTTACTGTCGCACTTTCTGCAATAAATCGTGACATTCGCACTGCTTCCACATTCCAGCGTTTGTTGTATAACATACGGTTGTGGAATTTTCTCGTATCGTGAAATTGTCAAGTCAGTGGTTACAAAAGTTGTTTTACTAAGATATCAAAGTTTTGAAATATCATAAACCTCCTTTGAAATACGTATTATTTTTTAATGTTTGTAACTAAGAAAATAATAGTAAAAAGTATATTCCATTGAATGTTCTGTCGATTCTGAAGTACCACTAAACAAATTTTTAGTGCTACCGGACTAAATGCTCATTCTACTGATTCTTCAACCAATTGGTTCGTTGCCTAGCCAAATAGTCGACACCTAACTGCCTGACGAAATGGCCAACTGAGTTATCGGTGAGCCGACCGTTCTCGTTTGATGGAATGGCTAACCCAGTTATTGATCCGTTCGGTTCATGAAACTGCACAGCTCCCTTTATTATTGGCTTTAGAGTACTCATCATTGGAATTCGACACATTATTTACGATATTGTGATATTCATTGAACAATGCACATCTTGTGCCACAAAGTAATATGAGTCATTTATCTCACATACTGTTGGTAAGAAAGCATAAACATTTTTAGTATTGTACTACTTGTCGATACAGACATTCTATGAATAAACCCCAGTGTATCCGTGCATACTGGACAGATATGATATAATCTCACTTGCTTATAATATACACATTTCCATTCTAAGCAATGAGGACATTGGTCGTCATGTTCGTAGGGCAGAAAATAGATAGTAAAAATGGAAATTTGCCTACTATGCAATATTGTCAATAGGTGTATACAATAAAGTGTGTCCACACAAATTCGAATAAATTTTCAGGTTAAAAGAAGACATTAGGTTTAGACCGGTAAATTGTGCAGAAAAGTAAGTTGAACTTGCGCCGGTCATGAGTTAAATTAATCCCTCTAAATTATATTCCGAATAAACACCCCGTACATCTGTGCCGCTTTTGATATACAGTTTCTAAGAAGAATTAGCCAGTCGTTGGAAGTTCGTATTTAGAAAGAAAACACGAATACTGTTGAGAGAATCAGGAAAATAATTTGCAGTAATTATTGCGGAAGAACGTGTCAGTATATTACTGAAAGTATTTACAAATTAAACAAAGAATGTATGAATTATTCTTTAAAATTCCTTATTCTCTCCGTAGAAAACTCTGTGAATGATAACCCGAGTCTCTTTCTAGTGATTATTTTAAATACTTCAGTTATGAAAGGTACTAGTATTGGAAAAACAAAAATAACACGGGATAGGAGTTTTTCCCTTCCTTTTATATTAATTAAGGCATACCAACTATCATTCTTTCAGAACAGTGCGCCTTAGCTTTTGCGCTGTTACACTTTCTTTCCTCCGATAACGAGTTAGTACCGCACGAGTTCTTTGAATTGGATCCACGGCTGTTCCGCAGGCTCGAAGCTAGAGGGGGGAATAGGAGCCCGTTCTAAAAATGAAATCCCGCTATGTGTTAACTTAATGAACCATCATTTCATCTTTTGGTCTCTTGGTAGCTTGAAATGTGAACTCATTTTTCATGTACAATCTAACAAATGTAGTAAATAAATAATGTCAAAATTCTTGAAATGATGTGTCAAAATATGGTAAGGGTGTTTTACGAAATATAACAGTAGTTTCCTTTGCGTATTCTTATGTCCCATTTTCGATATCCTGAGCAAACATTCTGTCCCGTCTAGAGGAGACTCGCTGCGCAGGATCGGGAGCTCAGAGCGTATCCCGGCTCGGGTGGTGCACCGCTGGTGGGAGATACCTAGTTTGGAAAAGTCTTCTTGCCGGCGGTAAGTCGGCACCGAATTTCTCCATCCAGCGGGAGATCACCGCCACCTCCCGAGGAAAAAAACATGAACTACACTACCGCGTCTTATGACCATAGCAGTTGTCCGGGAGCAGTGGCTCAGTGCATCAACTGATGTAACTGCAGTGCCTCTGACCGGGAGGTCCTTGGTTCGAGTCCGACGGCAGCAGGATTTCCGACTCTAGCTTTTCAGCTAGACCGAATTCAGTCGCTGTGTGGAGGAGAATTCTAGTGGCTGCTCTGATCAGTAGTTTTCCGTGGTTTCTCCGATCAACACCAGGCGAATGCCGGAGCAGTACCCTAACAAACGGGCCACGGACCGCGCGAAATCTTTCCTTCTATTTCCTTGTCCTATCCCCACCCCTTACACAAACACACATACTTACACTAACATGCCCTACACTACCACACATGCCGGGAGTGTCCCCGCTGGGGCGGCGACCCGCTGATGGGAGATACCTGGTAAGGGAAAACCCCGGTAGTCGTTGGAAGGTCCGCGCCGGATCTCGCCATCCAGTGGGGGAAGATCACCGCCACCTCCCGATGAAAGAAATATGCACTACACTTACGGAACTAATGACCTCTGTAGTTGACGTGCCAGAAATCAATCAATCAATCAATCAATCAAACAATAGCAGTTGCCGCACCCGGAATCACGAATAATCAATGATTCATCATGTATCGAATAGAGTCCTGATTCATCGAGGAAACGTCAGAGGGCAAAGGTTCTGGAATCATAACGAATGTGGCACTATCTTTCCATGTCATTCAGAGCTCGGGCGCGCCCCCTCGGCTTTCGCCACGTGCGCACCTGCGCCTGCGACGCGCGGCACCGCACGGCCCCCCAGAACGCGCTGGCGTCCGCCCGTTCCCCGTCCCCCTGTCCGTCTTATTATTTATGGCCGGGCGGGAATTTGAATAATGGATCCGTTCCTCACAACGCAATGCGTACTCCCCGCCAGGATTGGATTTCGACCATTCGCTCACATCCATACGGCTCGACCAGCAGTACGAAGGGACTGAAGATCTGTGAGAAACATAATTCAATTTGTTAATTTAAAAGCACAGATGGTAGGTTGGGTTCTTAAGTACCATTTTGTGACTTATTTTTTTTTGTCAAAACGTACTTCTAGTGTTAATAAGGACTTTCCAGTCGCATTCACTTCATTACAATCTTTTGCTTTCTGTGTTTGGGCTCTTTCTTCATGCTAGATACTAATTTTTTCACACTAAAATAGAAAATCAAACAGGTGAATACAAAATATCGGAATAGGTTAATAGAAAAGTATTCAGATGTTATTACTGTGTGTAACCAATAACTCCATTACGGCTGTGTCTGCCAGTTACATTCAAACAGTTTATGTATACTATAAAGTTGTTCTTGTCAGCCTATTAATGACCGCGTTTGACAGTATTTCTGTGAATTTACATTAGTTTTTGGAAATATTTGCATACGACAATTTTAGTTATTACGACAATCAATCAGACCTAAATTTTTCTGTTAAATGTTAATTGCGCAAACGAGAAAATAAAACTACAAAATTTCTGCATAAATCAATCAACCACACTTTAAAAATATTTAGTAAATGCTTAACAATACAGAAAAACAGTTTTACAGAAAAACTAATCACAACATGAACTAAGAGAAATAAAGTCTTAATAATTCTAATTTTTTCGTTATCTCAAGAGGATCAGGTTATATACAGAGAGTTCAAGTAACTTGCCAAGGAAATATGAATATTATATAATTTTATCTATAATTTTTCCCAAAAGATTTTTAAATAAATATTATGTTTATTTATTTCATATTAATGAGAACTAATTTGGAATCGCATCATTTAGACCCATGATACTTTACTGTGTTGAATAATTCAAAACAATGGAGATTTACTTTGAACTTTTGGATTTCTCACAAAAGGGATACACATCCCCTGTATATCACAGAAAAATATTTTCCTGTGTTTGGAATATTGTTGTTTTCGTGTCTGACGGGATATTCGCTCATAACGAGATCTTATCCTATGCATTTCAGCCGGGTGTTGACGTGATGGCTACGGGTATTGCAGGTGTGGTTCGGCTGCTTTTCCCTTCCGCGTTCGAAATGGCGGAGTTCATCTCAGTGTACGTGGCATATGGTGATCTGTCTCAAAACAGCGCCCCTGAAACTTTCCGAACAACGGTAGTCGCTGACAATAGAGCCTTCGGGGCACAATGTTCCGGTTGGGAAGTTGCAGAGGAGCTGATACGAACAACCCCCGCTGCCGCAGCCCTCCCTCCAGCTGTCGCTGGCTCCGCCGCTTCCAACTGCTTCTCCTACCACCTCTTTCACCCAACCCCCATGTATAGCCCACGCCTCAGGGCAGTCTTGGCTGCTTCT
Organism: Teleogryllus occipitalis; assembly: GCA_011170035.1. Classification (NCBI taxonomy): domain Eukaryota; kingdom Metazoa; phylum Arthropoda; class Insecta; order Orthoptera; family Gryllidae; genus Teleogryllus; species Teleogryllus occipitalis. Next base: position 175,677 of record BLKR01001183.1, on the reverse strand, counting down.
CTGTTCACCATATACGTCATCGGCAGATTCTCTGTTCTCTGTAGCGAGTTAAGTATGTTTAATTTATCTTTTTCTACTTATTCCACCACTGTTATCTCCAGTTAACCCATCAACGCACAACATAATTTTGTGCGAATAGCATTCAACAGCTAAGCACGGTTTTAGAGGAAGATTTGAACCACCCCAAATCATGAATACACCATGGCCAGGAGCATACTATGCTTTAGAGATCTCGACTAAATCAATATGAAGCAACCAAGAATGCCAAAATGTGCTTATATGTTTCATTTAGAATGTCTCTGTCATTGAAGAGTAAAATGTGCAACAGAATGTTTGAGATAAGAAAATATTTGAAATTGACTGTTTCAATTTTGGAACAATGAGCTCTAATGGTGTAACTTCTGCAACCCCCCTTCCCCCTAATATCGTCTCCAACAACGTTCCAAATGGCAATTTTTCCATCATCGCTGGACTATCTCCTCGACTATCTCCCTCGATCCCGCCCTTCAGCTCCGATTCTGCTGTCAGCTCCAACGCAGCCGCCACTGCAGTTAACCCTCCCTCTAACAACTTCGCTATTAGCAGGCGCTGTGTCTTAATCTCTCTATTCCTCTTGAGATACTCGCTCTCACCGTGTGCCGCCTCTACATCAAATGCTGAGTTTCGTGTTCCGAGATAATCCTACGTCATCGATATATCTGTCACTTCGGTACTTCATCTAATCTTCCGTCATTACCTGATTCCTTCCCTTTTTCTCGTAAGTATTACAAACTCCCTCTGAAAGCGTTATTAATTAAAATTGTATTAGATATTGCTGTATTTATCGTTCTGTGAAGCCACACATTAAATTATAATTCATGTTCCTTCAACTGTCATCTTCCTTTGTAATTTTAAAGAACTGCTATTGATTTTTGATGATAAATGCAGCATTCCTCGATTGTCAATTTCATTTCTCTCCTAAATATGGTGAATTTTATTTTTAGTTAGATTAGTTAATATTTTAAGAAACAACATTAGGCATTTTAAATATATTAAAATGCTTAACGTACTGTAACTACTATAATACTGTACTATAATACTGTGGGTGTTCTGTAAAACAAATTCTGTAATGAATTTAAAAATGTATGTCAAAGAATTACGGCAGAGGAGAACAAAAACGAACTTTCTTAATTTACAACAAACATGGCGAAGACAATACCCTTCCAGTTAATAATTTTATTCATTGTACTTGGGGCCGAAATAGTCCTAGAGTAACTACGAAGATAAATAACTTATGAGGTTGAATTTTTAAACCTAGGCTTTAGTCGAGTTTTATAATCAACAAAGTCTGTTATTTATCATAGCAACCGTATTTTGTTCAATGCTTTTTGTAATACCTTCTTAAAAGAATAATAATATATAAATAAAAACTACATTCTTTCCTGGAGTAGAAGTACCGGCTACAATCTTCAGTTACAATTCATTTGTTTGGACAGTCCTTAACGGACGCGAGCCGATTCATCTTAACGAATGAACTAAAATCCATAACGGCCGCGGGCCGTTAAAGAGTTTCTCCGTTAGATTGCGTTAAGTCGATGTAACTGTGATCATCAGTCTCTCTTCTCTTACCTTACTTGTATTTTCCCTCCGCAACCGTCGCCCTCTGTTCGAGTACCACTTGCCCTACTGTCTCCTCCGCTTCCGCACGTCTGTTTCCGCAGCTCGGCCGGTGGCCGTGCGCAGTCTCGATGAAAGGAAAGTCTGGAGCGGGAGAGCGGGCGCTTCTCTGCGAATCGGGCAATTTGAGTGCCGCAAAGCCGCCCGCCCGGCCGGCCGCCGCGTCGCCCGCCGGCCGCGCCCGTCTCATTACGCACAAAGCAGCGGCGCGGCGCGGCGCGGCGGGCAGGGAGCGGCCTCGGGGAGGGAAAAGAGAACAAGTGCGAGGCTGCGGGCGGTCGCGCCTACGGGCCCGGGGGAAACTGGCGCACGGCGGCTCACACCCTCTGAAGAACCGGAAGCGTCCGTGCGCTGTTGAACCGTCGCGACCGAACTGGCGTACTAGAAACGGACGATAGGTATTAAATGTTAGGAGAAAGAGGAAGAGAGAAGGCGGGAGAGTGATGGAGAGGGAAGGGAGGGAAAGAGGGAGGAGGGGTGTGTGGATTGAAGTGAGAAAGGAGGAGATAGGATGGAAGTGAAACGAAGTGGGAGAGAGGAAGGAAGAAAGGAAGAGGCTGATAAAAAAGGAAGGGGCAGTTAAATGTAGGTTTTACAGCAATGACCACTTGAATTTCGCGAAAGTTTACAGTTGTCATAGCGAGTGGGCAAGAAATGCAGGCTATGAAATTAATTATCAGCTTATACAAAGTTGCTTAGAAATTAAAGAATACTGAATCAGTGGGAAAAGGAAGAATTGGGAAGCAGGACTCCGCCCTTCAAGAGTACCAAGAAGAGAAGGAAACCGTGATCAATGTGAGGGCCAGTGTAAACAAGAGTAGAGGACGGAGACAGGAATTGAAAACGTTAAGGAGACTTGAAACATTGCGAAGGAAGGATATGATAATGAAACGTTTTTTAAAATATGTTATATGAAGTTAATCTTATATAAATTTGGCGCAAAAATAGTGTTTATTTCACAACAATTCTCTCATCTCATACAATTAATTATATTTTTATTCCAGCAAGTTGCGCTGTTTTACACATGTTATATTCAACTATGAGGATCTTGAAAAATTACAGATTCTCGTACTAATTTTGTTAGTGTGGAAAATATTTGCCTCGCATAACTCCAATGATGATGATGATGATGATGATGATGATGATGATGATGATGATGAACATATTATGTCATAATATAACCCAGCAGACAATCATGGTGATGGATATATTTTACCACTTTCTTTACGTCTGAAACATATGTCCCTTACATTCTGTCATCCATTACGTAACACACAAATTTCGCCTGAGAAGAGATGAATCACAGGAATCAGGGACCACGCAGATGTCCAGTAGCGGGAAGAGACCAAGAGACATCGGACTCTAGAGCTGGCTTTAGAGTTTTCGAGCTGCGGGCTGCCAGCCGGGGCGACGGGAAGAGAACAGAGCTCGCGAGCAGCCACCGGGGGAGAGCGCCGGGCACGGGACGGACGCGCAGACTTTTCGCGAGAGGCGCGTAATTGTCGGCGGGCAGGACGGGACGGAACGGGATGTGGCGGAACGCGGGGTGCGGGTCGCGCCATCGCTTTAGTCCGCGCCTTTGTTCCCTTTAGAAGCGTCGTCATAGTCTTTCCCGGCACGCGCCTTTGTGGCGGCGATGATGGCGGAGGCTACGAGAGCGGCCGCGCTAAGGGAAGATGAAACTCGGGCCAGAAGGGGTGACGGTGAGCGGGGCTTAGATGAGGGACTCGCTTTAGTGGGAAAGGCGATCATGAAACCCGTGATGATGCTAGAAGAGGATATTTTGGAGCTGAGGTTCACTGTTGGAGAATGGTTGCGGGATTGTCAGGGACGGTAGACAGAGAGGGAGCATGGACTGCGGTAGAGGTGAAAACGAGGGAAAAATTGGAGGCATGGAGCTGGGATGAGACTTGAAAGTGAGATGTGTCCATTGAGAATGAGAGAACGGTGCGGATGAATATGAAGATTGGAAGGCAGTGAAGTAGTAAGGCGGCAAAATAGGATGCCAACATTACACTGAGGAGGCAGTAAACTAGAAGATAGGATATTTCCCCCTTATTTAGGGAGGAAAAAATCATTTAGGGAAGAAGATATTTGGGAGCAGAGGTTTGCTGTTCGAGAATGGTTGCGGGATTGTCAGGGATGGTAAACAAAGAGGGAACTTGGGCTGTGGTATAGGTGAAAGAGAGGGGGAAAATGGAGGCATCGAGCAGGTGTGAGACTTGACAGTGAGGTGTGTCCATTGAGAATGAGTGAACGGTGCAGATCAATATGAAGATTGGAAGGCAGTGAAGTGGTAAGGCGGCAACATAAAATGCTAACCTTACACTGAGGAGGCAGGAAACAAGAAGATACGAGATTTCCTCCTCATTTAGGGAGAAAAAAACATTTAAAGAAGAAGATATTTTGGAGCCGACGTTCACTGTTGAAGAATGGTTGCGGGATTCTCAAGGACGGTAGACAGAGAAGGAGCATGGACTGTGGTAGAGGTGAAAACGAAGGAAAAATTGGAGGCATGTAGCAGGAGTGAGACTTGACAGTGATATGTGTCCACTGAGAATGTGAGAACGGTGCAGAATATGAAGATTGGAAGGCAGTGAAGTAGTAAGGCGGCAAAATAGAATGGCAACCTGACACTCAGGAGGCAAGAAACAAAAATATGGGAGATTTCCTCATCATTTAGGGAGGAACATTTGTCTTTCCACACTAAAGAAATTCCTCAGTGAGTGTGACAAGTGTCCAAACGCTGAACGACGGAAAGCAGTGATGTGCCTAAGAACAGCATAAGAGGAGAAGAGGAACTCCTATCAGCGTAAGTGTAAGAATTACTTAAGAGATACTTATTTGAAATATTCACATTTATTAATTGCAAAGGTCACTAAGTAATTACCTTCATCACTATAAATCAATTTTAGATTATGATATTAAAGAATGTTTGAAGTTTATTTTCACTGTCTCTCATTCGGTCACCTACAGGTATTGCAATTTGTGACCCACATGAAAAAAAAAAATAATTAAGCGCCTCTGGTGCAATATAAATTAGAACGAAAACAGTTTGTGATGTACACATTTTTAATGAATTTTATGAAATAAAATAATTTATTCTTTTTTCAACACAATATTTCGTTGAATTACAATTTGGTAATTAAAATTAACTTTTTAAGAATACAATTTTTTTAATAATGAAATATTTTTAACCGTGAAGATATATTGCAATTTGAGGTTGCATCAATATTAATTTTAAATGAAAAAAAGAAATATTCTAGGAAACGTTTTTGGCTTTGAACGCACGATGAAAATTGTAAGATGCAATCGTGTGCACCAGCGAGGGATCCGATTGTTTGGTTTTTAAATGCGATACGTGTTGCTGGCGGCACTTCTCTTTCAAATGTATGGTAATTAAATCAAACGCTGTAGTATAAAGCAGTTTGCTCGGCATTTTATCAATTTTGTTTTGCATCTTGACACCCTTTTATAAAAAATAATCTAGTGAAAAAAAAGCGAGTAAAAATGACTCAAGCTTCAGGCGAAATAGGCGTAGTATGTCAGCAACGCCGAGGAAAACAGCAGAGGCATTAAAAGTGGTAGAATCAAGTAGAGTCAGCTCAAGGAATTTGCAAAACCGAGAAAGCTTTGATTAAAGCATAGCTTAACTTGACATAAGCAGTATCATCCACTCGGATAGCAAAAGTGACATCTCAGTCTTCTCTAGTACACCTGCTGTTCAGCCAACTGTTCATAGAAAGGAAAGAAAACCTAGAGGGGGGGGTTGAACTGACTGAACGGTGCCTTCTCTGCACAAAGAACAGCTTACACCGCGCCGTGCCGTGAGCTGTCAGGGGGGGATGGCACTGGTTGAGCAAGGTAGCGGAGGTTGACTGAAATTGAGATTTACATTGCACATACTATTTATTCTGAATATTATCATAAAAGTTACACTTGCAAAGGTTACAATTTACCTGCTGAGAGCAGGATGAATTGCTGAGGTCTGGACGAATTGGTGCAATTGAAGTGCTTTTTCTAATTATAGTTCATGAAATGTAGCAAATTCGCTCAAGACGTTGTCCCACTAGAACACTAACCATGAGTCGAATCGATTCACATTGTATACATAAGTGCCCATGCGCTGCCCGCATGATGCACTAGCACACTGACCGGTCACCTATGATTCTATTCTTTAGTGCTTCTTGTGATCCCACCTAGGTTGTGTCTCTGACTTCTGCCGGGTTCGTGTGGCGTCATCATCTTCAAACCTCAGCGAGTAGAAATTACTCATGATTAGCAATAAGAGACTTTTTAGTGTGCGTCGATCTTACTTATCGTTAGTAAAAGAAGGTATCTTTGCCTTGTCTTGTTTTGACAATTACAAACTGAATATTGGTTCAATCACTCCATTATATGTAATTCTTTGAAAACCAAGGAAAAACAAAGCAAACATTTATTATTAACACTTATTTTACGTTGAGTGAACGGATTCGACTCATGGTTAGTAATAACGTACCTATAAATACGCTTAGAGTTCTAGGCTTAAACGACTTGTCTTCTCAGCAACAGTCACTGTACTGTTCTTGCACGTACCTTCACAGGTCGCTACTCGACGGGTAAGAGTGCAGTTGTTCCCTTAGTTGCCGGAGATGTGAGGCGGTGTGCCTGCGGAGTTGCGTAGCCGGGGCACTATTGAAATGCGCGCTCCTACAGGGTCCACCGATGGCAGAGCGCGGATACAGCGTCTCAAGGGGAGAACAGCACGATACACGCGCACATAAGCAGTGCACATGGACGACAGCGGATCACATGGCTCGCGTTGGTCAGGCGGAACTAATATAAGGACTGAAAGTCCGTCTGCGTAGGAAGTACCAGACGTGCCGAAGGCTGAATGGTAACTCGACGAGCAAAACCATGTATAATGACTAGAAGTCTGCAGCTCCTGCCGAAGGCAGTGGTGTCACGTCCAGCACTATCAAGAAAGTAAAACAGAAGAAGGCACCGGGCCGGGCCGGGCTTGCTTTGCGCCTCGCGGAGGTGGTTTCCGTCGCGGCAGAGACAGGAACCTGTCTGTGTCGTTTTGGGGTTGGAGACTACCGGCCCTTCATGCGGCTCCACACACTCGTTATTTGCCGAACACCGAGCAACCGCTCACCGAATTCCGAGTAGTGTGGATTAGTTACTTACTATTGGCCGAATGATGAACATTCGTTGTTCGCCCAACTCACCGTGTGTCGGTCTTTTGGGCACATCAAAGGGAGCGAACATTTGCCAAACACGTCTGCTGCTCGAGATTGGGCGAGCACTAGCTCGCTGTTCGGCGAATGCCGAATGTGTGGAGCCGTCTTTCGGCGAATTCGGCGAGTTTTCGCTCCCTTCGATGTGTCCAAAAGACCGACACGGGGTGTGTAGAGCGAACACCGAATGGTCGTCGTTCAACAAATAGCAAGCAACTCATCCAAACCACTCGGAATTCGGCGAACGGTTGCTCGCTGTTCGACGAATAACGAATGTATGGAGCCGCCTTTCGAGGAACGCGTTGGCGGCTGCCGGGATGGGGGAGGCGGTGGTGAGGGTGGGCAGCTATGGGAGCGCCGGGTGCACGCGGTGAGTGCGGCCAGCCTCCGAAGGAGGAAGCGACGACACGCCGATGGGGGCTTTGTGGCATGCACGGAACACCAACGAAACCGCATAAGCTGTTTCACTTGGCTGTTTCAGTTGTCCAAAGCACTTCCACACAAAGTCCAAAGCCACACAGTTGTCCAAAGCCAGTCCACACAAAGCACAAGTTAGATGTTCGTCACGTGTATCTCTCAGATGCCTACCATGTCCTCCGAACCCATCAACTACTGTGTTAGTCGTTCCCACCCCAACCAGAGAAATATTTTTATTGCTACTCTCAATGTATCCTCTCATACGAACAACTCTCCTACATTTGTTCAACGATTTGCATGCCCTCTTGAGTGATGGTGCTTTAAAATGCAGCGCTGCGTTGACTGAAGACAATAGAAGAAACTTGGAACTTTTTTAAATACACAGTAATAGTTAATTCTTGAAATATCTTCTTACAATTTCTTCCGTGCAGACAATACAAGAAAACGTTCTTGATATTATTCGAAAGGCTACGGGTCCATTCTATGACAGCAAAAATAAAGCGGAGTGAAAGAAGTACTTTACGCATGTTTGTGTCACACTCGCAATGAATGATTCAGAGATGTCTTCTTTATTATTACATCAATTCCCTATGGCCATTCCTGGAATGGATGAGTGATATTAATGAAAGAGTGATCATAAAGGTTAAGTGTTTCTGAATATATGATGTGAATGATAATGGTGAAATGAGAGACAGGAGAAACGGGCGATCAAACCCTCCTACCATTTTTTCCATGATAGGCATCGACCGGGACTTAAACTCCCAACCGAGTGATGGGACGCCAATGTTTTGATCTCTACTCTACTGGCTGAGATGACTCAAGGCAACAATTGTTATCACTCGAGTGTCTACGACCGCGAGGGTTTCCAATATTTTGAGCACTGACGGTATCAGATTTTCGACACAAGCTAGAGAGCTATGCGGAATTCCGCCGCTTTCAGTTTGAGAAGCCTAGCCATTGGTTCACCGATCGGTAGTTTTCCATGTTTTTCTTCATTCCTTATCAGGCGATTGTCGCAAAAGTACCTTACCAGAGATACAACCAGCGAGTGATCTTTCCTTCTTCATCTTTGTCCCCTTTCATTTTAAACACACACACACCACTTACAAGCATTACACTGCAACACATGCCGGAAGACCAGCCCGGAGCTTATAGCTGATGCTGGCTGGGGCGGTGTTCTGCTTAGTGACATCTCTGGAGGGAAAAATCCGCCAACTGACGGGTAGATCGGCTCCGGAATTCGCGTTCTAGGGGGGAGAGAACCCCTCAATCTCTCCAAATGTAACATGCAGTTCACTAACGGAACCCATTACCACAGGAAAATAATCATCCAATCAGACCGCTTTATCACCTGTTACCTCTGTGGGAGAGATCAGTCATATATTAATTGGTGGGTTCGTGGTATAACACTTACTGGATACGGCTGTTGAACCCAAATTTGCGGCCTTCAAACCCGATCGATGCCGTGGATTTTTAAGGGCGGAAAATCCTTCGTACGCTATCTTTCGGAGGGGAAGTAATGCCAACTGTCCCATGTAGATCTACAGCATGTAAAAGATCCTCAAGCCTAAAAGAAACCTTTGGACTAAATTCAAAATCGCTTGTTTCGTCGCTCGAGTAACACCTTTTCTTTTCCCTACGAAATGGAGAAAGTAGATTAGCCAAATTTGCGTGGTAAGACTGAAGAGCGGGCCTCATGGCCCGAGCCTCGCCACGTAAAATAAGGCAGTAACTATTGCAATTAACCTCAATGTCCCCTTTCGTTCTGCTGTCACAGTTCCTGCCCTGGTCTCTTTCCCATATGCTTTACTTTTCCCTCTAATCTCTCCATTTTACTCTTTACGACATCAACATCTTCTCCAATCCCTCTCCAACTCTTCCTTCCTTTTGTTTGAAACACCTGCTCCCAACGAGACACGCCCCCCCCCACACACACACACACACAGGAGACCGCGATGGAGTCGGAGGCGACCAGTGAGGCGTGAGCAAAGCGTTGCAGGGAACATGTGGTGGCGGGTGCGGGAGAAGTTGCAGAGCCGCGTGACAGGCCCGGGTGGACGGGGGGGGGCGACAGGCAACGGCGGCGGCGCTTTCAGGCGTGCCGTTGCTCTCCCCGGCGCGTAATTGGATTACTGCATGAAAGTGTTGCTCCCTGCCGCCCCATCAGCGGCGCTCGCTTTGCCCCTCGCCGACCCTCCCCTCCCCCCTCGCCCCTGCGCTCAGGGCTTCCGGTGTGGCTCTGCCACTGGGCCTGTCGCTGCTGCCTATACGAGCCACGGCGAGTCACCCTCTTGGACACTCGTTGCTTGGACAGTCACCTCACCAACGACGTATGTTCCGCTTCTGAAACTCAGTACTCTCTCCCACTCCGTTCCTTTCTTTCTGTGTGGTGACCGCTTTTGTGTTGAAAATATCATTTATCCGGCCTAATATTGTACCTCTCCCCCTGTGCGGACCTTCGATTTTCTTTCTTTTCCTTTATTGCTTTTAATCTGTGATGTTTGTTTCCTTTGTGTTATCTTGTTTCGTAGTGGATCGCCGATAAACGTGTCGCCCATTTGGTGGCTCTTTGTTTAGTCGTCTTTGAAAGCGAGGAAATCGGAGTAACATTCTGACTCGCTTTCGCTCATTTCTTTGTCGTCTCTCATCAATTTCGTTCTCTCTTCAAACACCGTTGCCGCTGCAAACACCGCCACATCCATCTTGCACAATCTTGGTATTATATTGAATATATTGAATACATCTTGATATTATCTGAATGTATTGATTGTTTAAAGGTCTGAATTTATTATATAAATTGGTCGTCGTGGTTGTCTCATTTCTGAATATACAAACCCTTCCTTCCTTACATTATTTCTACCTTTTATTTCTGACTTTACGGCTTTTTATTACCCGACCAGTCACAACTCGCAATTTTTTACACTGCTCAGTCTACGTAAATAATATTGGCTGCAAGGTGTTGTTTCTGTTTTTATAATTTTTAATGGGCTTTGCTCTTTAGTGCTTGCTACACGTTGAAACCACTTCAAAATAACTGCTGTTCTCCACAACTATCATTCTGCTTTCACGTTACACTCGGTTACATCGCCTTCACCGCTTCCGCTGCCCTCGTCACCATGACAGTCCCCTCCGCTCTTGCCACCTTCACATTTCTCTTCCAAACAATGTAACTAGAGAAGGTTCCCACCATTGTGCACCAGGCTACGTCACATATCTCTAGTGTTTTAATCTGGGGTTGTCAGGTCCTTTCGTAATGAGAGGGAAGTTAGTTCTCTCGGACAGATGAATGTTGGGTTCGAAGAGTTCATAGTGCGCGTTGGCATCATGACCAGTTATGTGTGGTAAGCTAGTGGTCCCCTTTTTGGTAATGCAAGTGTAAAAGTTTTGTTTATTTGAACATTCAAAGCTTAAGTGCGTTTTAGTGAAACATAATTTTATTAAAAACCAATTTATGAAGATAAAATTTTATTTTATAAACTTAAATAAATCATGCTTCGGTTTCACAACTGATTGCTGAGGAAAGGAATGAAATAATTACAATTTTATTATATTTATGTTAATGAATGTAAGAAAATATGGGTACGTTTTATTTTTACAAAGTTTACAATTGTAAGCCATTGGCATTTTTCGCGTCTTTTAGGATGTGTATTAGAAAGTTCATAAATTGTAACATTTCACGCAAGAGATCTGCCATCACGGATAGCTCATTGGTCAGTATGCTTGCTTTCCATGACGCGACCGCGGGTTCGATTCCCGATTGGGCAATATCGGGTATGCGTTTTCCTTGCAATGTTCCAGTATATATTGTCATATGACGATGAGAAACCTCACTTCTTATGTTGAGAAGACCAGAATACGACGTAGGGACGCGTACAAACTAACCACACGTACCCCTCAACCCATGGCCGCAAGGCCAGGACGCCCCGCTGGTGGGCCGAGGCGTCTTGAGAGGCTATTGTGCCAAAGTACTCGTGTTAACTACTTGCAAGTAAGAGAAGTATACACCAGTTTTTTGTTTTCGCAATGAACAATCTCAGAAATTAACAAGACTAATTATGTAGACATTAAGTTAACTGAATCATGAAGAATATAAAAACAGTATTTCATTTTCATAAACGTCCAGAAAAAAAATATTAAAAGTTCGGATGAAATACAAAAACCAAATTCAGTTGCCACATTTTTTCCCTTATCGTGCCTCTCTATGGCTTTCAAAAATTAACACTATGAGCCAATATAACTTATTTTGTACCCTATTCCCATTACGCGCTTTCATTAAAAAGTGTTGTAATTGAATTAATTAACTGAAGCAATATGCAATATTTTAATCTAGTGTGGTCAAGAAATACCCTACACGACAATTCACCTGCCTGGTTAATGGCAACTGTTTTCTGCATTGATTTCAAGAAAATTCCAAATCCACTTTATACAACTCTTAACGGTCAATGTTGACATTTACATCATTTATAACTTCTCTGAATACTTCTCTAATGAGTGTTTAATGGAGTACCTTTAGTAAGTCTGACCTGCACAACACGTTTTTAAAAGATTTAGTGTTTTTTCTCCTCAAAATGTTTGTTTCAGTTATTGGCGAAGTTCAAAAATCATCGTTTCACTTGCCACATATCATCTCTTCCACAGGCGTTTCAGTTTATTTCAATTCAAGTCAGTTTAATGTAGCCAATGTATTCTGCAGCAACGTAGGTATAAGCGTGATACTTTGTGATTACGAAAAATATCCCAAATTCATTTATTAAACTCTCAACAGTCGGCGATGACGTTTACAACATTCATAACAACGAATACTGCTCTATTGAATGAATACTGCTCTGATACTACGAATACTACAATTCTGCGAACTACAAATACTGCTGTAATCAGTGTGTAATACAAAAAGTTAAACAAGTCTGGCTTGTACGACTATTTTTTTCAAATATTTAATGTTTTATGACCTGAACATTTGTATTTCATGATTTGAGAATGTTTTGAAATCACCATTTCACTTACCACATTGCCTCCGAGTGCGTTTCAATTTCATTCAGCTCAAGTTCAGTTTAAGGAAGCCGATGTGTTCAGGAGTGACGTAGGTGTATGCGTGATACTTTGTGATTACAAAAAAAAAAAAGCATCCCTAATACACTTACTTTATAAAACTCCTCATTCAGCGATGACTTTACATCTTTCATAACGACGAATACTGATCTATTAAACAAATACTGCTCTAATACTACGAATACTACGATTCTACGAATACTGATCTAATGAATGTGTAACACAAAAAGTTAAACAAGTCTGGCTTGCACGACAATTTGTTTCAAATATTTAATGTTTTATGTTCTGAAATTTTTTTATTTCATGATTTGGGCAGGTTTTGAAATCACCGTTTCACTTGACACATTACCATCTCTTCCGAGTGCGTTTCAGTTTAATTCAGCTCAAGTTCAGTTTAATGAAGCCGACGTGTTCAGGAGCGACGTGGGCGTGGGCGTGGGCGCCGGCGCCCGATCGCCCACCGCAGAGCCGGGCCGCGCACAGAGCGAGCGCCCTGCCGGTCGATGCCCCGCTCTCTAACGAAGTGTGCGCCAACATCATTAGAGCGGGTGGGTGACGAGCCGACCGCCCCGTCAGAAGCTTTTTATCCTCCTCCCGCGCTTTCCCTCTCGCCGTTCCACCGCACCGGACCACACACCACCGCCACCACCTCGTGTGGAATTCGTCCTCATCATTTCTCTTGTGTAATTTCGCGGAGGTTCTGCCTCTGCCTGTCTCATGTTTCTCTCCTCTTTCGGCTGACCGCTTATTTCTCGTCTTTTTTCGGTTAATCTCTTGGATATTCTTGCATTGTCTTCCTCTTTATATACTAACTTATTTTCAGTTCTAAATCAATCCAATCGTTTACCCCTCCTACTATTTTCAAATAGTAGTTTTGTCGCTTTTACCACACTCGCCAATATAAATTTCCCCACCATTCTTATGTTTCTGAACATTTTACAACTCGCCGAAGTACACCGCCTTATTGTATCGATTATCGTCAGTCTTGTACAACCTTTCGTGAATATTAAAACTTTTTTGTCGGTTTACTGGTTTTATACTTTTTGTATGCTGTTCATCCCTCTACCTTTTGCATTCACTTCCGTGCCTAGTTAAATTATTATTCAAATCTCATCTCGGCGATTTATCTATGTTTTCCATTCTGTTCTCAGCTTTCCTCTTATATTATTCAGATCCTCATTTCATCTCACTAGTACTTTTTATTTCTTATTTTTACCCGTGTGCTCTTTTTCTAGACATACCAATTTCCCGAAACTAGTTTTCTACATCCCTCCCTTAATTCACCTCTTCCTCGTGCGTTAGAATTTCCTGACGCTTCTCTCCTCCCTCGTGCCGTGTTTCCAAATGTCACGAGGCACTCGTAGTCTAATGCAGCGGCGATAATAGAGCTAGCGCTGGTCGGTTTGCGGCTGAAATACGACGAGGTTCTTTTTTGGGGTCGTGTTTGGAAGCGAGGACAGCGGAACGGGCTCCTGCCTCGCGCGCGCTCTGTGCATTTCCCCCTTTACACCCCCTCCTCCCACTCTCACAGCCAACGCGGGACACCGCAGCTACCACCCTCCCCTCCTGCCCGGCCATGCCACTACCGGCACCTACCGTCACCCCCTTCCTGCCCAGCAGTTGTCCCCCCCCGCGCTACCGCCTACACTGTTTTCTCCATCACCGCCACTGCCGCCTCTGCCACCACCGTCGCTGCCGTCATCATTGCAGTCACCGCCGTCACTGTTGTCTCCACAGCTGCCACCGCCACCGCGTAAATCAACTTTACGTCCTGCAGGAATAGCGCGCTGATGAAAGCGATAGGCCCGTGACGTGTAGGGCGGTGTCGATGACTCGGTTGCGGGTGATCTGCCGCCACGCGCGCTCCGATACGCGTTCTGCGGCGCTGCAGCAGGAGAAGGAAAGGGAAGGGAAGGGAAGCGGCGGAGTGAGTTAGTGGGAGGGACTGCATGTCCTTCAATGGATGTGGTTCGGGTGCTTGCAGTGAGATATTCGGGCAATTGTACTGTGAATTGCGGTTGAGAGTGTGATGTTCGGATTCGGAATAACAGAGGGGAATTTGTCTGAGGACTTTTGTTTTCCGAGTTTAATTCAGTTTAGGAAGCGTTTAGAAGAATTTTGTGTGAGCCTGTTTAGAAATAAAAACGCAGGTATATTTTTTAAAATTTGTAGTCGTGTTAATGAACGTGATGATCAAAAAAGTACTGATGTACGTGAAATATGTGGAAATGCGCGGAAAATTTATTCGCATACACTCTAACAAATTATGTTTTGAATTCTATACGCATTTCAAAAAAATAATGACCCCGAAAATGTGTACCCTTATTTATTGTGTAAAATAATTGTTTGCGTTTCATAAATTCCTGTTAATATCATTTCATTTTTCTTCGTTTTACTATTTTTCTTGTGTTTCTGAAAACGTTAAATTCCTGCCTGTGTGAATTTTTATTTTCGCATTAATTTTTATAATTGCTTCACTGTTTTTGACGGTATTCATGTTACTCGTATATGAACTAAACCAGTGTTGTTACGAAGTAACGGTTAGGTTACGGTTTCGTTGTACAATTGTCTGAACGTGAAGTGAGTTGTATGTATATTGATAGAACTTAAAATGATGTAACAATGTTCAATTACAATAAACATGTAATATTAAAAGACTTCTATTATATAACACTTTTAATAGAAAAAATGTTCCTCTGAAGCATCTACATTACGACCTACAATATTTTGGTAACTTGGTACTTTTGGGGGTTGGATTTAGGTTGGTTGCTTGATTGGTTGTTAGTGATTCCGAGCGCGTCAACAGCTTAGGTCATTAGTCCCGTAAGTGTAGTGCATGTTTTTCCTCGGGAGATGGCGGTGATCTTGCCCCGCTGGATGGCGAGATCCGGCATCGACCTACCGCCGACTTGTGGGGTTTCCCCCTAACCAGGACTCTCCCACCAGCTGGGCACCATCCCAGCCGGGACAAGCTCTAAGCTCCCGAACAGTCTCCCGGAATATGTGGTTGTGTAATGCATGTTAGTGTACGTATGTATGTGTGTATGTAAGGGGAGAGTATAGGACAAGGAAGAGGTAGGAAAGATCGCGCGCGGTCCGTAGCCCGTTTGTTAGTGTACTGCTCCGGCATTCGCCTGGTGTTGATAGGAGAAACCACGGAAAACAACCGATCAGAGGAGCCGGCCGCTAGAATTCTTCTCCAGACAGTGACTCAATTCGACCTCGCTGAAAAGCTAGTGTCGAAAATTCTGCCGTCGACTCGAACCTAGGACCTCCCGGTCAGAGACGCTGCAGTGACATCAGTTGATGTACTGAGCTACCGCTCCCGGTGATTGGATTTAAATATCTTTAAAATGAAATTACTCAAACTGACACCCAATGTAATGTGTTTTACTCATTTAATTTTCAACTTATAAAGCTACAAATATTCAACAATAATTGCATTTTGGTCTCATGAGTCTTCATTTTTTCGCGTCTTCGATTATCATTGACAAGGCATCTTTTAAAGTTGAGAAAAATGTTTTAGAAATTTTATCACAAAAATACATCATTGAAGGCTTGCTGTGGAAATGTGAAAACGAAATTACCGAAATACTTTATTTTGAATTTCGATGAAAAGTTTTGAATGGACGATCACGCGCTTTGTTCTAAGAGAGTAATCCATATACCGTAGATCTCTCTGTATGTCTGTTTTCTACGAGTATTACTGCTTTTGCATTGCTAACACTCTCTTCACGATAAAAGTCTTCACAATCGCCAATGTCTTAGTCGCTCATACCTGCGGCTCTGCCACAGAACTCTAAAAAACGCTAACCTTCCCTAGTGTTACTGCTACTGACTACCAGTAACACAGCTTGGACTGCGTGCTACAAGAGATCTATCAGCACCTCCAGATTCCCTTAATTACACCCGCTTGTTTAAGCTATCAAGAACCCTCCTTGGAGTTATTGATCTCATGTGCAACATTACCAAGCAAGACTTTACGTTTTCTCACAGAGATTCACACACTCACATACTCAGTCCATTGACACACACCCAAACAATTACATAGCAATAATTTAGATCAATATTGAATCTAACGAATAACAGTTACCACCGCCAACTTTATGCAACGCCCACCAAACATTGTATATAACATGTTTCGAATCTCGAAAATAACAGATTAATTACAAAACTTCAGTGTACCCCTAAGAAATGATTTTGTTACATATTACTCATTGCCTATGGTGTCACTATGTTCACTCCCAATCGGCTGTCTATAAACCAATTCTACGATGGTTTATTAGTTCTCATTTTGATCAGTGTGAGAGGAAGTGGAAGGATTGGTTACATTGTCAGTCAGTATTTCTTGTTATAATTTTTTTCTAAAATGTTCGTCGCTTCATTGATTTATAATACAACTATGAATATAACTGGTTTATTTGTACACTTACGCATACAAAATATACACGTTTATTGTCATTTATACATTTTATTACGGTAACAGAAGTCAAACCTTTAACTTTACAATAATGTGTGCTGTAGATAAAATTACATGGAATATAAAAATTAACACTTTAGACTTTACAACGTTTTTTAGAAGGATGTTATTCACGTTTGGAAATAATTTAAAAGTTTAGGCTAAAACTACTAAACAATACTTAATAAAACGTGCATGAAAATGGAATACTTTGTACGATATGAGGTGTTCATTATATTATATTATTGAACATTAATATACAATAAAAACAATAAATTATTTCAGCCTAATAAAGTAATTAGACACTCTTCTATATTATTAATAACAAATCATTAATAACATTGAAACACATATTTAGGCAGTCTCTTATCCAAAAGGCGACGGACATTTCGAAATATGCGATTCAACGTAGTTAAAATTTGTACTACGTTATCCTCTTTGTTTATTCTCCAAATTATTTCAACGACCTTATTACTACACCTACTGTACTTACTGTTACAGTATAAACTGCGAAATTATTTGTATGTTGAAAATATTTTTTCTGCACATGCATACTGCATATTTATAGTTATGGGGCGTATCCAGAAAGTAAGTTTACCTAGGTCGTCAACAAAAAGAGAACACAATTTCGTGGAAATATTTTATCGTAGTAGATACAGCACATGTTGTACTTTTTCCCGCATCCGTAACATACCGTGGGATTGGCATTTATATCCGTGTGACATAGAAGTCTGCCGCTTGGGATAGGTAACGGCGTTTGCAAATGCATCACTGTAGGAGATGGAAATCGCTGAGGGCGAGATCCGGACTGCAAGGTGGATGATCATACGGTCAGTCACAGAGGACTCAACTGCAAAAGACCTTCCGTAGCAACTCCTCTGGGAGATTTCACCATCCACCCTTTAATTTGGATCTCGCCTCAGCGATTCCCATCCTTTCTTAGACCTCAAAAAGCCGCTCTCCGGATAGCATTCAACGTATCACAGTAACGCATTTGCAGGTGGCTATCAAATACTAGTACTATCTCAGGCGGTAGACTTGTATTGCAAAAGGATACAAATGATGATCGCAGGGTATGACTAAAATGTCAATTCTGGTGGTGATTATGTATAACAATAGTGCAAACTGATCTATATCTACTATAGGAAAGTTTTACCATGAAATTGTTTTCTTTTGGTTGACGGCCTTTATTGATTGATTCCAAGTAATTCCGGATGCGTCAACTGTTAAGGTCATTAGTTCCTTAAGTGTAGGGCGTGTTTTTTTTCCTCGGGAGTTGGCGGTGGTTTTCCCTCGCTGGATGGCAAGTACCGGCGCCCACCTACCATCGGTTAGCGGGGTTTTCCCAAACCAGATATCTCCCACCAGGGGGATACCGTCCCAGCTGTGTCAGGCTCTAAGCTCCCGATCGGTCTCCTGGCACCTGTGGTATAATAGTACATGTTCGTATTAGTGTGTGTAAAGAAAGGTAGGACAAGGAAGAGGAAGGAAAAATCGCGCGCCGTCCATGGCCCATTTGCTAGGGTTCTGCTCCGGCATTCGCATATTGATAGGAGAAACCAAGGAAAACTACCGATCATAGCAGCTGACTAGAATTCTTCTCTAGACAGCGACTAAATTCGACCGAGCTATTAAGCTAGTGTCAAAAATCCTTTAAAAGTCGGCACTCGAACCTAGGACCTCCCGATCAGAGGCACTCCAGTGACATCCGTTGATACCCTGAGGCACCTCTTCTTTGTTTGATGGCCTAGGAAAACGTACTTTTTGGATGCATATCTTAAAAAAGAGGGTTCAGGAGCAATCGTGCGAAGATTAACCTTCCATCTTCCTCCCCGTTTTCCAGCTTCACAATCTCCCACTCGTCCGCATCACGGCGACCGCTACCGTCCACATTTCCGCCGCGGCGTCGCACCGCCGGTGCCGCGGCTGCACAGTATTTACACAATCGCTGGTCGCGCTGCGTCGCGTTTGTGCGTGGCTGTAGCGCGCTCGCCCGGCCGGGCGCTGCTCCGCCGGGAGAACGAGCGCTTTCATTTACACAGCGCCCGGGCGCGCCTCGACGCCCCACCCAGCAGTGCTACAATGCGAGGCTCCGCGACCGGCTGACGTAGCTGAAGGCAACAACTGTTGTCACTGAGGTAACCCTGATTGAGACGCCCTAGGTTTTGAGACCAGACGGTGGTGAATTTTCGAAATCAGTTGTATAGTTACGTCGAATAGAGCCGCTGTGTCGAGGAGACTTCTGGCGGCCGGCTGCTCTGATCGGTAGTTTTCCTTAGCTTTTCCGATCGGTACCAAGCGAATGCTGCACTGAGATACGCTGCGACCGTCTGATATCCTTCACCTGGACCCCACCATTACATCCCATAAAATACTTGGGACTTCATCTGGACACAAAAATAACCTGGTCAATCCACATAGATATCAAACTTAAACAAGCAAGAAATAAATTATTCGAAGTCAGGCCACTAATCGACAAACTCAAATCTCTGTCATACACAACAGTACAATAATATACAAAACCATAATCAGACCACTACTGCTGTATGCCTGCCCAATATGGACAACTGCAGCCCAAATATCAATAAAATTCAAGTAATGCAGAACAAATTTTTAAGATAAATCACAAATGCCCCTGGTGCATAAGTAATAAACAACTTTATTCAGAATTAAACATCAATACAATAATAAACCAGATAGCACGTATATCACACAACTTCTACCAAAACCTAATAGACAAACCAGCAGCAGCTCATTAGAAACTACCGAAAAATCCAACCCACACCCGAATAAAAAATAGATTTTCATTGGAAGCCTTCCTCGAAATTTTAGCCAACCAGGATTCATAACCCCGAGGTTCCCCCCTAGAGTGTTCTCTTCAATCTATAGATTAATTTAGCTTAGAATTTTACCTATAATAAGTATATAAAACATCTATAAAGAGATTGTATTGAACGATGTAATCCATCTAAAATTAATAAATGTGAAACGTGATCGTCCGACACATCTCAGGGCAACAACTGGCCTCTGCGTCATCGCTGATTGGAAGGTTCTAGGATTTGAGTCTCGACGGTGGCGAATTTTCGACATCAGGTAGATTGTTAGGTCGAATATTGCCGTTGTCGGGAGCAGAATTCTAGCGATCGGCTGCTGTGATCGGTAGTTTTCCGTGGTTTCTCCGATCAGTATCAATCGAATGCTGCACTGCGTAACGCTGCTATCGGCTGACAGCTGAGGACAACTATTGACGCTGTGATATCGTTGATTGGGGAGGTCCTAGGGTTGCAGTCTCAACAGTCGCGGATTTGGGACATCAGATAAGTAAACAACTCGTGTGTAACTGCTGTCTGGAGGAGAATTCTAACGGCCAGCTGCTCTGATCGGTAGTTTTCCATGGTTTCTCCGATCTAATGCTGTACCAATCGAATGCTGTACTGCGTGACGCTGCTATCGGCTGATACAGCAGAGGGAAACATTTTTTGCCATTGCGATATTACTGATTGGGATTTTACACATCAGGTCGATAGATATATCGAATATACCCACTGTCTGGAGAGGAAACTGGCGGCTCGCTGCTCTGATCAGTATTTTTCCGATTTTTTCCCGATAAGTATCAAACTAATACCAGATGGGTGTCCTAATAAACTGGCCAGGGGTGAAGCGCGATTTTTCCTTCCTTTTCCTTTTCTCTTTCTTTCTCCTTCCACACTACACAACCACGCATGACAGGAGGCAAATTGGGAGCTGAGGCTGGTCTCGACTGGGGCTTTATCCCGAAGATAACTGGAGGGGAAACCCCATTAAACTGACGCGTAGGTCGGCATAAGAACTAATGTTCTAGCGAGGGAATAGCAGAGCCACATCCTACGATATAAAGGCTCTACACTAACGGGACGTGGTCATACGAGTTGTCGCTTCCGGTAACATTATGTAATCAACCAGTCAATCATTCAAACGGCACTGATCTGGCCCAGCAGCACGGGCTCTGCCTCCGGGTTCTGCCGATTTCCAGGTGCCCGACGATGGACCGGAATGACTCGCGGGAAAGAAAATAGAGGACTAAACCTGTCAATTCGAAACTATGAACGTTGATTACATAATAATTGTTATTTATTGGGAGTCGGGTAAAAGCGCCCCTGGGGTAGCGCGCGAACGTCACGACCACTGCAAGCGGGATGCGAGCTAATACCAACTTGATTTTATCCCATAGAGGTTTGATGACCATTGTTGTAATGACATTTAGTGGTTATGGTTACGTTGGTGTTATTATGATTAATATTAAGTGACCCAAACAGTTAAATGTGTGTTTTTGGCTTCTCAGTTATAGGATTGGCGGCATTTGCAGTGAAAAAAGTATGGAATTGGCTTATCCTAAAGTTCTGTTTTGTTGTTCTCTAATATACGACAGTCACTTTACTTCCCCCACCTCGTGTAACTTGTGTTAATTTCTTGAACCAGTAGATCTGACGAAAGAGATGTTATTTTAACATTAATCTATGAAATAATATAGATATCTCATGATAATGCATTCTGATGCAAATTTTTATACTTATTTTTGTCCTTATTAAAATATGGAATAAGAAGACTGATTGAAGAAATATGAAATGACAGTAGTTCTTAGTAGTTTCGGGACGGCACTTTTGGCATCAATAATAGCTTCAGTGAAGATCTTAGAGGATTGACTCGGTTTTCTCTCCCAAAAGACAGCGAGGGTTATCACGCTACAGTGAATTTGCGGTTACCTTTTGATCCTTATGTAGGAGCATCCTCCGGTTATAATCGTATAAATATCCCTGCAGCAAGAGTGTGTACATGAGTTGTATCTAGAGATACTCAGTACCCTCATTAAATACGTCGCGAACTCGCTTGAAAGCATAAGTGAATTCATCCAAGATGACTGTTGCTTCCTTGATAACACGCAATTAGAGCTATGTGGCTAAAAGTGGACAAAATCTACAACTACTTCTTAGTTAAAATGTGATACGATGTTATCACCACATCCTATCTAGTTTTCAATGCGATAATTTAAGCTACTGGTTTCATTCCATTCGAACACTGAATACCATTTTTGATAAGACATTCAATTTAGCATTTTACTTCGAACATATTTCCTAGGTGTGAATTGATATTTTTCTCTGCCCGTGTCTATTATTGATCTTCAGTTTCTCAGATTCGAGTCCCGATTGTGGCGAATTTTTGGCACTAGCAATATATAACTAGTTCGAATTAACCACTGTTCGGAGTAGAATTCTTGCGGTTGGCTGCTCTGATAGTCTTTTGTGATTCCTTCCATCAACATTAAGCGTGTGGCGAAGCAGTTTACAAACAAACAAGGCAGGGGGGGCGAGCGATTCTGCCTTCCTCATCCTGATCCTCCTGACTTAAATGAGACCTGCGCCGTTCTCTTAAACGTCCTTCACACTATCCAACAACAAAAATTAATAAAAAACGTTGGAGCCATTATTTTAAAAAGTTGGAAAATGTCCCAGGGGCTTCATGTAAAGTAACCCGTAGAATTAAAATATTAGTTTCAAATTCAGGGGGAGCGCGACATTAGCCAGAGCGATGAAGGAATATCAATTTTGGAGAAAATTGGCCCAACTGTTTAGCCGATAGCGTTGTTTACAGTCAGATTGAAGGACGGACAGACGATTTTTCGGTGCCCAGGACCCACAAAACATGAATTCTGGCTACACCACGTGATAGAGGATTTTTTCCTACAGTTAGCATATCGATGTATCCACTTTTTCGTTACCAAGGCACTGTAATAAGTTTTCTGCAGAAAATTTGTTGTTTTTTTCGAGCAGAAGAACATAACTTTCTCTCTACCCTAGTAGCGGTAGCTAGAAAGAAAAAAATGAGTATTTTTAAAAAAAATTCTCTGAGCACTTTGTACGTAATGAGTAACATGTAGTGTTTTTAATTCTGATGAACAAAGCAATCGTTTTAATATGGATTTATTACTTTATGTTCTTATATGTACATTTTACGAATTTCGCTAATTGATTGAAATAAGAAAATAAATAAAATAAAAATGAGAAATAAAATGTAATTTTATCTAATATAATCGGAATATTTGTTTCCTTTCTTACTAGTACATTGCTCTCCACTCTTTCACACTCCCCCCCCCCCTCTCTCGCTCTTCAAGTGTGCTACTTAGTCGTCTGAATTTATTAGCAAATAAAACGAACAGCCACAGAGAAATAAAAATAAAATGGATTGGCTCGTCCAAGCGCTGCCAACCTTGCAAGCCCGGGCGCCCGCTCAGCACGTGGGCAGCGAGCGACCCACGTGTTTCTGGGACGCCGCGTAACGGGGTCGGCAGTGGCGCCGCGAGTTATCGACCGTAGGCGGCGGCGGCGGTGGCGGCGGCAGCAGCAACAGCAGAAGCGGCGTTGGCGGTGGCGGCGGTGGTAGCGGCGTGCGTTCGCGGGGGCGCGCTCGCGCGTCCGCGACCTAGGCCAAGGTCGGGCTCCACGCCGCGCCGCGCCTCGCCCCGCCCGGCTGCGCTACTACGCCGGCGGGCCCGCCACGCTACTACGCCGGCGGGCGGGCGGGGGCGGGCGGGCAGGCAGGCGGGTGAGCTGGCGGACAGGCGGGTTTGCTGCCCGGCAGGAGGGTGGGCTGGCGGGCGGACGGGCAGGCAGGTGGGTGGGCGGGCGGTCACGCTGGGCCACGCTACTACGCCGGCAGGCGGGCGGGTTGGCGGGCGGAGTGGCGGGCGGATTGGCGGGCGGATTGGCGGGCGGGTTGGCGGGCGGGTTGGCGGGCGGGATGATGGGCAGGTGGGCGGGTGGGCGGTCGGTCACGCTGGGCCACGCTACTATGCCAGCGGGTGGACGGGGGCGGGTGGGGGCGGGCGGACAGACGGGCAGGCGGGGGGGCTGGCGGCTGGGTGGGCTGGCGGGCTGGCGGGCTGGCGGGCGGGCGGGTGGGCGGGACGGGCAGGCACGCTGGGCCACGCTACTACGCTGGCGGGCGGGCGGGGCGGGCGGACAGGCGGGCAGGCGCGTGGGCTGGCCGGCAGGCTGGTGGGCTTGCGGGCGGGCTGGCGAGCGGGCGGGTGGGCGGGTGGACCGGCGGGCCGGCGGGTGGACGAGACGAGGGGCAGTTGGGCGGGCGGGCGTCGCTGCTGCACGCTATCCGGCGGCGCCGCCGCCGTGGCGAGGGGGTCACGCGGTCGCTACGCCTGCTGACGCGCCCATCGCCGTCGTTGCCGCCTTCGGTCGTTTACCCATCGTACGCGGCGCCCCCGCCCAGGTGGCAGCAGTGCCTAGGCGACCGCGTGTCAAGGAGAGCCGTAGCGTGACCGGGCCCTGGGCGCTGTGGAAGCGGGGACAATGGAGTGCTGACAGTGTTAACATAGTGCCTGCTGGCTGCTTATCGTGGAGTTTCTACTCTGCCACTTTGATGTTGGGAACCATGGAGTTTACCTATTCGCTTTGAAGCTATGAATGTTTGGAAATGTCATGGGTGCGTGTGGGTGAACGTTAATATAATTGTGCAAATTTTTAGAGAAGGACTTTCTTGTCTGTATTTGCTTTACGTGAAATGACGAGTTCTGCGTATTGTTTTTCCAGTTTGTGTTTTCATTGTAGGATATCAATAACTTTTTCGATGAAGTTTTTTGTAAATTGATACGAAATGTATTTTCTTTTGATCGTAATAGTAGTTGGCATCATGTCTTAGATTAGGGAATCATACAGAACGGGATCTCCTTTTTTCTTTATTCCGCATGCCATCGTGTGCTTTTTTCCTTTGTATTTCATTAAAAGACATGTCATGAGGCAAGTAAGTATGGCTTGAGAACCAGCGAAGCGTTAATAGAAAGTAGTGCGTTGAAAGTATGAAGATGAATGCTGCTAAATGTTGATGTAAATGAATCGGAAATGAATTTCTGAAAACGGATCTCTTTTCATTGCTTATAAGTGAGGTTCACACCGCAGCAAAACGTAATTTTCCGGTTCTCTAAAGTGTACATACATTTGTGTAACTCATTAAAATTACAACAGTCCTCTCAACACATATGTTTAGAATTTACAGCTGTCGACTGCTGGACTTGCTCCTTTGATGAAAACGTTTCGAAACGTTGTTCCTTTGACGAAAACAAACTTTTACGTAGTTGATTATCATTCCAAATGTTGCTTTCTTAACACTCTTGTTTAACTTGACGCTTCAGGGTTCGACTGCAGGACCTGATCCGTTGAGCGCGGCCTGTGACTTGAGTCGCCCCAGAGTTGCCAGATTGAAGAATGTTGTCCCCAAAATGGAATTTGTTTCTCTGTGGGGAAAGAATGGGGAACACAAATGGACGTGAAATGTTTGGGGATGTTTTTGGGAAATTATTTTCATACGGGATCGAGATAGAAATATAATTCTCTTAATTATTATAAATAGAAAGGAAACATTAGACGTTATTCTCTCGTTGTTATGTATCAAAAAGAGAAAAATAAGCGTCAGCCTTAGAGAAAGAAAAACGTGAGAAAAATGGTGAATCCAGGAATTCAGGATCCGAATTCAGGATCAGAAAATGGTGAATTCAGGATCCGAACAGCTCAAAGGAGGATGATTGGTTGATTTGAATAATTTGAATTTAAGGGGAGAGCCAATGAAATAGTCAGTAATAACTCATATCGTTGATTCATAATTTGGAGAATATTTTTCGTTTCAAAGTTAGGGAATTTCTTTTCATTGAGGAGGTTATTTGTGAAAATTCCGTAGAAGTGTTGGGGAAAGAGCTCGCAACACATCTGGCCTGAGTCTGGCGCCTTCTCCGATTCGCCGGTGCCATTCATTCACGAGTGACGCCGTGCCGGCGGGTAGGCGGGCGGGCGGCCTCTCTCCGTCGTCCCCGGAGCGCCGTCCGTACACTTCCTCGGCTTCGCGAGGGCCCGCGTTTACGAGGCAGCGGCCGCTCAATGCAGCGCCGTAGTACAAGAATGAAGTCGTCCTTCCATTCACCATTCAAATGGTTTCCCGGCGGATGGCGGCCGTACTTTGGATAGTAATTCATGTTTGACTGCTCGTATAAAAAAGTGCTCGAAATAGTTTTTCGTATAGTGAATATAAGGTAATTTCACGAAAAGTCGTTGATTATTACTATATTAATTGCACTTGTGTAATGAAAACTTCACAACTGTCAATCAGAACTCAGAAAAATTTAAGAATTGTGTAATTAGTATACCATGGACTGAAAAAATTCACATAACAAATTACGTGATCAAACTCAATCATTTATGAACAAGTACAATTACTACTTAGAGAAATTAATATTTGAAGTAAAGTAACTTAAATTGAAGGATGTTATTCCCCCTTATTTATGTTATATTATGTACTTGACTGTTGTAATGTGAAATATCAATATTGCCTATCACATGCAACATTTTGTGTGGTTTTGTTCAGCATCATTTTTGCCGCTGAAGGCTAGTAGTTGCTTGTGAAAGTTTACATTTTAATGAAGCAATTTCATTTCCAGGAAAATTCATTGCTCATCTCGCTGTATAGTTATTACTTCTGTGAATCATCTCTAAGATTCTCTACTGCCATTTATTTTAAAATAAAATATTATAAGGTTTACGAAAATTCCTTCCCTTTGTGAAGAATACGAGAGTGTGGTTTGTGTTTCCTGAGAAATTGACTGAAAAATATTCAACAACATGATCTTTGATTTTAATAGCTTTTAAAGCTGGAAATACATTCCCTGTAGATAGAACATGATGTAGGCAATAGCAATTGCCTTTATTTCTTTTATATTAATTTCAAGTGAAAGATTTTGTGATAAAAAATTCAATAAATTTATATATGCCCTTTGGTTATCTAAATTTCAACTTCACAAAATTGAGAACAGTTTTGTAATAAAAATTATTGGAACTCAAGGTTCTAATAATCCACGACCAAAAATTAACAATATTGTTACTCGTAGTTTCATAACGAAAACGAAAAGGGTCCAGACAAGTGACCTGGTAATTAATCCACTGTCTCCTATTAACTGTTATCAATAGCAGCCTGTCACTTTTCGAAGGGTTAATAGTCAAGTTTAAATGGAAATTATAATGCATTGAAATTTTAACAAAGTGAATAAAATGTTATTCGTATCGTAATATCTTATTAGAATACTTGAATGGTTTTGTTCGGTAGTTTGATAATTACCGAATCTCATATTGTAATAAATTGACTTACGTACTGGTTTTGTATTTTTACTCATTTGTGTAGTTGAATTGATATGTTTCAATTCACTGAATGCAGGTATTTATGTACATTAATTGAAAGTGTTATTTACAGAAATTCACTCATACGTTCAATGTACGCCAGTTATTTTATTTCTGTTTTAGTGCAACATCTTCTTTAAATGTATTTATCTTATGTGGTTATTGGTTTATTTTAGAATGAGTTTGTGTAACATGGAGTTTATAGTATGCATATACATAGATGCACCCTTATTTACGCACGACTTTTTCAAGCACAACTTGTGCACAAACCTTTACATGCAAATTTTTTCTACAAAGATCAAGAGATTTGGAAAAAAATTTAAAAACAATATTTAAAGAATATTTATAGAAACATAAATGTATGTACCTGAAAATTTATTTATAAAAAAAAGACAATTTACTTTACAAAGAGACAGAACGTTACAAATAATGTTCTGGGAATATATTTATTTAAATCTTTGATTTACCGTTACGGATTTTAAAACAATGTGGATGTAAATGTCAGTGTTCACTCACTAAATATTATTTTGGTTAAGAATAATCATGCTTAAAATGAATAAAACGTTTAAAATGTTTGGGCTAAAACATTCTTCTGATGCCAACTACTTGAATGTATTTACTTCAATAAATAATTAGTTTAATAAATTATCTTCAATGAGTAAGGCGGTATAAAACTAAAATATCAGTTATGAATTTGAAAAATTGAGTAGGAATTTAAACATAATATACCTTTTAAAATATAAAAATATATCTACCTTATTTTCTTTTCTTTTCCTTTTTTTTCTTGCATTCTTCCTTCTGCATCTGATATTTCGAAGTACGTTTTTATTAAAAAACGTTAATTGTTTTCTTTGTAATAAAAAGTTTCTACGGGCATCGTAATTTCATTTCATACTGCATCAAGTTTTGTAGAATTTAATTTTTGTCTCCCAATTTACGTATACTTACTTTTGTACCAACATGAGAAAAAGTTAATTGCATGGTTCGTGTGTTTCTTATCGTTAGGTGAAGTGTTCTATCAAAATTAATTCTGACGTTGACCTACAAAAACAGAATTATTAAGAAGCACGTTAGTGCCTTTTGGCCTAAACCTTTTGGCCTAAAACGATATTTCTTTTGAAAATAAATTGTAATAATGTTTGCTAGTCTTACTAATTGCAGCTCATTTTATATAACAAAGTACCCAAAACCATTTTCAAAGTTAAAGAATTATTCATCATTAGGTTTATTTGTCTGATGATCTCCAATATCAATATTTTTTCAAATGATCACGAATGAACCAAATGTACTTTTCTGTTATGATTAAAATAGCATTAGCCATTTCTAATTTAGATTATGTGTAATCGATGTTAAAAACGTTAATATCATGTAAATGTAAATTTCCAAAAAGTGTATTAACTAAAGTGTAAATGTAAAACTATTAGTATTTGTGAAGTTTGAAAGAAGAATTTACTGAAAGGAGAACAGTTACACAGCTGGAAGGAATTGCACCTCTGGAGGCGATTCCAGGAGCTGGCTGTTCCGGTCGGCGCAATAAACGATTAATCGACTGCGCGTGATCTTTCTTTCTCCTTTTCCCCTCATCCCCTCCTCTCCCTTTCTATACACACTCTCACTTACGCTAACATGCACTACACTGCCACACATGTCTGGAGCTTAGAACTTGTCCTGGCTAAGGCGGTGCCCCGCTGCCGGGGATACCTGAGGGATGGCGGGTTGGAGATGCTCCCAGAGCTTAAAGCTTGTAGAGCTTGTCCCGGCTGGGGCGGTTCCCCATTGGTGGGAGATATCTGGGTGGGGCAACCCCGCTAGCCCACGGTAGGTCGGCGCTGGATCTCACCATCCACCGGGGAGAGATCACAGCCACCTCCAGAGAAGAAAAATATGTACTACACTTACGGTACTAATGACCTCAGTTATTCATCCGCCTGGAATCACTAACAACCAACCAATCCTACCAGGTACCTCCCACCAGCGGGAACTCCACCTGAGCCGGGCCAAGCTCTAATCTCCCGTCTGGTCTCCCGACATGTGTGGTAGTGTAGTACATGTTAGTGTGTGTGTGTAAGGGGTGAGGATAGGACAAGGTAGAGGAAGGAATGATTACTTGTGGTCCGTGGACCGTTTGTTAGGGTACTGCTTCAGCATTCGTTTGACGTTGATCGGAGATACCACGGAAACCTACCGATCAGAGCAGCTGACTGCTAGAATTCACTTCCAGAAGCTGAATTCGACCTAGCTAACTACCAGTGTCGAAATTCCTGTCACCGTCTGGATTTGAACCCTAAGACCTTCCGGTCGGAAGCACAACAGATTACGGGGCAAACGATCGTAGCAGTTGACGCATCCGCAAAACCCAAAATAATAATTCAATCGTGGTGGTGGGTACCCGTAGCGATTGAGAGCAGCGCAGAAGAGCCCCGGGTGTCGCCGCCGCTTGTTTGCGTCGGTCGATGAGCAGTGTCCCCTGCGGAAAGTTGAGGGCTTCACTTAACATCGTCATTAAAACTAATTGAATCAAGGCGCACACGGCGTCCTCCCCCGCCCGCCGACGCGGGAGGCTCGTTGCGTGCGGCTCGATCTAGATGAGCGCCTCCGCCTTTCCGCCCCGCCCACCCGTCCGCGGCCCTTTATGTGAGTAATGGAGCACGCGCCAAAAGCCCTTGGGTGGTCACGGACTAAGTGTGTGTGACTCGACGTTGCGTAGTTTGTGGAAAAAGAGGAAATTTCTTAATGAACGCGGCTAAATAAAATTGACTCTTTTAAACCGAAGTGCATGTTGGAATTTTCAGTCTGTTCTGGTACCTCATCAGTTTGTTATAAAAATTAAGGAACAGGATGTTGATTATCGAAATTAAGGTGGTTACTTTAAAAAAATTGACTTGAAAATGGCGTACAAAGAAGTAAGAATTTTTGTTATGTTATCTATCTTCACTCTGTCCTTTCATAACCCTTCAAAATCAAATTTGGGATCTGAAAGGCCGATAAGCCATGTTTCATAAAAAATGTGAATACCATTCAATGTTAACAAATGCTCTCAATACTGAGTAAATCGTGTCAAATTTTGTAAAAGATATTTCTTATTATTCATACACTTTGATTCTATATTTCCTAAAAATGTATCGATCAAATCAAATTATCATAACCGCAAGTAAAACGTAGGCATTTTATATAGAAACCAAAATATAGTTAAAATTCTACTAGATAAATTGTTGCTTTCCCAAGAATATTTCAAATTAAACTAATGAACAATCACATCTCCTTTTCTATTGTAATGGGCTCGTTGACTGTGGTCGGTGAATTCTGTCTATTAACGGGTTAACGGGGAGGGGTGATGGGGATTAAAGGAAGGCGAGTGACGTCAATAGGTCGATAAACACACGCCAATTTTCATTAAGCTTCCGCACCACAAGACGTGAATGTAAACATCCTTTGGGCGACTCAAGTCATGGTGCATTTACGAAGGTTATCTCTGAAAACCCTTACCCATGGGTGGGCGTATTCATGATCAAACCATACAAGTTCATTGATCGTATCTTGAGAGGCTCTTAGTGGGGATGGATATTATTGTTCACGTCAGATGAGTGACTTGGAATACCTTGTGATTTCCATTGTTATTCTTTTTTTCTAGGTCTTTTATCCAGCCAACAGCCGGTTACCCTTTACGCCCCGTTGGGACGCACATTCGATCATACACTAGACACCAACAAACTTGCGGGCTCCTATGATCTGGGGTAAACAGAACGCCAGGCCCTCCCCGTCAATACATATATGAGAGACAAGGGACAAACACCATTCCAAAGGCGCGACTCGAACCCGCGGACCATCGGACTGAAGCATTGAGTCTTTGCTTCCTTGGCCGTCCAGATTGGCTGTTATTCTTTGCATGAATAAAATTATGTTCGTTGAAACGTAAGAGGAATCAATGTCGGTGCTGCGTATTAAGTTCTTAATTTTACATTTAAAAACCTCTCTGAAGTATTTCCTATTATTCAGAGTTAAGAAAGTGATCATAGCTTCGATTCGTGTAATTATCTTTCCTTTATCATTCATTATCGTTACCTCCTGCAAGAATCGTTGCTACTTCTGCAGCCTCCAGCCATCCACTCCTTATCCAATAAGGCGCCCAAACTTCGCACAACTTCCCACCTGTCTACCTCTGTAACTCTCGCTCCATCTCAACGCCCACACTTCCACTTTGACCCAACGTAAGCGTAACTGACGAGACCGGTGGTAACAAAAGACTGCGAACTGTAAGCTTTGAGGCAGCAGCTGCAGGGGCAGAGATGTGAATTGCTTAATTGACGTGACGACGGTGGCCGCAGAGATACAATAAGGGTACCGTTATAGTAGTAAATTGGATTTCGAAGTATCCAATTGCAATTTTCTATAATTTCATTATAATAAGGCTTAAAATATTTGCTCTAAAAGAAGTCAGGCATCTTTTCTAATTATATTCTAATTCTGGCAATGCAATAAAATTGCGAGACAACTGTTCCATTTGCGAAATGTATCGTTTAAGGCCGTGTCCTGCGCGAGCTACATCTTGTGTCAGCGACACGCGACAGTTTCAGGCAACAAATTTCAAATACTCAGTATCTTATGTGCCCGTCCTGCGTCGGCGACATCCGCGGCAAAGCGACGAAAGCGCTGCAAGCGGCGGCGTCCGAGATTCAAACGTGTTTGTTGCGCGCGTACAGTTTCGGTGTTTTGGTCTTCAATTTCCCATTTCAAAGATGTCGAGTAGCGATATAACGGAATATTTAACTGAAGATGTGAAAAATACAAGGGAATTATGGTACAAGTGATTGAATAACTACCACAGTAGAATTGTGAGCGGCGAATTGTGAAAAGAAGTGGTGAATGCACTGAAAATAACAAATAAGTTTGTTTATATTTATTAAATTGTGTTAATTTATATTATTTTTATTGAATTTGTCAGATGCTAATTATATTGCATAGTACATACTTCAGAATGTATTATATACTAGTATTCCTGTTGAAGTAAATGAGGTTAGGTTTCTATTGTAACCAAACCGGCAGGGCTGTTGAAATAATTGCAGATATTCTGTCTCATTTCACGGGCTTCTGTTAAGGATGAATTAAACCTATTACTAACTGGCAGAGTGTATTTCTGTGGAGAATTTATTGAATATAACAAAAGTCTTGAATGTTGCCTTTGAAACATTGCGACTGTGGATATCGCAGCCTCCTGTCGCTTATGTAGGACACTACGCGTTCTGTCGCGCGGCATCGCAACTTATCGCTTGAAGCTGACGCAAGCCATCGCTTGTCGCCGTCGCTGGCTGTAGCTCACGCTGAACACGGCCTAATACGTTATCCCACGATCTCGAGAAAAAAATCAATTTAATGAAAGTTTTACTTCAATGTTAAAAAAAGATGCAATAGTACTACAGTACAACCAAAAAATTAGTGAATTGCAAACTTAACCAATACGATAATTATATTCTTCAGCTCGTTGTTCGCTTTTCTGTCACTTGAAAATATTTATTTTCTTCTTTCTTCAGTACATAAATGCTACGCAATCTAATGTCGCATAACTTAGTGATCGAAATTAAGTTGTCTAATGGAGGAATATTAGTGACATTTGTGATTGGTTCAGCAAGAAGATATTCAATAATACCATCTGCTGCAGTTTACAGTATACTACGCCATTTACTGAGAGACATAATTATGAAAGATGAAATACTAGAATTAAGTAATGTTATACTGGGTGGAAAGTAATATTTTTCGGACAATATTTAAAGGAAGTGTAACTTGCCCAAGCAAAGTCAGTAGCCAGAATTTTGTATTAAAAATGGTTAGAATTCGCGTTTTGAAGTTCTTAATAATTATTATTTGTTACAATAACGTGTGCAAATATCATCAAAAGAACATTTTCTAAGTGGTTACATGAAGTGGAGAGCAGTACACTTCAAAATCATGATGTAAATATTATTTAAGTTCCTAACGAAGGTAGAACGATCTGTCTCTGATTGGTGAAAGTGCAATCTTATAAAATTTTATTTCTTTTAAATCATTTACTTCAAATATTTTTATTTGAGATTGTAATATATTACTCACTAGTAGAGGAGTTTCATATTCTTTATGGTAAAGGTCTGTGATATTTTTACAATAATTTCTATTATTTTCAGTGTGTCACATCACGATATCGTGGATCAATCATCAGAAACAGACATGTATGTCTGATATTTTTAATGTTTTAAAGAAGTAAGAAATAAATCAAAAAAATGTTGTTTCTCTCAAATGAGCCTTTTATGCTTGGAAAAATTTTGATACAGATGCAAATCTTGGTTCAATCAGAAATATGGAAGGGTTAAACACTAGTGATATTGAGTGTAATGGATAATTGCCTCAATGCGGTGATGGGTGCAGGGCGTCAATATTAGTGATGGCCCTAGCAGCGACAGTAACAATGGTGGTATCTGAGGTCACCGTAGTAGTAATGTCAGCGTGGTGTTTAAGTATTAGGTAATGGTTGGTTACGAACAATAGCGGTGATGTTGGTGGTGGAAATGGAGACAGAGTTGTTGACTGGTTGTCACGATAAGAAGTGGTAGTTGTACGTCAACAATATTGATGGTGGCGAGGCAGTATCTCGGAAATAAGTTTGTAGCAGTAGGAGATGTTTGGTGGTACCTGGAAGGGAACAATAGTAGTCATGGCGGTGGCAGTGTCTCGAAAATACGTTTTTAGCAGTAGGTGGTACCTGGACGTCAACAATGGGGGTGGCAATAGTAGCAGTGCTGCTGTAGTAATAGTAAGGCTGAAAGTGACGGCGGCTGAAACGGCCGAGAAAAGGAGGCGTGGTGACGAGCTAGCAGAGTGCCAAAATACGTATCTAGGATTAGGTTGTACCTGAAAGTCAACAATGATGGTGGGCTGTAGAGGTGGCAGCGGTAGTAGCAGTGAGGCTGAAAGTGACGGCGGCTGAGACGGCCGACAAGTGGCGGCGTGGCGACGAGCTAGCCGACTGCAGCCCTTTATCTCGGACGGCAGGCGGGGTCAGGGTGTTTGATCTTTCTCCTTTTTCTGCGTCCTGCACCGCGGCCACGCCCTCTGTCAGGGGCGGCTGCAGGGCCGGCACGGCGCCTGCCCTCAGACTGCGGCTGCCCGCTACGGCCGAGCCCACCTCCACGCCCGCCGTCACTGCCCGGCTGACTAATTGCCCTTAGCGACTCCTTACAAGTATTTCCACTTCGGTTAACAAGCCTTGCATAACACATCAAAAGACATTGCCCAAATTAAATGCTCCGGTGCTCCCTTGCTTCAAATTGCTCACCGTTGAATTCGCCCTGGGAACTTGGAAATAGAATAATATACGGTACGAAAGACTACTGCTAGTTGCTTTAAATATTTTTTTAATGTTTGTTTCTTTTATCAATTAAAAAACACCCAAGGTGTTTAAGCAAAACTTAATTGGGTTTAAGAAATTATACTTGTACGCCAATTTCACTAATGTACTGAATGTCTAATGGTAAGAAATAATTTATTCAAACTTCAACCATTCCCTGCAGTCTAAAAGTATCAAATTTCGTTATGTAATTCATGCTTTATGTACATGTTTTTCTTTCATTAGTAAAATACATACACTCTATAAATGTGTAAAGTTTGTTGTATGACAATATTTTTTTGAAAAGAAACACTAATAGCGTTAAATGTCATTGTGTGCGTTGTAGCAGTTATAGTTATGTGGGGTGAAGTTTGGATGGTGAAATGTGATGTTTGAAAAATTGTTATCTCCCCTTGATGAATACGAAATCGGAAAATTACAACCGAAAAGATGATCAGAGAAAGTCAAGAATCACGTTCCGTTTGTTAAAAAGTGCTTTTGATTTGTGGAGAAAACTGTAGTTTCTTGTCCACTATTTTAAGCATTTCATATATTTTTTCTACAAAAAAACAGAAAATTATCAAATATTAATTTGTGATTATTTTGTTTCAGGTAAGCGAGTTGATGAAAATTTAGTCACAAAAGAAGAGCGGTAAGTGAGCCACACAAACATTGTTCCTTAAAGAAATCATCTCTCGTATTCTTTTCTTCAGTTGACTTCGCACCGAACTCTTAAGGCGCACGGTGGCATAACTGAATTTTGATTCTCGCCAGCCAACGAAAATTGAGAGCGTTAAAAGAGAACGCGTCTTCACTTGTCAAAAGCGAAGTAACATGACTTTAAATGTAAAATAATGGTCGTGGGAAATTCGTGAAATCTTTTTCACTATGATTATGTTAATACTGCATCATAAATTTGAGCATCATAAGTTGATGATATGTCAAGGATTACGCAATATTTTATCAATATTTTATTTTAATGGTTACTTGTCCGTAATAAACAGACTCATTATTTTTATAACAATTTATTTCTTATTATTGTGATAAAAATAGTGAGTTTGCTTTTTAAGGACAAGTAACCATTGCAATAAAATTAAAAAATAACAGACATTAATATATTTATTATAAAATCCGAAATATGTCTAGTGTTATGAATATTCGGTTCATTTGCACATTTTTGAGACGGGGTGGATAAAGGTGATGACAGATCATTTCCGACTTCATCTGGCTAGTGAATGAAGCTCTCGAGAAGCTGGCGATCTACTTTTGAAAAACCATTTTTTGTGGGAAAAGTGTTTTTGTAACTTTTTGGAAAACCATGTTAGCTTCTTAAGGTTACTAGTATTTGTTATTAGTTGAATCCATGCGTTTCCTGGGTTTTATGCATCACAATGGTCTAGTAGGAAGAAACTAGAGGTGCTAAAACAGCATGTACTTTATCGTCCGTATTTTTGCACAAAATTACGTGAAAAACACTAAAAGTTTCCAAAACGTTTACACGACCTTATTTGAAAATCTATTTTTACAGAACAGATTTCACTAAGGGAAAAATATGTCTTTAATGTATTAGTTGTACGAAGAAGCGGGAAAATGTTTGAACTTTTGTAATTTTCCAAAAATCAGGATTTTCAACGAACATGAAACCTGCACAATTCGCTTAAATGTCCTTCACACTATCCAAAAGCAATAAACAATAATGAAGAACGGTGGAGATTTTTTTGAAATTTTGAAAAATGTCCCAGGGGCTTCATGCAAAGAACCCCACAAAAGTATATATCGGTTTCAAATTGAAGGGGCCGCATCGTCAGCCAGATTGACATTAGCCAGATCAACATCAGTCGGATTGATCGATTCTGGCTACACCGCGTGTTATAAGACATTTTTTCTAAATTTAGCAACTGGATTTATCCACTTTTCAGTTATCAGAAAATTCGCCGTTTTTTCATGCAGCATTTCATAACTTCCTCTCTGCTTCGGAGCCAGGGAACAAAAGGAATGAATTCTATGTTTGGAGCATTACCGCAATATCCTGCCTTGCATCATCCTGACTCAACCTGTTATTCCCTGCGTCATCCCCTCTGATCGGTCCCAGCCGATCTCAGATTTACCTCGTCCCAGCCTCCAAGGCTTTACGTAGTCCCCTCAGCCTTACATACCCTGCCTCGCTCTTCAACACCCTTTCCTTCCTCCCCCCCCCCTCCGCCACGTTTTGTACTATTATCGTTGCTATGGGCAACTGTAAACAATACATTGTTGCATATTCCTGGCAAACTCCCAGTAAATTGTTTGACATTGAATTACTCAAAAATGATTGCGCTAGTGAAATGAATCAGATGCATTTAGTAGGAAGTGTGTGGACTTTAAGAAATGTTTGATTCACTTTAGTGGACTTCACTCTTTTTGAGGTATTTTGAGAAATAAAGAGTGTACACATACATTTTGTACATTTTGTTTAAGGGAGAAGAAGGTAAGATATTTTTTTTTTTACAAAATCTCATGTAAATTCTAACTTTCCTCTTGTTTTAAAGGTTACGTGTACAACATTTAATTAAAATTATAAAAGATGAAACAAACTTTTTGTTGCTTCTTTATAATAAAAAGAAAATAATTATGTGAAAAAGTAGCCTAAATTATGTCCAAAGAACTTTCTAGAGAAACCGCACATCGGTTTTGCAGTTCTCCAAATTAGCCCGGACAGACAGACCGATAGACAAACAGACAGATGTACAAAAATCGTTAAAACCATTGAATTTGTTACATCATGTAACACGCCTCTGAAGTCGCGCAAGGTAGCAGGCAATTTGTTTAAAATTATTTTATTATTTTGAATGGGATACATGGTTCAGTTTTACAGCACAAACTAGTAGCAGGCGATGGTTCTTGCTCGCAGAATTAGACAGCGCAAGTTTGGGAAGCGGGAAGTGTCAGACGGGGAAGCGGGAAGCGGTGGTAGGCGCGCGGCAGGGGGTGACTTGGGGGCACGGCCTGCGAGGCCTTTCTGCAGCACTTTACAGCGTAGGGTGATGTTTACGGCGAGAGTTTACAGTGCTTCCAGGCCGGAAATACACACTCGCTTCTTGTTCCTGCAGTAAAACCTCCATAAAACGCGCATATAGCAAACTATTTGCATTGAAATGAGGCGTATGCCAGGATTCCAAGGTTTGCGTTACGTTGTCATTAAATCTCTACGCAGATGTTCACTGCACCAGGCAGAGTGAGGATATTGAATACCCAGGTTACTTGATATGCTGTTTTAGCAATTTTATGGTCTTGCATGAAGAGAGTTTGTGTTCTCGTTCGTAAAATTTTCATTTACACCCAATGTGGAAGTCAAAAGAATTTCAATGAAACATTTTGATGCATGGATGTTCCATATCCTGTTAATAGAATAAAAAGAGCGTTCTATTAATACGAATATATTACATTCATCCTATCATTACACTCAAATTGTTAACTTTTTGTGTGTTATTATTTGTGTTTTATCGACATATGCATTTTTTATAAAATTTGTTATCGAATTCGTCACGATTTGAAAGAAAACAACGGAGCTCAAGACGAAACACGAATTTCACAAAGAATACCTTTGTATCTACATAAATGCTATTTCACTATTTTACCTGTAGAAAGGATTTTTTCTCAATGGATATACTTGAAGTAGGGAATAAATGTTGATTTTGAAGTAAATCATGAATGAAGAGATACATACGGAACTAATTTCAATTCTTCAATACAAGTTTGTTATTGATATTTGAGAATTGTTGAAGAAATACTCGGGTATCAAATTTTACATTCCATTATTTCACTTCTAACGACGATGTAAGTAAAGAAATCGAAGTTCAAAACATTAAATGTCAGTTTTGCCGAAGAAGGAACGCTCGAGAGAATTCCGCTATCGCTTTGCTGGAAATGTAGTACATGATCCTGCAACGTTTCCCTTTCGCTGCGTCGCGCCGTTGCGGAAGGACGGCGGGGTCGGCCTACGCTGTGCCAGGCGTGCCACTCGGGCGAACGAGCGAGCGGGCACGACTTCGCCGACTCAGCTGAGATCGCATCAGTTGAAGACAACTCCCTCCGCGAGGAGCCTCTTCAAAGCCTCTCGGCGGCGTTATCGCTAGGCAGAGACCCGCGGGACCCAGCCAGGGGCAGATACCGCGCGGGGAAGGCCGGGAACACGCGCTCATATACGCGCTTGTATGGGCACTAAACCGGGAACAAACCCAAGACGTCTTTGGGCGCCTCGACGAACCGAACTGGCTTCACAAGCTGAAGGTTATGCGTTCTGTTTTGCCTAGAGTCGAGATTTTTCGCGGCTCGAAATTGTCTAGATTCTTGTACGTTCCGACGTAAAGGAGTAAAGAAATGTAAGGAAAGAAATACGTTGTAAATGAACGTTGAATTGCCTATTATACAGTGTGCAGATTTAAACTAGCATTTCTTCAAACCAAAAATACAAAATTCAGCTTGTCGTCAAGAATTAGTTCGATAATAGATCTTGATACACAACATACCATGTTACGTTCATTTTACAATGTTCATTTATTTTATTTTTATTAATAACTATGTCAATGATTTTATAAAGCTATTTCGTGTAAATGAGTTACAAAAATAAACTACTCGTAACGGAGTGAAAACATTACTAAGTCATGAAGGCGCAAAAATGTATTGATTTGATCCTATTGTTCGTAGTGAGATAAAATACGACCGAACCATTTAACATCTTTTTCTGAAGTTTTTTTATAACCCATCATTTCGCTTCGCCATTTCCCTGCAATGAAATTTGTGCAAGTTGCACGGTATGCTGGATGAGAGACTATTGGAAAAGCACAATTTATAAAGTACCTAAATACACCGCAAAAATATAGGAAAACAATGCAACAACAAAAAAAAGTTGCTTTCGACGCTCGTATACTTTCATTTACCGTATTTCGTGGAACAGAGACGTTTTAACGACTATCATCCCCGCCCTCGTTCTGGCCATTGCATTTGCTCACCCGAAACTTTCGCGCCAGATCAATATTCGCTGCGCATTTGCGAAAATTAACTCTACCTCCGGCTGCGCGCCCATGTTTTGCTTGTGTTTTGCTAACGGGCAATTTCTGCATTTCTGCTTCTTCAAGAGAATATGCTTGGTAAAAGTTGCCCTTGAAAGCATGACGAATTAATTTTTACTTGTTTGCCCGTGCAAATATGAGGTCTTGTGCTAACAAAATTAAATATTTCCCCTGTGTGGACATTCTTCTTTTGTTTAATTTCCAACCTGTTTTTTTCATTTTTTTACCAAAAATTGATTTTGTGAATGTTTATTTATGCAATGATTAAAGAAAGTATATGTTTAGTCACTAAAAAAATAAAACTGAATGCTTTTTTGTTGAAGTCTAGTCTTCGTATCTTCGTTTGACAGAACTGAATATTAATTTTATCGTCCATTTTAGGTCCAACATTTAACTGCCTGTCGTGTCATACATTCACAGCAAGGAAATATCAAGTGTATTTTATCTTACATAACATTCATACCTAGTTACCTAGTTACGGCCGTTAAACCCTCTACAGTAAAAATAATGCTGACAAATCGGAAAATTCTGATCGATCATGACGTCCAATATCGCCAGCAAGAATGACGCAATGAATATAAGATAGTAAGTGGAATTCAGAAAACTGGGTCGCTAGTTTTGTTTGATTTTTCGATTTCTTCCAATCAGAAAGCGCCTCATTGAGTTCAGCAGTGTTCAATAATGAGGTAGGAATGCAATCGCTTTTATCAGATATGTCTCAAAACATCCGAGTCACCAACAGAATCACATTGACACAGCAAACCCATTGATTTAATCCTAGACAATTCATGCGCAAATATCTCGGAGGCCTTGTTCTGACCAAACCTTTAACATAAGCATAGAATATTCTTCCAGTAATAGCTTTGAAGTCTCGTGCCGACAAATACTTCAACATTATCATAGATTATTTGTCCGCAAGAATTTGTTTGATTCCATTTCCAAAATAATTCTTTGTCATAACCAGAGAATATTTGTCCTCAAATATTTTTGACAATTTGTGTCAACAAAAGCCCTTTGAAATAATTCTAGAATTTCCACTGCTGATATCTTTGGGAAGCATAATAAGTATATTTAGCTTATTCAGTTGCAAAGAATTCTAATTACGTGCTCCCACCCTCGGAAGCTTCACTGGAACGTGACCAACCCCAGCAACTCGCACCCCCATTGTCCTCTTAGTTTTCGTGGAAGCTGCAGTCCGGCGTTCGCACGCACTCCCGGGGACTTCCCCCGGGAGTCGGATGGGAATTGAATCCGGGAGCGGCGATTCGTCTCCAAAGGGACAACGACGCGCATGCGCTTTCTGCCGCCCCCGGGTTCCCTCGGGCAGGCAGGCGGGCAGGCAGGCGGGCAGACGGGCGGGCAGGCGGGAGGGCAGGCGGGAGGGCAGGCGGGCGGGCAGGCGGGCGGGCAGGGCGGGCGGGTGCGGGCGGCGGGCAGGCGGGCAGTGGCGGGCGGGCGTGGGCAGGCGGGGCGGGCGGGCAGGCGGCGGGCGGCAGGCGGGCGGGCGGGGCAGGCGGGCGGTGTTGGGGCAGGCAGGCAGTGAGGGCAGGCAGGTTAAGGCGGCAGGCAGGCGGCAGGCAGGCGGGCAGGCAGGTGGGCAGGCAGGCGGGCAGCACAGCAAGCAGGCGGGCGGGCAGGCAGGCGGGGCAAGGGGGCAGGCAGGCGGTTAGGCAAGCGGGCAGGCAGACAGGCAGGCAGGCGGGCAAACAGGCGGGCAGGCAGGCAGGCAGGCAGGCAGGCAGGCGGGCAGGCGGGCAGGCGGGCAGGCGGGCAGGCGGGCAGGCAGGCAGGCAGGCGGGCAGGCAGGAGGGCAGGCAGGCAGGCAGGCGGGGAGGCGGGCGGGCAAGCGAGCGAGCGGACGGGCAAGCGAGCGAGCGAGTGGGTAAGCGAGCGGGCGGGCGGGCAGGCGGGCGGGCAGTCAGACCGACCGGCGCGGCGGGGAGTGCGTCGCCCGGAGACGCAGGGACCGGCGCGGCATCGGGGAAAAAAGGGCGCCTGTCCTTTGTTTCGGAGCGGCCGCTTCCATGTACGTCACGTCCATTTTTTATGTCGTCCGCGGAGGCTTCCGGGCCTGTCGATGCCGAATGCGCAGGCGCGGAGTGTGCGTGCGAGGGGACGGTGCGTGGGTGGGGATTGTAGGTTATGGATGGGTCCTAAGCGCAGTGGAAGTAGCCAACTGGAGCGGTAGGTTTTGGACGATTTCCAGGGTTGGGATGAAGCCGGTCTTTTCTGTGTACATTTCAAGTTGGAGCTGAGGTTTCAATTGCATATCTTTACGATATTTATACTATTGTTGGAACAAACAATAT
Source organism: Teleogryllus occipitalis (assembly GCA_011170035.1). NCBI lineage: Eukaryota > Metazoa > Arthropoda > Insecta > Orthoptera > Gryllidae > Teleogryllus > Teleogryllus occipitalis. Next base: position 133,952 of record BLKR01001183.1, on the reverse strand, counting down.
CTGATGACTCTCGGATATGTGTGTTCATTGAAAGTTATCAGATTTGGATTTCAACTCGATTCAATTTCACTGACACCTTACAGACTCATGCCATTGTGTTTCGTGTGAAGTGAGTTTCTGGAAATAACAATGGGAAGTAGAATTTATCATAAAGTAAAATATAAGGAATTTATTGTAAAAGAAAGTTAGATCAAGGTTTTGGTCTGTTTAAGTATGAGAAGCATTCCTTGCGTGGATATGGATAAAAGAAAAGTTGAGTGAGATGGAGTTGAACATATTGAAAAAAAGTGTTCGATTATATTATGTGTTGAAGTAGGTGGTGTATTAGTATAAATGACAATTGCAAGAGAGCGAAATTTAAAGTATTCTTTGTCATGTATTTGATAATTGAATTTAAGTTGAATAACTCGGTCACTGAAAACTGTTTTTGAACGTCGTATTTACGGCTTCCAGACAGGAAATCTGATAATGATAGTTAAGACGAAGAAATATGAATAATAAATATTGACGTTGGAAATAGCTTTTTTATTCGAACTTCTCATTAACAGTCTAGTCGGGGGAGCAGATTTGACAACACGGATTCCTGTACAGCGATTCAATTTCAACACATCCCCACCCATTAAGGCGGCTCCATACATTCGTTATACGACGAACACCGAGCAACCGCTCGCCGAATCTCGATTAGTGTGGATGAGTTGCTTGCTATTTGCCGAGAGACGAACATTTGGTGTTTGCCCTACCCATCGCGTGTCGGCCTTTTGGAGAATTCAAAGGGAGCGAACATTCGCCGAAAGACGGCTCCACACATTCGTCATACGGCGAACAGCGAGCTACCACTCGCCGAATCCCGAGTAGTGTAGATGAGTTGTTTGCTATTTGCCGAGCGACGAACATTCGGTCTTCGCGCTACACATCGCGTGTCGGTTTTTTGAACACATCAAAGGGAGCGAACATTCGCCGAACACTTCAGCTGCTCGGGATTTGGTGAGCACTAGTTAGAGTTGCTTGGTGAATTCCGATTGTGTGAAGCCGTCTTTAGCTGAAGACAACAAGGGCGCGGTGTAGCGTGCTCACGAGTCACCTCGGCACCTCGCATAAGGACGATATCTATGAAGTTGGCACTGCAAATTGATTGATTGACTTGTCATGATTCGAAAGTTTTCTTAAAAATTGTCCCTTTTCTGTTCCTAATTTGTTGCGATCAAAGACCATTTGTCGCTCTGAAACTAATACCGGTAAGTCGAAATTTTGTTGCGCTTTCGTCATGACGCAACGCGTCTCATAACCCCCATTGGGCATTGAGCGCTTATTAAGAGTAATCCTCCGTTACTTTTTACAGTCATTGTCTATGGGAGTAATGCTCCATTACATAGTCAGTAAGTCCGTTAGTCGGCAAGACGACCGCCAGGTAGCATCTCTGCGTACGTGCCTCTCTGTCACGCGCTCCTGAGTCACTAGCCTGCGACCAGAATTGGGAAGAAATTAGGATAGGGGTAGGGTTTAGGACACTTCACAGGAATTGGACTAACCCTTGCAAAGCAGCTCAACTCTTTTTGTTGAAAGAAATTTCATATGAAAAGTTACCACAAGTTAATAGAAAGGTGGCCCAAGAATTTCAGAAACCAATAAGTTCAAGAGATTGTCTCTGAAATTTCTGGTGTTGAAATTACTTTTTTTAATTTATGTCTGTAATATCTACATGTTCCTCGTCCAGCTAAGTTTCTGTAATGTTAGAAAATTTTCATATTTCTGATATTAGTTTTAGAGTGACACATTTTCTTTTGACGCAAGAAATTATCGACATAAAAGCGACAATTTTTGAGACCACCTTATGGAATTGGCGCTATGGACAGAACCGCGTCTGTTATTGATTGACTATTTCGTTTCCGGGCGCGTCAAATGAGACGGTCATTTTGCTTCCATAACTGCAGTGTATGTTTTATCATGGAAGGTGGTGGTGTTCATCACATGCATGATCGTGAGATCCGGCCCGATCCACGGGGGGATCAGCTTGCGGGGTTTCTTGCTCCAGGTATCTCCCACCAGTGAGGCGCCTTTCTAACTGGGACAACTCTAAACTCCTGAATGGTATTATTGTAGTGCATGGAAGTGTGTGTGTGTGTGTGTGTGTGTGTGTGTGTGTGTGTGTGTGATAGAGTGTGAGAGAGGGCGGAAGAGGAGGGGTCAAGGAATAAAAAGGAGAGATCGTGCGCAGTCCGTTAGTTACGGTACTGCTCCGACAGTTGCCTAGTGTTGTTGTGAGAAACCACAGAAAACTACCTATCAGAGCATCTGACAGCTTGAATTCTTCTCCAGGTAGAAACCTAGCTATGTCGAAAATCCTTCCACCGTCGAGAGTCGAACCCTAGAACCTCCCGGTCGGAGGCGCTGCAGTGACATCAGCTGATCAGAGGTGATGATAGTGCGCAGTGACATGCGTTGACTCTCTGAGCCACCTCAGCCGGTGGAAGGAGCGTGTCAGCGGGCGAAGAGGCCGGTGCAGGGCGGCGCCGAGAGTAGCGGACGAAGGCCGACACCACGTTGCTCAGCATCCGGATCACGCAGCCCCGGCGATCAGTCCGCATCGCCCCCCGCCTCCCCCTCAACCCCGCTCGGCGTCGCCCTGCCCGTTGCGTCGCGCTGCCCACCGTCCAATACCAGTCACTGCGTGCGCCCCGCTCGGCGCCGCCCGCCCGGTCCCGTCACATTGATTTCTGCCCCGCTGCTTTCGTGTTTGGGTTGCTAAGGGCACCTGGGCTGCGTTTCAATAAGAGCTGGACGTGGATCGACATTATTCTTCGGTTTGTCATTTACACGTTCCCTGTAAATGGGATTTTTCGATTTGTTATTCACTGTAAAGAGTTTTTTGGCAACCTAGTATTCCTAATTATACGTCATATATTACTTTGCGATTCATACATTTATTTCTAGAGTGAAATTAGTGGATTGGACAAGTCCGCAGCGCTTGCAGTAACTTATAAATATTATTGAGTTTATCTCTGATAACGTTTTCAATAAAAGATTTGAAGAGGTATTCAAAAGGGTAGTCTGAATCTCGATGCTTAGGTGTCGTACATTAATAGTTGGAACGCAGAAATAACGGAAATAAAATTCATAAGTAGAAACATAAAAAGTTTGATTGTTGACTTACTAGTGTACATTCAAATCTTCATTCAAAGTTCTACATCATTAATTGATATTATTTGGTCTCTTTTGTCAGGTTCAGTATGAAACGATCAGTATTATGCTCTTTCTTTGTTCCTTTATTTAGAAAAAAATCTAGCTTGTTTTGAGAAAAGTAATTATTTTCTAAAAATCTCGTAAACTATTTGTGCGAATTTCTTTTAAAAAATAAGAACATTGATTTTGATATTATGTGGTGGTTAAATTCTAGTCAAGTATTCATTTACATTGCTTCCCATGTATAAAACTCGTCAAGAACGCCAGATATACACTTTTGGTAATTGCATTTTTAAGGAGGCGTTCAATACTTATGTAAGGAGGCGTGCAATACCGATGTTAAGTTAGATACATCTGCTTTTATCTCATCGCGCTTGTCTGTTTCTAAAACTCAACTGAGGAGTTTCTTCTCCTGATCCTTCACCCTTTTCGATGCCTTTCGCCCTTCGCTTCTCTACTGCGCCTGGGCACGTCCGATCGCTTTTTCGTATTGGCGATGACGGCCGAGAAGTGTCCCCGTAACTTATTCAATCACCGACCTCGCGGGAACGGCAGCGTCGGAGGAGATGGCATTTGCTTTGGGAAGGGCAGGGGAGAAGGTGACATTTGGGTGTGGCGAGGACGGTCCACATGAGGGAAAGAGAGTCCACAGTGTCACCACTCACGAGGCAATCACGCCAGTCACGAGATAGCCTCGACAGTCACATGTCGATGTGACAGTCACAGTCACACATGGATGGTAGAAGTTTGTATACTCGTCAAAGGTGAAGTGGCATGACGGGCATTGGAGGAGATGAAAACAGGGAGGTGACTTCAGAATCGGATTAGGGGCGGCACGGTTTGGAGAAGGGGAGGTGCACGAAATAGAGAATTACTGTGATGAGAATCGAGACAGTGAGCTTTCAGCTGGGTGGGCGCGGCAGAGCCACCAGTGACGATAGTGCTGCGAGTGGGAGACGACAGACCGTCGAGGGAATGGACGGGGGGATGGTGTTGAGGAAATAGACTTGAGGGTGCCGTAGACTGTGTAGACAGCGAGAGCATGGAACCTTCTTGAGAACGGTTGTAGTAGTATGCAGGCGACAGTGGGTTTCAGAGCTACAGGGTAGCAATGCAGGTCACTGCGGGCGCGAGTGCAAGGGAGTGTAGAGGAGGCTAGAAGTGGGTGGGTAAGATTTTCGGGGCGGCTATGGGGACGTTTGTGTGAGGGTTGCGGTCGTAGGTCGGTGATGTCCTCAGTGATTGCAGTTATGACATTGGGAGCGACTGCGACTACGACTGAAAAGACAACTGCTGGTTGGTTGGTTAGTGATTACGGGCGCGTCAACAGCTTAGGTCATTAGTTCCGTAAGTGTAGTGCATGTTTCCTCGAGAGATGGCGGTGATCTTCCCCTGCTGGATAACGAGATCTGGCGCCGACCTACCGTGACAATCTCTAAGCTCCCGACTAGTCTCCCCGAATATGAGGTAGGAATGTGTGGTGTATATGTTAGTGTTAGTAAGGGGATAGAATACACAAGGAAGAGGAAGGAAAGATCGCGCGCGGTTCGTTTATTAGGATACTGCTCCGGCATTCGCCTGGTGTTGATCGGAAAAAACACGGAAAACTACCGATCAGAGCACCCGGCCTAGTTTCCCGTGGTCCAGACAGCAACTGAATTCGACATAGCTGAAAAGCTAGAGTCGAATATCCTGCCGCCGTCAGAACTCGAACCTAGGACCTTCCTGTCAGAGGCGCTGAAGTGACATCAGTTCATGCTCTGAGCTACCGCTCCCAGTGAGAGCTGCGGGGACGACTGTGTGATCAGCGCGGTGTTGGCCCGGACGGCGGTGGGAGCGACGCGGGCAACGGCAGATTGGTGCCAGGCCGGGTCCGGCGCCGGGGATGGATGGCCGGCTGCTGGGGCGGATACGGCAGTGGTGAGCCCATCAGCGCGGCTCATCCCAGATATTGCGCTGTTGACGCGTTTTTGCTGCGTCGCCCCGCGCCGCCGAGCGGCCCCTCGGGGCGCTGATCCTCAAATAAATGCGTTTTGTTCGCGCGAGACGCCTCGAGGCGCGGTGTTTCTTGCTCCGAATGGTCGACGTGACGCGCTGTTTATTTGCATCTCCGCGGTTGGGCGGGCGGCGCGGAAAGGCGTGTTTGTCACTCTTCGAGATATAGTGAGCCGCCTCTGACAGTGTTTCATATTAATAGCCCCTTGTTCTCATTCGTATTTCTGTATATTTAACTAAGTACGTGGGAAAGTGGGAAATATTGAGGTTATGAATGGGTAAATAATAGAAATACGTACTGTAAAAATTTCAAACAAAAGATCGTATTGAATTTTGTAATATGAAGCGTGAGCATCTATAATTTTTATCTTTGAATTATGAGAGTTGTTGTTTGCAGAATATGAGCAAATTCTCAATTAAACTCACGTCAACGCAAATATATTAGCAAATGTGTTCAAATTGTTGTAATGGTAATTGATGTACAGTTAAGTGATTGTACAGTCGTGAATGTACAGTTAGGTGATTTATTTTTGCCCTTTCTTGCCTAGAAATAAATGGGAAACTGATTTGTATTGACGGATACATTGAGGCTGACATAAACAAATTTTCTTGTACAAACTCATAATTTTTCGAGGTTATCATTATACTTTTTAACAAGATGAACGTTTTCTGTTAATTTTCAAAATTTCTTCAACCTGTAATAGTAAAATAACTCCACTCCACCTGTTTCGAAACGAAAACAACTTTCATCCGTTGAGCTTCATGTTTCACCTCGCAAAACGAACAGTCATGAGGTTTCCTATAATCCAATGTTCCAGCAAATCCTTACAGAAGAGCGCAATAACAAGATTCAAAAAGAAAGCCCCGCCGGATTAAAGAAAACATTAGCATGTAAGACCTCCTTAATGTCGGCTACAGTGCGCTAGCACGGATTACACGTGGAACCTCGGAGATTTGCAATGGGAGAGGAGGCTCGGGGCGGTGCGCTGCAGAGAGAGTACGTCTTGGCGAGTGCGCAGCTTCCCACGCTGCCTGGAGTTGCGGCCGCGGCGAAGACGTCATGAGCGGGGCCGCAGGAAGGAGGGAGGGAAGAGTGTTGGGAACTAGGGAGTCGACAGCGCAGAAGACACAGGGCGCGGAAAGGTCAGAAGAACCAGAAGATGGGTGGGGAAACAAAAGTAGTGGAAGGTGGTGATGCGAATATGGAAGTAGATTCGTGAGTCACGCCGAAGGATATTGGCCAATGACGGCGGGTGGAGGGACCGCAGTTGTGAGGTGGGCGTGGAGGCAACGGGAGTATCAGTGAGTGCGTGGGATATGCGACAGTGGTTCTGGCGACTTTAATAAGTATCTATGCTTGTAAGAGTGCTTTTATTTGTAAGTTTGGTGTGACATATTTTCTTATCGTTTAAATCTATCGCGTTTGTTCATCGAAATACGCAATTCTGTGGCATTATTAACAGGGTCAGATTAGTATTTTAAGAGAGCCTAGGAATGACCAAAGTTCTAGTTCAAATGTTACAGGTATCAAATTAATTAAAAGTTTAATTCACAACTAATAATAACGTAAGAAATATCATTGTACATACTAAAGGGAAAACTTTATGCTTATGCATATACATGCAGCATAGCCCAAGGAATAGTCCACCTAATTATATTGAACAAAATATTAATAAAAATTCACAAATCTTTGCATTTGAAAATATTGTATATTTTTGTAATATTGATTAGCTAATACAAATGTTTCACCAACATAAAAAGTAATCAAGAAATTATCAGGGGTTCCATATCTGAAGGGGCTCGAAACATACCCTCAGTCTGCTTATGCATACATTTCTGCTTGCAACGAATGTGGTACTGAATGTGAAGAATAAGCTTTAAGGCGAAGTTTTATGAAACTTCATGTTCTGCGAATAGACTAATGAATGGGGAACGAAATGAGCCTTTTTCCTACTTCTGATGGAAGCTTGTATGTAGCAAAATTCACCTAGAAATATACTTAAGGAATTTGAATTTCGGGAAAGAAAACAGGAAATTTATACGTTGCATCAGGGGCATTTGCAATGAATGTGAAGAAGAGGTTCCTACAAGAAATTTTCAAAACACGAACATTCTGGCTGCAGAATATCTAGTCGGAAGAAGTGGGGAAACGGCGGTCTGAATAAATAAATGTGGAAGCTGTGTGGAGTGCGGTTCTACTCCAACACCGAAAAAAGATGAGCGAGGACGCGTGAAGTAAAAACATTGCGACTCTTGAGTGTATCCCGCAGATTCAGTAAATGTGACCTGTCAGTTCGGGGTTCGTAGGGTTGATGAGTAACATGGTGCGCAGAAGATATGAGTAGAAGCAGAGCAAGCAGTGTTCTGCGGAATTTGTGGCAGCAGTCACAGTGAAGATGTAGCGTCCTTGAGGGCTGTGAAGGGAGGAGGTCTGAGCAGTTGGAGGGAAGCGGATTGCAACGGGGCCGTGCGAGAATTACTGAATAGGCAGGGCTAGAGTGAGAGACGAGAGGGTGTCTGGAAGGAGGGGGGCAGTGCGCAAGAGAGGCGTGGGAGTCTTGAAAATGCCTCTTTACATCAATTTCATTAAAGTATGATAGAGTAGAACCCAATTTGTCGCTGGGTTCGAACTCTGTGTTAAAGTTAAATGTTTATTACATCTTCTTTTATGTATGTAACTTAAAAGAGTATGTTCAAACTATTATACCGTAGAAAATGACTTGAAACCAGAGTTCAGTTGTATTTGTGTGTCAGTGTTTTCTGGAAATAATTTTCTCTAGTTTTGTAAACAAGTTCTTCAAAGTATTTATGAAACTTTCTCCGAGTATATTTAGGTTATAATGTTTTCAAATTTGTTATATTGGTTTTACATAAAATTTTACATAAAAGAAGAAATAAAAACATAGTTCTGAAGGAAGTATATCTATGATTATCAATAAAACTTGTGTGAAAGTACATTGTGAATTATATTCTTTTGAAAAGAAAATCTGTGTAGAACTTTGAAGGCTGAACTTTGAATAAGAATGACAACGATGAGGTAGATTCATAAAGCAGAAACGTATTCTATATATTGGTACTAGCTTCAAAAATATTTTTACAAATACAAATAATCTCAGGATTTACACATTCGGTGAGTGTGCAACAATATTAACAAATCCATTGCCATTTTTCAGTTATATTTTTGCATGGAATTATTGGAGAGCATTCGAATTTTCAGCACCCTAAGTAACTATACATTGCCCCTGAGAAACGATGCTGTTTGTAAGAATCCGAATGCGTAAAGGAAATGAAGTCATCCCAAATCCCTCATCCCAAATATAAGGTGAGAAAAAACAGAATCATGTATTTAGAATTTTAAAAATTTTGCGGGTCGAAAAATCTATCGCTCCGCCTCACAAAAGACAAAAATTCTTCTTAAATTGCAAGAACAATTACTGGATAGATGGGATTGAACAATAAATGTCAAATAATCCTAAAGTATTTGTTTGGAATATTCTTTCCTTTATTGCTCGTACTCACTATCGAAATGCATTCTTATACTCGAAGTTTGAATGTTTTTGAAGACCGTGATAACTATGTCTCCGGATTTGCAACAATCCATTTCAGCATCGTACGTCTACGTCACTAATTTTTTTAAAGATCGGATAAGTTAATGTATAAACGGTTTGTCATTACTGACACAAATCGCATTCATATTTGGATAAATCGAATTCGAAATTTGGTCTAGACGATCATTACAGATATCAACTCGTTTCCTTTGCCACCACCATCCTCGGCTCACGGCCTCACGTCAGCCTTATCGGCGAAGCTCTTCCCTGCAGCGCGTCCCCTTTCGTCTCCGTCGCCCCCTCCCACCCACCGCCATTTTGCCCGCCTCTTAGTCCCCGCCGTCTCCCTTGCCAGGCAATGCCCGTGCTCCGCTGCAGCCGCTACAGCGGAATCCGCTTATGAGTCGCGCGGCGAGACCGCAGGAATGGGCTCGTAATGATCGCGCGCGGGCGTCATCGTCACTGCCGCCGCCACCGCCGCCACCGCCGCCACCGCCGCCACCGCCGCCACCGCCGCCACCGCCGCCACCGCCGCCACCGCCGCCACCACGGCCACCGTCGCCACCGCCGCCACCACCACTGCCACCGCCGCCACAGCCGCCACCGCCACCATCGCCGCCACCGCCGCCAACACCGCCGCCAACATCGCCGCCATCCCTGCCACCGCCGCCAACGCCGCCGCCACCCCTGCCGCCCCCGCCGCCAACACCGCCGCCATCCCTGCCACCACCGCCACCGCCGCCAACGCCGCCGCCACCCCTGCCGCCACCGCCGCCACCGTCGCCACCACCGCCGCCGCCATCGCCGCCATCGCCGCCACCGCCGCCATCGCCGCCACCGCCGCCAACACCGCCGCCACCCCTGCCACCGCCGCCACCGCCACCGCCACCGCCACCGCCACCGCCGCCGCCGGCCCGCTGCTCAAGCACCGATTCTGCCTCTCTCCGCTGGAGGCACAAAGCACCATTGGGTGGGTTGATTGATTGATTGATTAGTGTTTCAGTACGCGTCCATTGCTAAGATCATTAGTTCTGTAAGTGTAGTGCACGCACGTCAAACTGCGACCGCGCAAGCTACTTGTCCGCCTGGGGAACCCGGCGCTCCTACAGCCACGGGCAACTTACCTTGACTCCGCACTCATTTCCCCTAAAAATCCAGATAGGGGTGTACATGCGCATGCTGGAGCGGCACGATAACGAAAATATGTTTGCCAGATTTTTTCTATCTAATAACCGAGAATTGTATTATGTTTATATTCTTCACTACTTATTACTATTTGATGTTGATTTTCTTACTAAATTCTCCCTTAACATCTTTGCTAAGCGACCGGAATATGTTTTAATGGAAAATTCTTCCTTTCTTTTTGGTTTTGTGTTGTGTTTTTTAATCTTTCAGTTACTTATTGTGTTAGTAATAATGTAAAATAAATTAAAAAGTCTCTATAAGTTAACAATTCTCGCTAATGGACGGATATTGCTTTTAACAGACAAGAATATTTGTCTATTAAAGATTTTGACCTGAATGTAGAAAGTTCAGACTTTTATATCACTCTTAAGTAATGTGACATACCGATATGTCACATGAATATAAACTAACATTTATTTGAAGACAATATGGTGAAGATATGCATTAAGAAGTTTAGATGATCTTTGGTTAGCTACATCAAAAATATAACGAACGCATGGGTTGGCTGGGTGAGAGGAAGGACGGTCAAATGTTATGAAAAAGAAGGAAATTTAATGGAAGCTTCGAGGGTGAATCATGCAAGAAAAATTCATTCTGACCGGCATCGCGTGTCTGAACGGATCGTGGGTCGTGACAAGGGGCAATTAGTGCAGATAGTCAGAGTCGGGTTATCAGATTGTGAAATTTGAAGGACAGCAAATAATATTGCAGATATTGCATGTGAAAGTAATATTGATGCATAAATTGGGACTTCGTCAGGAGTGGTAATCGAGTTATAGGTTTCGGGACTATGTCATAAGGACGTAATCAGGACTGATAATTTTGATAGTTTGACACCATCTTGGATAGGAGCAGAAGAGGATTTCTTGGAACTTTGGACTACGGCAAGCTCGCAAGATATTTCGACTGAGAAGTCTTCGAGGGACATCAACGAAGAATAGATAAGTTAAACGCGGTATAAAACTCTAAATTCAAAGATATCTTAATAAAAGGCCTAACATCAAAATCATTTATTAAATTCACTATATTGTTTGCAAAAAGGTAACAATAAACTTTGTTAAATTTTTGTTCTTTAGAAAAGAAAGTGATCTTTCATTTAGTCAATCCAAACAGTAATGAACTAGGAATTAGAATCATTTTATTTCAGATTCCCAGCAGCGCTGTATAGT